>CANSZD010003217.1:425000-862500 GCA_947648045.1 Beta corolliflora | reverse complement strand
AGGGAGAGATTTGCTGGGTGGTGCTGCGGTGGTCTATAAGGAGGAGAGAGAGAGGCGCTTTGGGTGGTGTTGCGACCTGGCGGCACTGCGATGGTACCGTCTGGGTTCGCCGGTGGTCGGCGGCAGTCAGGTGGCGGAGCAGGTGGTGAATGGTATTTGGGTGGTTGATGGGTTTGTTTTGGGTTACCGAAGAAAACAGAGGAAGAGTAAGTGAGAGATCTAGCCATCTTAGGTTAGAGAGAGGAGTGAGTGAGATCTAGGGCAGATAGAGGAGTGAGAGACTGATGAACGTATGTTTGGAGGAGTGGGAAGCTTATATAATAAGCTGATTTACGTCGCACGTTTAGTTACATCTGATGTAAATATTGTGTTGTTGATTTGCGTCGGACTCTAAAGTCCATCCGACGCAAATATCAACATCTGCATCGCACATTGGGACCATCCGACGCAAATAGTTTGCATCCAAAACCCTCTAGCTTTAATCATATTTGCGTCGCACCCTTGGGCACGTCCGACGCACATGATTGGATCCAAAAACCCTTTGGCTTCAATCATTTGCGTCGTGTGCTCTTAACCGTCCGACGCAAATCTTCTTTTTAGTCATGTGCCTGAAACCCATTTGCGTCGCACATGAATCATGCAACCATTTGATTTAATCTTTTGCATCGAACACTAGTGTAAATCTGACGCACATGAATTATGATTGACCCCCATTGCATCCGACGCAAATGACTCTTCTGCGTCGGTTCACCAGCTGTGCGACGCAATTGATGAAACGTAAATCAACTTTTTTCTACTAGTGAACCTGCCTCTGTTAGCAGTGATCACTCTTCTGGTGACGAGTCTTCTGAACACATAAAACAAGAAGATAAAATATGGGACATCTGCTTGACCTTAACAGATAACCCTTATGATCAGGCTTCTGCACAGACACTCAAACAAATTTTGGAGTCCCTAACCTCTCAAGGCTTTGAGTATTGGATACCATGTATTGACTATGTCAAAGAGACCCTTCTTCTTCAACAATGCAATGCTGAAACAAGAGTTCAATCTCCAAAGTTCTCAGCTCAAAGACTTCAAGAAGAGGAAGCTTCTTTGGAAACTCAAGCCGAGTCCTTTAAAAACTTCAGTAAGCAGATTGAAGATTCTTTGAGTTCTTTTGATCAGAAACTGAAGCTTCTTTCTGAGGAAAGGCAATCTCTATAGAATCGTCTAGCTGAGATCAATAAAGAGGAAATTAACATCATCAATGAGAAGTCTTCACTTCAGATTTCCATTGATACTGAAGAGAATAAACTGCACCAAGGACGAACTAAACTTGCCAATTTGAGGCAAGAGATGTTCAAAGATATGGTTGTACAGTAAGGCTTGATTCTCTAGAAGGAAAAACTTTGTAATGCTTGGTTAGCCATTAAAAACCTTAGTTTAGCTGTTAGACAATATTGGAATGTTTAGGATACAACATTTTATTAATGTTGTAATGTTAATAATCCTTTGTTGTTTGGAACAATTCTGCATGTTTTTGTTGAAATACAGGATCATATTGTTCCCATATAGATGGATGATATTTCTTTAGAAATTTGCCATTTAAGGCTCTATCTTTTATGTTGCCATCTATATCCTTTAATATGTATGCATTTCCAGATATTTTCTTATGAATGATAAAGGAACCTTGCCACTTAGGTGACCATTTCCCTAATTGTAGATCTTTGTAAGCTGCTTCTGGCAGAAACATTTTTGCAAACCTTATCATTTTCCTGGAATTCTTTAGGCACTACCTTTTTGTTATAGGTCCTAGCAACCTTTTCTTTTCGGATTCTCATTTTGGCTAAAGCTTCTTCCTTAGCTTCTAGAGCATCCATAATTTCAATGTTCATCGTCTGTGAATAGTCATCTCCTGATAATCTCATTTGTTGGGCTACCCTTGATGATCTTACATTCACTTCAGCTGGGATCACTAGAGTGTGTCCATAAACTAAGTTAAAAGGAGTAACTCCTGTTGCTTCCCTTTAGAGGTCATGTAGGCCCATAAGGCATATAGCAAGAACTCATCCCATTTATCTTTTAGCTTTGAGATCTCTTTTACTATGATCTTATTGGTAGCTTCAGCTTGACCATTTGCTTGAGCATAGTAAGGTGTTGAATGCAACTTAGTGATCCCAAACTGATTGAGGTAATCCAAAGAGGGTCGATTCCTAATACTATGGCTTCGATCAAAGGTGATAGTTTATGGAATTCCAAATCTTGTAAAGATTTTCTCTTCCAAGAAATTTATTACAACCTCGGGTATTGATCTTGTTGAAAGCTTCGAGCCTCTACCCATTTAGTGAAGTAATAAGTCACCACTAGGATGTATGAATGCTTCTTAGAAGATGCAGGGTTAATTTCCCCTATGGCATCTACTGCCCATCCTCTGAAGGGTCAAGGTTTAAGAATGTACTTAATTTCTGAGGCTGGTGCCCTACTGATAGGTCCAAACTTCTGACATCTTTTACAACATTTAGCATAATCTATTCAATCTTTTCTCATGGTGGGCCAATAAAAGTCATGCTCATGTAACAACTATCTCATTTTTAGGCCGTTTTGATGAGCTCCACATAACCCTTGGTGAATTTCTCGCCATGAGGGTTAGGAGCTTCTCCAAAGATCCATACAAATCAAAAGTAATCCTTCTGGATCCTTTCTGTGTAGTTCACCAAATTGTATACAAAACTTAGTTGCTGCCATTTTGATTCTATTTGGCACTTTTGTCCCAGTTGGGTTCTGGAGATAATGGATAATTTCATCTCTCCAAATCCTTTCCTCTCTTAATATTGAAATTCTATAGACTTTCAATATATTTTCTGATCCTTCCTCATCGGTTTCCCTGAGAGCTAGGCTCTAGGACTTTCTCCTGGAGAATGATATCTTCATTTTCTGAAGGTATCTCCTCCCTAGCAGAAGCTATTTGAGACAAACTAATCCGCTACTTTATTTTCTTCTCTCGGGAATGTGTATGAAAGTGATTTCCTTAAATTGTTTAGACAAGTTCTGTGCTTTCTTTCCACACTCCTGTGATACTAATGATATACACTTGAATTCCTCATTCATTTGGTAAATGACCAACTAGGAATCCCCATATATCCTTGCTCTCTTAGCTCCCAATTCTAGTAGCATATCCAATCCAATTAACAAAGCCTCATATCAGCTCAATTGTTGGTACATGGACCTTTTAGGGTTACTGCTAGCTTAGTTGGGATCCCACCAGGAGATAAAATATATATCCCAGCTCCTGTTGTTTCTCTAGTGTTGGACCTAGGGATGTTCAAAAAAATCCGATCCGATGATCCGATCCGCGATCCGGTCAATCCGATCCGAAAATTCGGATATCCGATCCGAATTTTGAGGTTTCGGATTTTTCGGATCGGATATCCGAAGAAAATCGGATTGGATACGGATCGGAAAATTTTTTATTTCGGGTATCCGAAATATCCGAAACTTTTTAGAATAATAAAAATTTCTTTTCTTAAAATTAATAAAACTGCAACTTCAAAGTGTCATCAATACAAACGTAACCTAACATATTGAACCACTACCCACCCGCCCACTTCCCCCCACCGTTCCAACCACTCTCACGCAGCCCAACCACAAGTCCACAACCATCGGCCATCGACCAACAAGCCACCAAATTTCTTCGCCCTTGCGTGGACCGCACACCACCAACCTTCCTTGTCGCACTTCGCAACCTCGCCCCTTCCTCTTCGATTCCCAGCCACGTCGGCCACCAGCCCTTCCTCTTCCTCAAGGTGTAGTGCTGCTGCGCCGACCGTCGATGAGGTCTTCATTTCATATTTTAGAGTTGCAGCAAGTTGAACTCAATTTATCTCATCAACCTTTTTGTACTGTAATTGAACTTTTCTCTTCAACCTTTGTTTCGCTCTGTGAATTAAATTCTCCTCAAGTTATATTGCATATTTCTCTTTAACAGATCCTACTACATGAATATACTCAAAGATGCCAATGTATCCTATAAAAACATGAGCAATCTGATTATATTTAAAATTGAGGTTTTGAAACAAACCTACAACTCAAGAAAATCTGAAAAAAAAAAATGTACACTATAATGAGGAAAGAGTATTAATATAAATATTTTTATAAGTACTGTAAAGTATTTATACAAGTATCTACAGAACTTGGTTTCACATCCAATGAAAAATAAAGAAAAAACAGACCGGATATCCGATTATCCGATCCGAAAATTCGGATATCCGCTTTTTTCGGATCGGATACGGATCACATTTTCTCCGATCCGAATTTTTTGGATATTCGAAATTTCGGATCGGATCGGATATCCGAAATGAACACCCCTAGTTGGACCCATCAAAGAATAGGACCCATGGAAGGATGTCTTCATCAATGATTCCCCGAGTCACAAAGAAGGATGGGTTGATAAGAAATCAGCTAGAGCTTGACCTTTTACTGCCTTTTGTGGCACATATATTAGGTCAAATTGTAGTAAATGTAAACTCCATTTGCTTAACCTTCCTTTTATAAAAGGTTGAGATATCATATATTTTATGACATCTATTGGAGATACTATTTCTACTGTAAAGGCCATGAAATAATGTGTGAGTTTAACTGATGCACCATATAAACACAGACACCATTTCTCTGCCATGGTATACCTTTTTTTTGTATCATGCAGGATTCTCGCTTAGGTAGAATATTGTCTCGCTCATGTCCCTTTCCATTTTCTTGAGTAAGGAGACTACTAATAGAATCTTCACAAAAGTGCACATATACAAGATTAATGATTTTCCATTTTGCCTTGAAGGGATCAATACAGGTGGGCTTGCCAAATCATGTTTGATTTGGTCAAAGGTCTTTTGATGCTCCTCTTCCCATTTGAATTCGGATTCATTATTAATCTTAGTAGAGGTGAAAACTTTTTAGTCTTTCCAACTAAATTAGCCATGAATCTTTTGACATAATTGACCTGTCCAAGGAATCTTTGCAATTTCTTCTTATTAGAAGGTGGCTTAGCTGTCAATACTGTCTTTGCCTTGTTCTGGTCAATTTCCATTCCATTTTTGTGAATGAGGAATCCTAAAAAGTTACTAGCTTGAACTCCAAATGCGCATTTGAGTGTATTCATTTTCAGATGATATTCACTCATTCTGGTGAATGACTTAACCAAATGCTCTTTATGTCCTAAAAAGTCATTTGACTTTACAAGTATGTCATCCACATAAACTTCCATGATACCAATCATGTCCTTAAAGATTGCGTCCATTGCTCGTTGGTATGTGGCTCCATCATTTTTTAATCCAAATGGCATGGCCACATATTCAAATAAGCCTAATGACTTAGTTATTTTATTACAGTCCTTATGTGCAATCCTTAACTGATGATATCCTGCATAACCATCCATAGAAGATATGTATTCATATCTTGATGCTGCATCAATTAGGAGATCAGCTACTGGCATGGGATATTGATCTTTAGGTGTAGCTTTATTTAGATCCCTAAAATCAATGCAAATTCGTATTTTACCATTTTTCTTAACCACTGGAACTATATTGGAGATCCAGTCAGCATATTGGCAAAGCCTTATGAACTTTGCCTTGAGGAGTTTGTCTATCTCCTCTTGTATAGGCTTTGTCGGGCCAGCGCCAGCCTCCTAGGACTTTGTGCCACGTGCTTAAATTCGTCCCTCGATAGGTAGTTTATGTTCTACTATTTGCCTATCAATGCCAGGCATTTCATGATGTTCCCATGCAAAATAGCCTTTAAATTCTTTCGAATTTCTATTATTTTCTATTTTTCTTGGTTAGTGAGGAGCTAGCTTATATAAGTAACACGTGGATTTTCATTGTCCCCAAAATTTATTTCCTCTAGTGGGTCATGAACCTCCTGTTTAATATCCTGAGTTTTTGCCCATACTTTTTCATCCTCCTCTTCTAAGGATTCGGGCCGTATAAAGTTGAGCAACATACATTAGAATTTATAAGAAAATCCTCTTATTATTTTCTAAAAACTAAATCTTTCATTACTTGATCAACAATAGGGGTAAACCCCTTACAAAGATTCTTCTTGGTATATAAACATAATAAACTTTTATAAGAAAAATACACTCTAACTCTATAAACTAATAAGAGCTAGGGCCGATCATAGTCCGGCGCCCGTTGAACATATTCATATTTTGATTGAATGTCTTCAACTTCAGTGGACGTCCTCGACCTCTTCAATGAGAATTGCACCCGAGTCTTCTATCTCTTGGTGAGTTTGTGACTCAAGTTGTAGAGCAACCTCAATTTTGATAGTAGGAACCGACTTTAGAGAGTCCCTAATAAAAACAGTAATCGGAGATGTAATTAGACAAACTTCCTCATCCGCTGAACCATTTCATAAGATTCACCATTCCACAAAATTAAGACTTAGTGGAGTGATGATGGAATAGCATAGTTATGGTGTAACCAGCCTCTTCCTAATATTGCATTATAATTAATGTCACTTTCGACTATGAAGAAACCAAAGATAGTTAGTTTTAGTTCCTACTCTAATCTTTAGGTTAGCCATTCCTTCAACTTTTTTCGACAAATCGAAAAACTAGTTATGTTGATTTGTATATTATGCAAATCTTTTCTAGTTTTTCCTAGTTTTCTAAACACAAAGAGTGGTATAATATTAACAAAGGGCTCCGTGTCCAATAACACTTTGCCTAATCGAACTCCCTCAAAATCAACATCAAGAAATAAAGCTTTAGTGTGCTTATTATCAACATCAACCGACCTAAAGATTTTATCTATGATTAATTTCTCTAGGTTAGCTTTAAGAGATGTCTTGTTATGCACTTTCTTATGAGGTGCATTTAAATAAGATGAGAAGCTTCGAGAAGAAGTAACTTTAAATTTACCTGCCCTCTCTTCTTTGTCAACTTCATCTGCCCATGATGTAGTATTGGTCTGGAATTCTGATTGGTCTTCTGACTTTTTAAACTCTGTTGGTAGCATGACCACATTACACTGCACGTTTTGGCTCTCTCCCATTTTTGTTTGAGGCTCATTCATCAGTGGGTCTCCATCCAACATCAAGTCACTTTCTGACACCAATAACTCTAAATCCTCAGATCCAAACTCTGAATCATAATCCACATTAAAGCTATTTCCTGATATCTCCTTCATAAGAGAGTCACCTCCTTGAGGCTGCTGGCCATCATTCTTTGTAGATGATGCACCACATTGTTCTTCCTCTAGGGGTAACAATTTAGTGATGCCAGCTTGTAGTGCCTCTTCATCAATTCTTATATTTGCAATAAGGGACTCCTGCACATTTTGATTGCTGATTTGAGCCCTTGCTGCAGTAGTTTTGGCACTTAGCTCTTTCATCTTTGATGTCCTACTTTTAGGTAAGTTTTGGACATCTTGTAGTGGCAATGGCTTAACTACTGGTTTGATTTTTACCTCCCCTTGGTCCCTATGGGACTTCACCCATCTTTTAAGAATTTTGGGCACATGAGTTTGACTTGGCTCCCTTTCTTTTCCTTTTGAGGAAGGGCCTGAACTGGGGCTATCACATTTTCTTGGTCCTTGACTTCTGGACCTTTTCTGGAATGGACGCTGATAAGCAGGCACATAGGCAGGATCATTTGGAATGATCTGAGTTCTAACCATTTCAAAAGTTAGCCTGTCTGCACATTGTGAGCACATTCCATTCCTCAGAGCCTTCAACCCTTCTATTGCCCTAGTCTGCAATGGGAATTTTTGAGCAGCCTCCTTATAGGTTTTAGCTCTTTCCTCATGCATCACCGATTTGGAGTTGGCCTGGGTTGGACTTAGCAGGCATCTTAGTTTTGGCTAAGTTGGCCTTATATTGTTCTAGCGCCATGGCATGTTGCTCCATTTCTGAGACAACCAATCTTTTGAGATTTAATTGCCTAGTTAGGAATCCTCTGAACACTTGACACTGGTCTGTTGTATGTGACCCATTCTTATGCCATCTGCACATATCCTCCAACCCTTCTTCATTGGCTATTTTTAGCATAACCAAGATTCCTTCATTAAGCAATCTGCTGAAGAGCTGGTTACCTATTTCAGTAGCTTGAGATGCCTGCAAGGTAACAGTAAATGCACTATTAGCCTCTACCATACCACTGAAAAGTTCAAATGGTTCATCCATTCTAACTACATTCACATCTTCGTCATCAGGAAACATGATATTTTTCTTATCAATTTCATCCTGGATCTTATTTCTAAAAACAATGCATTCAGAAGTATCATGAGTTACTGCATCATGCCATTTACAGTATTCTTTACCCTTAACTTCTTTAGCATTTCTTACTTTATGTCTCCCTACTAATTTTATCTTTTTGTCAGATAATAACCAGTCAAAGATAGAATCAGCTTTCTTGGCATCAAAAGTATATGTTCTTTTTTGTCCAGATTTCATATCCTTTGGAGCCATAAACTCTTTCTTCTCTAAAGGAGAACATTTATAATGTACTCCATGAATGATTTCTGCCACGTCCACTTCTTGTGCAGTCTCAAAGTGGAAGGGCTCCTCATTTTGAGCAAAGAAACTTTGGTGCCTTGCTGCACTTTCAGCTTGTAGGTTTCTCTCATACCTTACGGCTAATTTTACTAATTCAACAAAATCACCAAAAGCATGACCATCAAACCTTTTTCGAAACTGAATTAACATTCCCTCTTGAGCCATTTGTACAAATTCTTTTTCAGGAATGCTAACATGACACCTAATCTTAGCCATCTTGAATCTAGATAGGTAGTGTTCCACAGACTCTCCTAACTTCTGTTGGATTCTGGCCAGATCACTTAGGGTCATTCCTAGTTCGGGCCGGGCAAAATGATTTGTAAATTGCACTTGCATGTCCCGCCATGAGTGAATGGAATTGGGTGGTAAATTGGTATACCACTAAAAGGCGCCTCGCAAGAGACATGGAAAACATACTAAGTTTTAAGAAATCATTGTCAGCTGCTTCTCTACACTGACAATTGAACCTAACTAAATGTTCTTCAGCAGAAACTTTATCATTTCCGGAGAACAAGGTAAAGTCATGTATCTTAAACGTTCTAGGAAATAGATTTGCTCTATCAATCCATTCAGGGTAAGGTTTTTGACCTATTTGCCTCTGATTTCTTAGAGGTATCACCTACTAATCTTTGGACTAGTGCCTCGACCTATGCTGCCAATTGATCCTGATGCCTTCCTGGGTATCCTATATTCCTATACCCCATGTTTCCTATATGTTCATATGTAGGGTTAGGATTAGGAGTGAAAGATTAATTTTGATAACCTCCCATAGGGATCTCCCCGATTGGGCATGAAGGTAGGATTAGCCGCTCCTCGTGCCATTTGTGGTGGAAATGTATGTCCATTTGTGCGCACCCCTTGATGATAAGTACTAGTTGCTTGAGCAAATGGAGCTTGGGGCTGACAAAACCCTGGAATATTCCCATAATGAGGCAAACCAGCCATAGTTGGTTGGTTAAAAGGTGTATAAGCATAAGGTGTAGAAGGAATACCAGCCATAGTTGGTTGGTTAGGAGGCGTATATGCATATGGTGTACAATTGTTGTTTGCAACAAAAGTGCTTTGCCTCCCGTCCTTCAGGATGGTCCAGGTTGGTGTTTGTTGTCACCAACTTGTCCACCACCCATGGAAAGCGAAGGTTAATGATGTCCTGACGCCTGGTGCCATCCTGGCTCCACGCCCGCTGCCATTCCATCATTTCTCCTAATATTTTCATGATTACTCTCTCCATGGTTCATGGGTATTGCCCTTGTTTGATGCACATGGGAGGAAGTTTGTGGATCGCTTGAGATAAGTGGATCCCTAGTTTCAGGATGGGAGAAATGTACCCTTGGAGGGTAGCCTATTGGAGGAACGTCTGGCGTTGTGCCATAACTTCCCCTTGCTCAATTTAACGGGACCTCTTCTAAGGCCTTAACTAGTTTCTCATTTAACTGATAGTGTTTTTCGACTAGTGGTTCTAGGCGAGTAACTACCTCAGTAGCAAGAGACTTGGACATTAAGTTGCATTCATTGTATCATTGATATCTACAAGTATCCTATCAATTTGCCTAGAGTTACTATCTCTATTCTCTTCACTTATCCTTTGGAGGATATCCGTGAAGACTCTGGCATACTCATGGGCTAAAGTTCTGAAGTTATAGTCAAATTGTTGTCTCTGACTCTTCCTGGCTTCTAATAACAAATTCTTTACTACCTCCGTAAACTTTCCATACATTTGGGGTATAAGTCCACGACCGCACTACTTGGAGATGAGACATCCCTTGGTGGGGTCTCTCCAATTGACTCTTCATGACTATGATGAATTGGTTCACCATTGCAACCATGTACCCTAGTCTCTAGAGGGACAAAAGAACTAGTTTCCATGTTGTGGAAATTAGTCTCACCCTGAGCAACTTTTTTATTCTTCTTAGAACGTGTTTCCGGCATTTTAGTATAAACAACAATAACTGTCTTCTACAGTTAATTTTTAAAAGTATGAAGAAGAAATTTCACAATTTGATTATGAATCTTCTCTTCCCACTGTGGTCGCCAAAAAATTTGTTGGTGTAAAATCAGTTCGTTGACCTTGCAAATAAGTCAATGGACACCCAATAGTTTAGCATTGAATGCCTTGGGAGACTTAGTCCCTGGGGGTTACCGGTTTCAATAAGATAAAACCTTGCTAACGTACTCTGTTGCAATTTAATTAATGATCAAACTGCAACAAATTAATTTCAGGCGAAAAGCAATAAATAGAGCAAAAAATAATTAATATTTTAATTAAAGCATAACATTCCCATACATGCCACAAACTTTGAGATGGATTTTACAACACACAAAAGGATAAGCCAGGCTGGACAACTAAAGGGGAGACCCGAAGGTTGTTATCTCCATGATTCCTTGCTTCAATCGGAGAATTAGAGATCTTGGCACCAGAACATGTTCTATGTCTAAAGAACTAAACTATAACCCCAGAAGGGGGTTGAACTATGCTAACGCTAAGTTACGCTAAGGAAAGAAGAAATGCAGCTTGATGTGTTGTTCGTTATTTTTTGCTTGATAATGATCTCTCTATTTATAGAGAAACGTCACATATAACTTCCATACATGCGAGGGAAGGAAAATGTTTGAATCATATTTGATTCAAACCTCAACCGTTTTCTGGCGCTTAATAACTGTTGCTTTCTAATGCGCATGTGTCTTTTTATTGAACTGCTCATGATTGTCCTCTGATTGTTTGTTCCTTTACTACCCTTGACTTTCATCTCTTGATAGTCTTGATGGTCTTCCTTTGTTGATCTTGACTTCTATTGACTTCGCCCAATGGGCGTTATGATTATATTGGGCCTTTTAATTTGTGTTAAAGTAAAATTAAACCTTTTGAGGTTTAATTCAATGTACCACAATAAATGTTAGTTGACATCTGAAAATGGTAGTAATAGCCACGAAACCATGTGAAGAAACCGTTATTAGCTTTGATTTTAATAAGGTGAGTGTTGTTAATGAAATCTTTAAAATCATAAACTCCCACATGGTTCATTGTTTGGCTACCGTGATCAGTAGACTCCAGTATCTCATTAAAGTCCCCCGAGATTAAACAAGGGAGGTTGGTTTCATATTAAATCATGCCAAATTTCGGCCCTTTGATCAAGATTACAAGAATTAGATGTTTATTAGAACACCTTTGAAGTTTGATGGGGAATGAGAGCCTTTTATCGCAATCCATTGTTGTTCAATCTCGGCCATTTTCAATCGTGAAGTTAGCGTAATTCCATAGGGATATTAAACCCCCAAAGCAGATCCCAATGAGGGACTAGAAATCTAAGACAAATTTTCATCATTCCGCATCGATTTGATCTTTCGAAGGGAGAAGTTTTCAATTTTCGTTCCTTGGACGAAAACAAAATGAGGGTCGGACTTAGTGATCATTTTTCGGAGCATTGCACATTTGAGCCTAGCTCCAGGGCCCCTAATGTTCCATGTGATAATAATCATCGTGAAATTGAGAAATGAGGATTGTCTAAGACAATCTATTGTCGACTCGGACACCCACCCAATTCAGTTCTTCAAGATTTTCTCAATTCGCTCATGTAATTCGAGATAGGACCATCGAATTTCATTCCTAATTTTGAGGCAAATAGAAGGTTTTCTTCTACCGAGATGTGAATAGGAATATGGTGATCGAGGAGGATGGTATGGGAGGTTTTTTTTGTTTCTTTTTCCCGGGCTTTTGTCAGCAAGTTTTTTTCTTTCCGTGAGCCGATTTAATCGGGGTGGGTATGTTGGATTCACAACCGGGGGGAAAAGCGGCCCCGAGGTTGATGAGGAGTTTGAGGAAGTGGGCTTAGTCCAAATCGCTGGGATTTGAATAGGTGAGAGAGGTTTGTTTTGAGAGGAGAGATTAATTACAGCCCAAAGAAGAGGGTCGACACGTGGGAAGGGATTTTTTATTTGGTGGTGATGGGGTGACGTCATTAGGTTCAGGGAAGAGGGAATAATTGGTGCCAAAGTGGGGATTGAGTGGAGTTACGAGGAGAATTGATGGGACGGAAAAGGTCTCGCAAAGGCAGGGGAATTAATATTCACCTTGGAAAGTGATATTTCATTTAATGATCGCATGGTGGACATCAACGGGGAAACATGGGAATTGTCAGCGCCGTCATTTTTTGAAGATGGTGAAGGTGAATCGTCCAATTTTGAGCTTGGCAAAGATGAAAGGTGTTTCACATGGAGGTCGGGAAATTGAAAGTCTTCGAACATGAAAATTTTATGGCGTGTACCTTCTATTTCCAGAACATTTTGCAGCTTTAGCCTAAAAAGGCACCGCAGAGAGACTCGGATTTTTGCATGATCCCATCTTGAATAATTGATCGAAAGAACTTTACCATATATGCATCCAATACGGTAGAAGCTTTCGTAATTCCAAGCCCTAAGAGGGACACCATAAACATTGATCCGTGTGCTTCTCTAGATACTCGACACCGATTTGTTTATTTCCTTTAGTTCCACGAACCACTTGTTTAGCCACTTGCTTCCTTTGATTTCCTTTTTATCTTCGACGCTTCAAAGGATATAAGGTGTAAGGGACCACCCATAGGTTTTATTGTCATGCGCTCACACCTTCAAGAAGGATATGGTTGAGTATTGAATCCGAGGACAAAAAAGATGACGCAAAGCCGATGATACTTCGCTTAAATAGATTCTCATTGTCATGAGAAATTGATCCTTTTAGAACACCAACCATAGTATCATCCAAGATATCAGTGTCTACTTCCTTTCTAGTATTTTCTACATCTTCTCCCAGAAAACAGGAGCTCATGGTCCAATACTTGGACATTTCATTGGATATAAACTCAACTGAGGATCATGTTCATGATAGGGCATGTGAGCATTAGTGAGGAAAGTGAAATCATCATTTGGGTAGTATGATTGGGGGGGAGAGGAGGGGGAGGAGGCGGTGGGGGAGGAGGAGGTGGGGATGATTTCGAAAATTGATTGTGGTGGAAGTTCAGAGCAACTTCTTTGTAGGATCTAAGGTCCACTTTTGCAGGGTTGCATGGGGGTTTATGGGGGGTTTTGGAGATGCAGATGTTCATGTGTTTCACTTGGTATGAATATGGGTTTCTAAGTGGTTTATCCTTTCTAGCAGGAGATACTTTCATTCTGATGTTACCAATTATTCTGCCATTTTCTTTATCAATGACTTGAAGCATGGAAGATGGGTTATGGTAAGTGATGAAGGCATATTTATCTTTTCTGTTTGGGCGAGGTTTTGAGGGGATAGTAATGTCTGTAATGGGGCCATGAGGGGCAAAGATGAAAGCAAGTTGTTGATTATGGAGGTTTGGGGGAAGGTAATCAATGTGACAAGTTCTGGAAGCCATTGTAGAGGGGCAAAGGAAAGGATGATTCTTCTTCTTCCTGGTAACAATGGTCCAACCATTGTCATGACTCTTCGGCGATATCTCTCTCTCTCTCTCTCTCTCTCTCTCTCTCTCTCTCTCTTATCTCTATCTCTCTCATCTTTTCCTCATCCTCTGTTCTTAAAAGCCACAATCTTATTTCATATTCTAAAATAATATACATTCTACATTCCTACATTCCTACATTCCTAGCTATATCCAATTCTTTTCAAATTAGTTGATCAAACAAATATTTCATAATAATTTTATTAGTTCAAATAGTTTTACAATTATTTATAAAATTGTCGATTTAATTTTATAAACTTTTAAAATACATTTTCTTAGGATCTTATATCAATGTGATTTTCAACATGTTTCATTTTTTGATGCAAATTTTCAACTTGTTTCTAATCGTACAAATATTATAATTTTTTAAAATATTTTTAAAAATTATGATCAGTTTACTCTACCTAATTATCACTAGAATATCATTGTAAACCAGACTCTATTTTATTTTTTCTTATTAAGCACTATATATATGCAATTTTATCTCTAGAATCTAAATAATGAAAATTATGACATGTCATCTAAGTGGGTGACATTTGGCTTTATTAGCGACCTTGTATACTAACTGGTCAATTTTTTTTTTTGATAAGGTAAGGAGAAACCTTGACAAGTATCAATGTGATTTTCAACCTGTTTTATTTTCTGATGCAAATTTTCAACTTGTTTCTAATCGTACAAATATTATAATTTTTCAAAATATATTTTAAAAATTATGATCAGTTTACTCTACCTAATTATCACTAGAATATCATTGTAAACCAGACTCTATTTTTATTTTTTCTTATTAAGCACTATATATATATGCAATTTTATCTCTAGAATCTAAATTATGACATGTCATCTAAGTGGGTGACATTTGGCTTTATTAGCGACCTTGTATACTAGCTTGTCAATTCTTTTTTTGATAAGGTAAGGAGAAACCTTGACAAGCTTAAGAATAAAGAGGATCCCAACTTGCTTAAAGCGAGAATCGATCCCAAGCACTTTCGAACCCGATGAAGCTCTAATCACTAAGCCTATCCCTCACTCTCACTAGCTTGTCAATTCTGATTTAGATATTAGTCATAAGATTTCGATGGTAAGGTAAATATGTGTTATCAATTGTTATTTGTAAATACTCCTAGATTTCAGGATGAAACTTGTGCCCTAATTAAGGCCTAATGAAATTTATTATTCCGTTATACCTTCTCATGAGTCAACATTTAAGTTTATTAATTTCTTCTTCTTATATATACATAATCAAGTGCGGTAAAAACTTTTGCGATTCGCGAAACGTACTAACCTGCAAGAATATCAATAATTGAGATACAAGAGAGCTAGAGTCAGCAAATATGCAACAATTTTTCCCAAGAATCTCCCAAACTCAAGTTTCTTGGCACCCTCTCAGAATTTCATAATCATTACTTATCCCTTCCTTAAATTGCACTATTATATTATACATACATTGTCAGTCTTCTCTTTGTTAGTCTCTTTTCTTTTCCTTAAAACCAAAATAAAAATGAAAAACCAACAACAACAACAACAACAACAACATCATCAAAGCCTTCTCATTCTATTCTCATCAAATAAGAAACTATTCAATTTCATTATCATAATTCCATTCCTCCTTATATTTGGGTGTGGCATTATCATTGGGACATCATTTTCTACCAACATATTCCCTAATTATATGGGCAATCTTTTCCTCACCGTAAAAGTCATTAACAACACAAATTCCTCCCTTCCACCACCAACAATGCCACCGCCACCGCTGACGCTATGGCAACTTCCTTTGCAGCCTCCTGTATCGGTATTCAACGACGAGCCGGGTGCACCATCTCCACTCCCATTGGCACACAGAATGGACGATGAGGAGTTGCTATGGAGGGCTTCAATGGTGCACAAAATTAGAGACAAAGAGTTGATGAAAAAAATAGTTCCACAACCTAAAATTGCGTTTATGTTTTTAGTACGTGGCCCTTTGCCATTGGCTCCTCTTTGGGATAAGTTCTTTCTTGGGCATGAAGGATTGTACTCCATCTACGTGCATGCGAATCCTTTGTATAATCAGAGTTATCCCAAAGAATCTGCGTTCTATGGCCGAAGAATTCCAAGCAAGGTATGATTTCTCGTCCTTTATTTTTTACCATTCCCTCTTATTACCGTTCCTTTTTTTTCTCGTTTATGTTTTTTTTTTCTTTTTTTTCTGTCTATTTAAGCTTGAATTAGTTCGTTTCGTACCCCAAACTAAAGAAGTTCTAGTTTATTTACTAGTTCTTGTTTAGCACTCCTTCGTCTCTTACTACTTTATTAACATATAGAGGTATATGATATTTCTTTTCACTAATTAATATGTGACATTAAGCATTACTATGTTTTATTAGATTATTTTAAATATATAGGTGATTAATATTAGCTTTTTACAATGTACATTAATACGTAATTAAAGATATTTATGTTTAGATTTGTGTTTTATAGACTATGAAAAACCAATAATTGATATAAGTACTAAGAGATGGAGGGAGTGTAACATAGAAAAACTTTGTATCATTTTTTTTTTCTTTTTGAAAGGAACAATGCCATATCAGTTGAATACGGGAAAATTTTATTTTTTTTATATCAGAAAAAATAAATATATATTTTGCGTGTGTGTATTATGTACATATATAGGGAAAGAAAACCCTCAGCACTACATTCTACATATTCTCTTCATATATAATTCACCCTTAGACTTACATAGGAACTGACATTTTCCCCTTTTTTTTATTTTATAAAAGAAAATTCTGTTATCATTGAGATTGAGGTAAAGAAATCAATATTTTAAGTTCACATAATGTTATTTGTCAAATGTAAATTAATAAAAATGTCAAACATTTGATGTAAATGTATGGAACTATGGATCCTTAATCTAATTGAATTTTGAGCGTTTTAGTTTTCCAATTTTAGCTTAGATTGGAAATTGAAAGCTTTTCGAAAACGTTAGTGTACTACTCTATGAGATAATGCTGAATTGATAACCGAGGATGTCTTGGCCTAGTGGTTAAGATTGAGGTACTGTGAACGATAGGTCACAGGTTCGAATCTCCCCTCCCCTTCTTTGTACTTTGTACTACCTTTGTGGCTCATATGGATAAAAAAAACGATAATGCTAAATTGATGGTGCGTTGAAAATAAAAGACTATGCTAGTATACCATTTATAATATTTATTATACGCTGAATAGGAGGGGGAAATTTAGGAGCGTTTGCATATTGTTTAGGGAAGTAAATAACGGAAAGTTAATTAAGCCTCATGCTAGTAAGATGGGAGTGCGATACCGCCCATTTAATGTTAAGGTTTTGCTTTCCATATAGAGATAAATTTATAATCAGAAATGAAGTAGAAAAGATAACTACAAAATGCTTAGTTCTTGTTTATATCTTACACTTAAGTGTAGATAGTTTAAAAAAAACATGACGGGACTCGGTGACTGTATTTAATTAAGAATTGTGTAGGTGCAATGCATTTAGTAGGACAAGGAAATAGAAAGCAAGACAACGTTTTATTATATTCCAAAGAATGATGATAGTTGAGAATGTGTTCCAAAATTAGTCTCTTTTGTTATCGCAGTAATTTTGGCATATTCTGGCACTTAAAGCTTCAATTTTCATCCCAGGGAGAAGGAACTTTTTCTAGTACTTTGCTTATGTTCTACTCTTTACACCTACAAAAGCAATTTCATCTATTTGTCTTTGAAATTTTGGTCGTTATAGAATCCTTCCTTGCTTGTCCATTCCTTTCTTCATTTGAACTAAAAATTTCTAAGACCCTTTTCACAGAATAGGGTCCCTGAGAATGAGTTCAGGTTCCACTTAGAAAAGTATACTCCCTCCGTTCTTATTTTAGAAAAGTATACCCCCTCCGTTCTTTTTAGATGTAACACGTCGACTTTTAGGACTATTTATACAACTCATTTCGACCATTAATCGTTATTTATATATACGCAAAATATACCACGCGATCTTGTTGATTCGACTCAGTATACACTTTTTAAATATATAATTTTTATAGTTTTTACAATTATATAATTAGAGATATTACGGATCAAACTTGCGTCTCGATAAGTCGCAAAAATCAAACGTTACATCTATTAAAAAAACGAGGAAAGATTACAATTCTTATTTCCAACATAAACTTCTGCATACCATTTTAAGTAAATTGCTAGTAGTCTCAGACTTGCAAAAGTAAATATTTAATCTTACTTATTATGAAAAGACAATAAAAAATATTTGTCGTCTTCAAATTCTTACTTGAAAGTTTTTCTGGTTTACCTTTACATTCAGGTTATGCTCCCTCAATTCGTTTTTATTTAGTTGTTCAACTTTTAGACCTAAATTTTCAACTAATGTTAGATTTGTCTCAATATATCTCTTTATAATTTAACTTTTTACAATATTTACTCATTGATAATAAAATACATCAACAATCAAAGTTATACATTTGCAAGTTTAAAACTCAAATTGGAATATCAAAATAAGACAGACATAGTATGTTTTAGCCCGCACGGCAATAAAGCCAATAAAAGTTCACGTTATATAAATAAAAACACTTTCCCATTATCCAAGTATTAGACTTGTTAAGTTGTTATTACTCTTATGTTAATTACTCATTGCTTAATTGTATCAGGAGGTGAAATGGGGAAAATTCAATATGGTTGAAGCAGAGCGACGCCTACTAGCTAATGCCCTCCTTGACCACTCGAATGAACGGTTCATTCTCCTATCGGAATCATGCATCCCATTGTTTAATTTCTCCACAATTTATTCCTATCTTATAAACTCCACTAAGAGCCATATTCAGGTTTATGATTTGAAAGGCGCCACTGGACGAGGTCGTTACGACTATCACATGAGCCCTCTCGTTCGATTGTGGCAATGGCGAAAAGGGTCTCAATGGTTCGAGATGAGCCGTGAGTTAGCCATTGAGGTGATATCGGACCAAAAGTACTTCACCATCTTCTCAAAATTCTGCAAGAATTCTTGTTATGGAGATGAACACTATTTGCCTACTTATGTTAGTATCAATTTTTGGAAGAAAAATACAAATAGGACGGTAACATGGGTTGATTGGTCTATTTTAGGGCCTCACCCTGGAAAATTTGAGAGGCCTCATGTTACACCTGCGTTGCTACAAAAGTTGAGGAGTAACTACACTTGTGAATATAATGGGAAGAAGACCAATATTTGCTTCTTATTTGCAAGAAAGTTCATGCCAGGCACCTTGATTAGATTGATGAAGTTTTCTCGTAAATTTTTGAAGTTTGGTTGATATGTACTAGAATTTGGGTTATGTTGAACACTAAAATAATTTTTTTAATTAATGAGAGGAAGTTGAGTTTTTTTTTTTTGGTTGTGAGTTATGTATTTATACATTTACATTCTTTACAGATGAAACTCAATAAATAATATGTTTGTTGGTTTACAAAACTCACTTTCTCGGCGTATTACCTCTGCTTATTTTTTCATTCACTAGTAGAATAATATCATTGTGTTGCGGTTTTTAAAGGGCCTATTGCTGCGGATTTAGGCATAATGATGTATATACTAATCAAATATACATATAAAAACAATCGCATTCAAGCGATTCCAAGTCATGACCAAACAACAAATACCAAATAATTCCTTAGATTTCCCTTCCCCTCCCATGAAGGCATTGCATATCAAATAAAGTACTGCAAAACATCACAAGAACTAAGTGAGAAAACAATCCCGTATAACATTTTAGGGCATACAAAAAGTTAAGAAAAACATCACAAAATCAGTTTTTAATCCTCAAATCTTATAATTAATCATATATATACACTATATGGAGCATCTTAAACTACTATTTAAGCCAATTTTTCGATTAAAGCATTATTAATTAAGAAAACTAAAAATTAATAAGAAATTATGAAAAACTAACCTCCTATGATAGGTGGAAGGTGGCGCCAGAGGTGAAGGGAGAAAAGGGCGGCAGCAACCCATCGGTGAACGGAGGAAGTCGAAAGAGAAGTGGAAAACCGACCAAGAACCGATGAGATGGGAGAAATACCGTTGCCCAAGAAGCGGAAAACCGACCAGATCTGGCGTGAAACTCGTCGTCGGAAATCGAAGCGCTGTCGTCGTCGGAGATGCGATCGTTGCCAGAAACGACCAAGAACCGGTGAGAGAGACGAAATGGTGAGAGTGTGAGAGTCGAGAGAGAGAGGGGGTGAGTGTGAGAGAGTCGAGAGAGAGAGTGTGAGTGTGAGGAGTCAGAGAATGACTCGTCAAAGTTATTTTTTAGATCTGGCCCAGATCTATCGCTGCGGTTCTGGGTGGAAAGCGCAGCAATAGATTCGGCCAAACCAGTCAAACACTTTTGAAAAAATTCCCGTTGAGACTTATTGCTGCGATTTCCACCCGGAACCACAACAATAGGTTGATTTTCGATTTTTCCTTTTCTTTTGACGTGGTTTATTGCTGCGTATGGGTAAAACCGCAGCAATTCAACCGCATCAATAAGCAATTATTCTACTAATGATTGCACCACTTTCCTTATATGATTGTTTCTTTTTAATTGCATCATTTCCTATTATGGTAAATTTTTTGGATCAAATGTACCTTCCTACCTTCTTTTGACTTACCCATCCATACCATTAATTATATATACGAGCTGGGTTTGATCTCTATACCAACTCAGGGATACGAGGTGGGAATTGATGTCACTACTCCACCACCTCAGGGATACGAGGTGGGAATTGATGTCACTACTCCACCACCTCAACATGTGTGTGTATGTGTGTGTATGTGTGTGTGTGTATATACTTATAGAAAAATAAAACCTTATACTTTGTTCATTCG
The DNA here is from genome assembly GCA_947648045.1 of Beta corolliflora. Lineage (NCBI taxonomy): Eukaryota > Viridiplantae > Streptophyta > Magnoliopsida > Caryophyllales > Amaranthaceae > Beta > Beta corolliflora. Next base: position 841,683 of record CANSZD010003217.1, on the reverse strand, counting down.
ATAATTTATGCAGCACTTGTTAGTTTGAGGTCAAACATTATAAAGTTGCCACGAATTATTACCATTATATAGGGGGAAGCATACTATGTGAGATCTTGTTAGATTCATCATACTGTATGTGTAGTTTTTAAAAATGAAATTTTCATAATTTTACTATACCATAACTAACGATATTAATGATTAAAGTAAAGCATTGGGGATAGTTAACTTGCAAGTGTTGTAGCCTGCATGAATTATGAAACGGATGTAGTAGTAATAAAGTAAGTAGTTGAAATCTTTTACGACGATGATTCAATACTATTACTACGTACTCATTCAATTGCTGTACTATGTAACTACCTCCTACAATTGTTCTATAAATAATAAGTATCAAAGTAATTTTATTAATTAAGAAATGTACTATTCTTTTAACAAATTTTAGGCCATGTATGAAATGACCACAAGTGTAGATGTTTACATGCTTAAAAGGTATTTGGTAATTAATTGTTGATTTAACCGGATGTTCTTATATTAGCTTTTAGGTTTTTTTGTCGAAAGTACCTTATAAATATCACTTTTTGTGAAAAAGTACCTTATATAAAAAAATGTTGTTAAAAAGTACCTTTTACCATTTTTTTTGTTGCAAAACAATACCTTTTGCCGGATTCCGGGAGTTGACCAAAACTCCGGCGTTGACTACACCACGTGCTTGGCACGTAATCTTAAACCAACCCAAAACAACCCCCTCGCCACCTACTGCCACCCCTCCCTCCCCTTGCCCACCCACACCCACCGCTACCCCTCCCTCCCCCCCTTGCCCACCCATCGCCACCTCCTCCCTCCCCTTGCCCACCCACACCCACACCCACACCCACTCCCTCCCTCCCCTTGCCCATTCCCAAACCACCAAAACCCCCTCCCTTCCCCCGCACCCGCAACCTTACCCCCTCCCACGAATCTCTTTCTCTCTCCTCGCCATCCCCGACCCACAACTCACCCCACCTTGCCGCACTTATTTTGAGCAAATAAGACACGACCACGAAGAGAGAGAAAGAGGGGCGACTCCCGGCAGCATTTAATGTGGCGACGATAACAATGCCGGCGAGGCGACTCCCCACGAGACCACAAGCGGGCGCAAGCAGGGGCAGAGAGTCACGACATGAGAGAGAAAGAGTGTGCGAGTGCGAGAGAAGCCGGGGAACGCGACCGAGACGCGGTGGTGGTCAAGCGATTGATGGCGGCAGGGGGGCAGAGTTTGCCTGGCCCCTAGCTTCTGAGCAAGCCGAAGCGGCTGGAGAGGACAAAGGTTGAGAAGGGCAAGAGCGATGGATATGCGAGAGGAGCGGAGCCGCGGCAATGCAACGGCGAGTGCAAAGAGGTCGTGTCGGCGGAGGTTCCCGGTGGTTAGAGTGGAGGTGCATTGATGTGGTGTGTAGGTGGTGGTGGCGCCGAGAATAGAGAGAAAGGATGTTGCTAAGTTTTTGTCGGGCGGGGAAGGGGAGGGAGGGGATGGCAAAGGTGGGGAAGGGGAGGAGGGGGTGGCAAAGGTGGGGGGGAGGGGGTTGTTTTGGGTTGGTTTAAGATCACGTGCCAAGCACGTGGTGTAGTCAACGCTGGAATTTTAAGTCAACTCCCGGAATCCGGCAAAAGGTACTAAGTTGCAACAAAAAACATGGTAAAAGGTACTTTTTAACAACATTTTTAATATAAGGTACTTTTTCACAAAAAGTGATATTTATAAGGTACTTTCTGACAAAAATTAGTGTTAGTTGGATGTTTATTAAGTATTTATAAAAGTATTTGGTAAAATTAGCTATTTAAACCCTTTTTTCTATGAAAAGCTACTTTCACAATTAATCACAAAATTCGTTATCAAGCACTTTTTTAGATCGTTTGACCACACAGAAAAGCCAAAAATCGATGAAAAAACCATCCAAAAACTAGTTATAAAACACCCACTTGAACTTCATTCTGAACCTAAGTGTGAAATGTTTTAAGGATAAAATGAAACATATTATTAAAAATTGTTCACATTCATTTGAAAAAATACATACTCATTTAGCCTTGGATACATAGAGTATTAGAATTAGGAATTGGGATCATCTCAAGTGGTGCTTTTTCATTTTCCCTAACAAAGTTTAGGGTTTAATTCCAACCTCAAGCATTTGTTTGGTATTTAGGGAGAGGGAGGTTAGGGGGTGTGTGGCTTGTAATAGGCCTTTGGGTGAGGGTCATATGCGAGGAAATCCAAAGAATTTCTTCTTTCCTATTAAAAATAAATAAAAACTTAGGGCGTTAGAGTTTTCCTTGAAGGTGTACTAGGTAAGAATCAAGATTGTCCTATTTGGTTGGAGGTCCTCCTTCCACCCCCTCGCGTCAAGGGTTCTTTGCAAAGTGGGATTTCCAAATTCCCCCCACTTTGCAAGGGCTCTTCATCAATCATCTTACCTAGTAAAAAAACCAAGGTGTACCAGGCACGCTATAACTAGGGGTATGCATCGCACCCGGACCGAACCAGTTGGACCGGTGGACTGGGATCTTGAAATTCTATTCCAGTCTGCTCCCGATCCGGACCATAATTTTTCTGATCCTGTCTGATTTTGGTTCGGAATCTGTATTTTTTAAAATCAATCTTTTTGCTTATATTTAAACATATTTATAAATTAAATACATTAAAATTTAATACTTCTAAAGGCAATAATCCTAAAAACAATAAAGATTAGGTTTTTAGCTTTATATCTTTCTAAATTTTAAACTTTTTTAAACCCTTCAAATTTTTTTACTAACCAAGAATTCCAGTCCACTGTTCCAGGCTGAAAAATTCTGAATTTGGACCGGACCGGAAACCAGAATCACAAATCTGCACACCATTAGCTATAACTGTATAAGCACTGCTCCTAGTGCTCAACTTGCAATAGGTGGACTCAAATTTTCTCTCGAGGTTCAAGTAAAAATTGAGTAGTGAATGGTACACTTTAACAAGTGAAATTTTAGTTCGTCACCATGTGTTTTGTAAAATTCTAGATGGTGAATATTTTTTTTTTTAATTCTAGATGGTAACCCTAAACTTTGTATAAGTAACTTTTGTGAGTTAGGGATGGCAACGGGTCGGACTTGGACCGCATTATACATAATCCGACTCCGATCCTACAAGAAGTCGGATTTTAAATCTGACTCCGATTCCGACTCCGACTCTGACATCCGACTCCGATCCGACTTAAAGTCCTAACATCCGACTCCGACTCCGATCCGACTTATAATCCTAACATCCGACTCCGATCCGACTTTTTTTCGTCCCTTTTTTAATAGAAAAATCTTCTATAATACAAATAATCTAACTAATACTATTTTTTAAAATAATCATTTGGAAATCTTATATAGTATAAATAATTTAAACATTACTATTATTTTTAACAATCATTTCTTCAACAGAAAAATCATATATAATGCAATTGCCTCAAAGTCAGAGTCAGATTATACATACATAATATATTAATATAAATTAAAAAGAAGGATTGATTGCCTTAAAGTCGGAGTCGGATTCGGATGTCGGTTTATGGGATCCAACTCCGACCCTCCTCCGACTCTGAGTCGGCCTTTTAAACGCAAATGAATGCGATTATTTTTTTGTCTGAGTCGACTCGAATTTTTTTCTTCAGATCGGAGTGGACTAGGGTCGATTCGGACCGAATTACCATCCCTATTTGTGACCCTATTTTTAAATTGGTTGCCAAACCGTTATCTAATTAATTAAGAATTCTCTTTTTGAACTTTCTCTATACATCTTCAACATGGTGGGATCTATTTCCCAAATTAAGTTCATTCATAAATAGCCCTGAAACACGTCGCTACTACCAAATTAAAATTCCTAATAATTTTAGAATTTGACAAATTTATTAAGAAAGTGAAGGTTACAAAAGTCACTTTATATAGTTTATTAATGTAATTTGGAGAATAGTCTTCTTAATTAAACTTCGATTAAGCCTTTTTTTTCTTAGTTAGATAATAATGTATTAACAAAATTTAGAGAATAAGGAAATGAAAGTTACTTTATACAAAGTTCAGGGTTACCATCTAAAATCAAAATACAAAATTTCCACCGTTTTCAATTTTACAAAACACAAGGTCACCATCTAAAATTTCCCTTTAAAAATTTACGATTATTATTAATATACTTGATGCACTGAAATATTCCAAGTACAACTACTCGCTAGAACGCAAGTTAGATATCATGGTATTATTTTCCCTTTCGAATCAAAGAGCAATTGACCTAATCTAAATCACCATATGTCTACAGTTACAAATTGCAACATATAGCTATCAAAAAATTCTTGGGTAATTGAGTAATCTGTAATTCTATATGGTATTCTTGTATATTGACTTTTTTATATGGTACCATTGGAAACTTTTGAATTCCACATGGTACCCCTCATTGTCATTTCTATGACGTACATCTCAAATAATGACACTACCTCCCACCACCCTAAACATCAACCAGCCATCGTCCCAAAACCTTAGCCACCATTATTGTTACAACTAGATGCATTAGGCCCTTTCTTTGAAATTCATTGGCCATCTATTACTAATTCCACCAAATTTTACGACAACGATTGATGGAATAAATTGATACTCAAAGGGGGGGGTTTCTCAATGTACTTGGTGACGACAGGGTGATAGGGATCGTTGGAAAGTGGCTAGCGGGTAGTAAGGGTGGTGGGAGGTAGTTAGTAGTATAATTATTTGAGATAGTACTACATGCATAGAAATGTCAATAAGTAAGGGGTATTATGTGAAAGGCAAAAGCTTCTTATGGTATTGCTAGGATAAGTAAACAGTATATGGCATTTTCCAAAACCAAGTAAGACTTCGGTCTATTAGGAAAGTTCAGATCTCACAACCTCGGCGTTATGGATCAAACCCCACTAGAGGCACTTTCGGGTTGGGATTTATTTACCTCCCCCCAAAAGGGCCTTAGCTGTGTATCAAGGTTAGTTAGATTAACCTGCGCAAGGTTCTAATCCAGTAGGGCACTTCTCTTTTCCAATAAAAAAATATATATTGTATATAGAATTTCCCAAAATTCTTTCATCTTTTTAGTTTTAAACCATTTCCCTTCAAATAGTTTTTACTGATATAGTATAAAACTATTCCTTATTCCCGAGACTCCACCCATCGCCTTAAACTTTTGGTTGAAATTTGGCCCTTCGATACAGGATCATAGCCCTAGGTTAATTTTTTTTTTTTCCTTTCTCCATGTTTTCTTCCTTCGGCCTGTCATCCTCCATGGATGATTCTCATCCACGTCGCACATGAGTGTCGTCTCACTGCCGACTTCCGCTGCCGCTGCTTCCTCTTCGTCGCAGCCCTCTCGTGGCTTTCTTGCTTCGGCAAGTGTGATTGGCTCTCCCGGTTATGGTCGCTAGTTCCTCCACAACCCACCCCCCACACCGCCCGCGTCTCTACCGCGCACAAATCCCTTCCACCCTACCGCCGTCAAGCACCCCCTCTCGTGTGCTTCACCACGCTATCCGCCGGTGGTTTCACCACCTTGCTCGTAGTCATCTCCTATGGGTGTTATTCACTCGGCTTCTTCCATTGTTTCGCCCCCCAATCTTCGCCTCCCACGCTTGTCTACACCCAATCTCACCAAGTTGGTAACCATCACTCTTTCTTCTCCTGAAGGATATCTTTTATGGAAAACGCAAATTACTTGTCTGCTTCTCTCGCATCAATTGCTTGGTATGGTAGATGGTACTGCTTCTATTCCTTCTTCTACTGTAATTGATGAACATGGTCATTCGATTCCTAATGTGCACTTCTATGAATATCTTCGTATTGATCAATAAGTTAAATCATGGATTTTTGCTACTTTATCTCGCGATGTTTTTGTGGATGTTCATGATTTGCACACTTCTTGTGGATATTTGGAATCGTTTACAATCTCGATTTATGCATGCTAGTATGGCGCGTTCTATGGAATTGAAGGGTAAATTGTCTCATATTAAAAAGGCATAATCTCAAACTATGGATGGTTACTTACGTGAGATTAAAGTCATTGTTGATTCTCTTGCTGCAATAAAGTGTCCTCTGTCTAATTAAGACTTAGTTCAATTCACTATGTTTGGTTTGGATCGTGATTCTGAGTATGATCATATTGTTACCACTTTGCTTCATTATCCGTTTCCACTTAGTTTTAATGATTTGCGTCCTAAGCTACTGCTTCATGAACAACGTCTCAAAAGCTCCAAGGAGGGGTCTGATTCGCCCTCTCATCGTGCCTTAGTTGCTGTTCAGTCCTCTGGTTCTGGTTCTTCTTCCAATAAGAATAATTCAGGTGGCAGAAACAAAGGCAAGAATAATAAAAATAAAGGTGGTAATGGTGGTGGTAGAAATCATCAAAATCGAGGCAATAGTGTGCAATCTAATGCTCGTAGTTTTGGAAATAGCACTAACAATGCCTCTAATGCTAATCGGGGACGCCAAAATGCTATGAGTAAATATTCTAACTTGTCATTATCTGGTTTGCCTTGCCTCAATCCTTTACTACTCAACCAACCGCCAGGTGAATTCTCATTTAAACGTAAAGAGGAAGCTAGATAAGCCTTGAACACTAAAAATATGCTCACACGCAGACGTGGTCAAGTGCTAGTTTACTTTATAAGACTTAACACCGATACCCAATTAGAAAAAAACCATTTCACATAATCGATCTTAGATAGCATACCAGAATAAAGGAGCTCCTTCAGATTTGCAAAACATAAAACCTCAATGCAAATCATTAGAATAGGCAGTCTAATTCTAACATAAAATTAGACATACTCAAGCCTACATTCTCCTAACAAGACCATTACATCTCACGTTAACCTAACACTATCCCTAAACATCTCGCAACAACCTAATCGTCCCTTCTCTTCTCCTTCCTTTAATTTCCCTTTGAATCTCGAATTACAGCAGCCAATTTTAAATACAACCCGACAGTCTTATAGAATGAATTAGCCTAGTCACTACATGGATTAAACTTAAAGGTGATCAAATGGCGGGCGAGCCAGTACGGGTCGGGCCGCTCAAAAAAAAATGGCCGTTAGTCGCCGGGCCAAATTTCGGGCCTAAATTTTGTGCCCAAAGCCCACTTTTCGGGCCAAAAACAACGGGCTTTTGCGTGCTAGAATCGGGCCAGGATAAAATTTGAACTCAAAAGTCATTTTTAGGTTGCCCAAACCCCGTTCCAAACTAAAAAATCCGGCCGGCCCAAAAAATCGCCTAAGCCCGGATATTTTTCGGGCCAGGATCACTTTGATCAGGTATAATTAAACTAATCACTAAAATGATTAAACTAGTCCCTAGATGGATTAAAGAATGCAAGAACTAAATTGATCACTAAATAGATTACCTGGTCACTAAATAGATTAAACTACCACCGTATTAAAAAAGGCGTCCATTCACATTCTAATATTGGACTTGAGTCACTACCTAATTTAAGTTAAAAATTAAGCGATCTCTTACAAGAACAACCGAAGCCTTGAACAAACAAAGCCCCTCAAAGACATGCCACCAAACCAAGACAAACTCGAGCCTAGAACAAAGAAAATACAAATACTTGTCGCCAATATCTAGTATCCGTGATTGTATCTAAACTTAAAAATTCAGATTTATGATACTCAATAAGATATAGAAGTAATGGATATCTAAACTATTATCATTTCTAAATATATTTTCTATAAAATAAAACTCAAATTTTGAATAACTTTTTTCAGGGTTAAAAACTTGAAACAAATATGTCAAAGATACGCATTATTTCAGATATTGAATTGGATAGCCAAAACAGATATCCGATTGTGGATATCAATTATCCGGAAAAAAAATGCCAAACATTGGGAACCGCCCTCGGCAGAGTTAAGAACACGGACAAGAAGCAAAAACCACTTAAACGGAAAAATCGATTGTATTTCATCTTTTGTTGCCCACTTAAAGGCATGTGGTTCCATCCCGCCTTTGATTAAAGGTTCAATCCACCACCAACGACCTCACGATTCTATTATTTTGGTGGCCGCTGATTCACACAAAGTTGGTCCCTCCGATGAAAAGGCGTGTAAGCTGGTAGGCAAAAAGGAAATTGACTGAAAAGTGCTATTCACTCTTCCTAAAAAGCTTTTTTTTAACCTGGCACTCAAGACTGGCATAAACTTAAGCAAATTAATCAAAGATACCCATTATTTCGAATATTGAATTGGATAGCCAAAACAAATTATCCAATTGTGGATATCGAATATCTCAAAATTTGATATCCAATCCTATATTGGACAACCAACTAATATCTAAATTGCTATTATCTAAATTGATATTCTCAAAATTCCATATCGCATATCCAATACGAAATATTTTTCCAAATCGAGTATTCGAAGAATAAATCAAACCGGATTGTCCGATATTCAGATTTTCAGATAGTTTTGTTTAGCCCTGCTTACTGCCGTTTCAAGACTATTGCATTGTTCTATTTACAGTGTGTTAAAATCCCCGAGATACTCCTTCAAATCACTTAAAGAGCTCAAGCACAAGCGCAGCTCTTATATAAACAGCATCTGTTATAATACATCAACTAATTTTATAAACAAGGGCAAACAAGATTGATCTTTGAAGATCACAATTTAATTTCCTGCTGCTTCTTTCTTCATTTGCAAATCCAACTTTTTTTAGACAATCAAACTCATCATCAAGCAATCGTTCCAGCAATATGTGACAAAAGTTCCTTGAACCATAACATTTGGCATTAGTTGAGAACCCGACAGACCAAACTTGGCCCCCGACATTGGAAATTTGACTCCAAATAAACGTCACATCAGAATTTAAGTAGTAATAAGCTTAGCAACTAGGCATATTAACATACCTTTCAACAAGAAGCAATCATTCTCTCTGAAAGGTGGGAATAGGCACCCCAGCCTCTTCTGTCAGTTTTTTGTATGCATTCAGCAACGTTCGTGTCACAGGTCCTACCTGCCCATCTCCAACCAAACGGCCATCAATCTTCACAACCTGGCAGAAAACACCCCCATCAAGCACTTACACAACGTGGCTCGAATAATTATGATCATGACTTCATGGTCCGGAATCAACAAACTTACCGGGCTAAGTTCCCCCATAGTTCCAGTTGTCCAGGCCTGCAACAAAAAGTCAATGATCAATAACTAACATTCAAGGATAACAAAAGTCAATGTACCAGATATAGGAGACTGGATCAGAAACAGAAGGCAAAATGCTATCATTTCCGGTACCATATCAAAAGATAATGCATATATAAGCTCATTCAAGTGATTGGACAATGTTGCTGCACAACAAACATGCATTTAAATTTGGGTGCGCAAAGATTCTAGTGAACACCAGATCAGTTTACTCATTGACCTAAAAGACATCTCTGTGCTGAATGATTGAAATAACTATCAGTTCATATGCATTTACAATATTCAATCAAAACAGTTGCCATATGCCTACAAAAAACAGACATCAGAATGAGTAAAAAGTAACTGCAGATTCTATCACTCCAGCAGATACATAAATCAGTTGAAGACAATGATAATGTTACAGAATCACCATTTATTAGAATGGCCCAAATTTTCTGCAATCATACAGAGACTAGAATTCAGAACCAGTTTTAGGAACAGAAAATTGCCTATGTTCAGATAAGAAGTTTAGGCATGTCCTATAGAGTACTTTCGAGAATATCATAGACTGGTGAAGCTTCTGGTCAATTAATTCACACAAAACAGTCCAAATCTTACTAGGAAGAAAGTTAGAAGAGAGGATATGGAAGTATTAGCGCTGACTACAAAAAATGAAAAGTGAATCAGAAATGTAAAAAAGTCCTTTCGCAAAGAACCTAGGATCAGCAAAGTGAAAATTAAGACCTCATCTGCTGTATGGAACTCTGATAGGCTAACTCGTCGCTCTTCTAAGGCAAACCGTTCCTTCACCACAAGGTCCATGACCTGTAAATTCGGAAGGTATTATTAAACATTCTACAAAGGTGAAACGAAAACATATTACCAACCCAGTTCAGTCATGAAAGCAGTATCAGTACACAACATTCTGCTCCATAGATATGGAAAAATTACAATAAGTTTGGCAGTGTGGGGGGGAGAGACTTAAAAAGTAAAACCATAAGTTGTAGTTCTAAACCAGAGAAAACACATAGAGTGCACTTAATAAGTACGGATGAGGACTATTCATCCAAATTCCACTTAACCCATCCATGAATAAAGATGATGCTTTTGTCCCCAAATATAGTGGAATCATATAAGTACGTTTTACATAGAAGAAAGTTTATATTGGTGAAGATAGAATCCAAATGCACAGTACAAGACCAGTAATAAACGTAAGAAAGGGGAAGAACCAAAGAATCTGAAACAGTGTCACTATCATGTTCTGTATTCAAGTTTGCAACTCCAGCTGCAAAATCTACAAGGAAGCTAAGAAGAGCCATCAAATTCCACATACACGGGCTAGATTAAACATATACACAACCACAACATAATAGAGGAGGAGAAACCATAACAACAAACTTTGCAGTCATTTTCTTCCTGAAACTAGCATACAGAACTTTTACATGCTCCAATGAAGTTTCAGGACAACTTCCCCCCTCTAATGTGGAATAATCTATTCCAATCAAAACCAAATAGTTCACAGCAAATCAAATATAAACGGATTCACATCTTCCCTCCATGCACATAATTGGGGGAAAGGGCTTTATGAGGTCTATGAAGCTGAGTCCTAAAACTGATCATTGGCATCGATTAGGTCTAGAAATGGAGTCCAAACATCTTATGTTACCAATACTGCCATTCTACCAATCAATTTAAAAAGGGAAAAACCTCTCGAAATAACATAGAACATTGTGACTCCAACAATGTTAAACATGAATTCGTAGAATCTTTGAACCTAATTCCAACTTGAACATATCAATACCTATTATGTACAAAGGCATTGACAATAGAGTACATGCGCCACGTGACACTCTCCCTCTTGGAGTAGTCCTCATTCCAAATTCCAACTTGAACATATCAATAACTATTATGTAAAAAGGCATTGACAATAGAGTACATGCGCCACAGGACACTCACCCTCTTGGAGCAGTCCTCCTACCACATTAAACCCAATCCATGAAATAAACATTATCAATACAAAGTAACAGACCCGCAACATCCAACATGGATGAGAAAGACATATGCTGATCCACTACCATTTTATGACCTCTCTTTCAAGTTTCAAATATACAGATCACATTATTGGTATTTACTGGAGAAGTGGAGATATGTTGAAGTTAAGATTGTTCACTTGCATAGTAAAATATATTACTTCTTCCCTCCTTTTCACTGACATCTGCCCACACCACATTGGCTGATCAGAACACTCGTCAATCACTCGCCAAATGTAGGAAACTCAACCACCCAAACATTAACCAATGGGTTTCGCTTGCTTCCAGTAGACTCATAATTTTTGAATTTACCCCTTTCTTCCTATAAGACTTGATCGTATATCTGAAACTAAAAAGGCAGTGACATGCTCCGAAGGACAACAGCGGCAGCATTTCCCAAGCTGTCATGTTAGAATCAAACCAGTGAGATAAAGGGCTGGGTTTGAAGTGGACCACAAACATGGCTACTGATATTGATTATTAGAAGGTTCGAGTGGAGAATTACAAGGAAAACAGCAACCCTCATAGGTAGAATAGCATCATTGCACAGCAGAAGACGGAGGCCAGGAGTACTGCTGTATCAGCAGCAACTACAGGAGAAGTGTATGTAGGGTCAGTAGGGATTCTCATATACATGTAACAAGAGAGTGCGGTTGACTCATTGTTTACCGCAAACCTCCTTTCTTACAAAAACTACCTCTCACTAACCAAAATTAATTGATAGACTTCATTGTAGTACATTGAATTTGCAAGAATCTAAATTTTTTAAAAACTCATATGAATCATAACCCCCTTTCTTTGTCACCATTTTTAGAATCAGTGTCTGATATTCAAATTTGATAGAGATTAAATTGGAACAGTTGACCTTTTATTTTTGATTTCAACTCTGCAATACAATGAGATTATTACAGAGGAGTACACAGAAAGTTCTAAAAAGAAAGAAGGAATTGCAATTTAAAATGTTGAATAATTTCTCAAATGGTCAAACAGTTTCAGCACAAAGCTTTTTATCCATAAAGACTTGTTTAGTAACAAATTCCAAACCCCGACATTTTCATTCTGGTTGGTGCATATTCATGAAGATGGAAAAACAGTAACTGGCCACATCCAACCCTTGAACCCAAGGACCAATCATCTTTTTTGAAATGAGCTAAACATCCCAAGTTATTATCATTTGTTTTCATATTGATGCTTCTCTTTACACAACAAGGCTTTTAGATGTTTGAGATTGATTGGACTTCACGAGCAAAGGTTTTGAGGGCCAATTCATGCTTCACTGTTCTGGACCCGTAAACATGTTGTAGCCTGCTTGAAAATCAATTCATCATAGGATGCACCTCACTTTGTTTCGAGTCATGCAATAACGTAAGAATAGGTTCCGAAAAAGACAAACCCTATCATCGAACCAAATTATGCACGAGGAATAGAAAAGGAGTGAAAATGCATCTAATGATCAGTTTCCTTGGACTAGCATATTTAATTCATATGATTGCATATGCATTCCCTCCACTTTGGAGTTTTTCAATTGAGAAGAAATTTTGTTGTAGCCAGACATCTTAAATTTGAAACAAGTGGTACGTGCAGTTTGGTAAATCAAAACACAATTGAAAATGGTGGCTAAGCTGCTAAGGATCTAAAAGGGGCTGCTAGACACTAGTATACAAACACCTATCTTAGGACATTATCTACAATGACAAGGTAAAAAGGGAGAAGCAAGGACCCAATAAAGACAGAAGAAACAATTGAAAAACATACAACTCTAGTACTCCCCAAAACAGGTTTAACTGGGAGGTGTAGTTGGATAAATTAAACAAGCAGAGAAATTCACAGCTTCAGCAACTGTAATATTTCATAATGTATGAGCATCATAGAGCTATTTATTCTCATTTCTTGATAACGCTAAATTGAGCTACAACAAACAGGCTAAGGGGAGGGGAGGATTGTAAGACTTACAGTAGCTCGAGTTATTCCAGGAAGACAATAGTCCGCATGAGGTGTCATGACTCTGCCTTTTTCACCATAAACTGCCAGATGAAACTTAAAAAAAGTTAAAAAAAAAAAATAGCTGATTACGTATCAACATGCATGCCACACTTTTAGAAATACATCTTTTGCCAGCAAAAAGTTGTCATTCATTTAGTAGGTAGGGGCCCACAGCCAGGGAAGGGGAGGAAGAGTATTAAGGGGAATCCCCCGCGCACGGGTGATGAGGATCAAACACCCATCACAAGTTGTGTGAGACAGGATGAGTCACCAGTATTCCAACTCTCACTTCCTCGCCAATAGAGTTCATCGTGCGTTACCTAGAAACCCCAGGAAGCACAATATCTAAAAACATGACCCACTTATATCATATTGGACATTTCCCCGAAACTATATTATTCTTTGCAATTATTTACGCATTTATCAACATCCATGATTTCATATAACAGCCATATTAACCTAGTGCATACTAAAACACCTGTGACCTTCCTCAATTAAAAATGAGAGAGAGACCCTGTGACCTGTTTATCTGTTTGCAAATGTGAATTTACAACCTCTTTCTTTCATTTGGGGACAGGGAGATGTGGAACTCTGTTCCTAGATACTGCTAGATTAAGAAAATATTCCTAGTTTACGCCGAATTCGAAAAATTTCGCTAGGTGCCCTTCGCGTAGGATGGGACCGCTAAAAAGTACTTCCTCCGTTCTGTTTTAAATGAAATGTAGGGCCTTGGCACGGGGATTTAGCAGAGGAGAGAGATAGCGAAAAAGAAAAAAAGAGACCCATGTGATACGTAGAGACAGAGAGATGACCTAAAATGGTAAGTGTTTCATTTATTTTAGAACGGAGGAAGTACTTTTTTTATTGTCCCAGTCTCCCACAACATATTTGCTAAGTAAATTAGTGGTTACCGCACAGCGAAACCGCTAGTCAAATTAGCGGCCAACACATATTTCAGCATCTTGAATGATTTGTGCCTGACTTTCACCAAAAAAGAAAAAGGTGTACCAGAGGAGAGAGAACCATGCCAGCAGGTCACAGTTTTGAGAGCAAGAGGATGGCATCTGATTTGTAAGAAGCGTGCTATTGGTGTGGAGGTCAACAAGCAGGTATCTCTCCGTTTCTTCTTCTTTTAATTTTATTTAATTTTCTAATTTGATATTTGTTGTTTCTTAGCATCCTAATTATCAGCAATTGTCCCATTTATTTTTTTTTTACTTTTAAAGAAATACCTTACAAATCTAGGTATAAGGATGCCATAGTATTAAAAAAAATTTTAAAAAATTTTTATAATAATAATAAAATATAAAAAGGTTAAACATATTAATGTAATTTTAAAAAATCACGCCAAACATTTAGCAGAGGGCTTTTTTTATAAGATGCCAAGTAGTAGAAAAGAACGACGGCAACAAGTAACCAGAAATGGGGTTACCAAAGTGATACAAGGGACGCGGACGCTTGCCCGATCTCGCGATCTAATAGCTCGTCCCCAATCGCGGAACAAACGCGACTCAGGTTGCCTCCATTCCCGAATCAGATCGCCTAAGGCGACGTCCCTGATTTCAGCGCAAGAAAACCAACCAATTGAGCCCAATTGCAAAACTAGGGTTTTGTTCGACAATTTTAGTTGAATAATTGAGGCAATGTTTGCCTGTATTAGATCATAAAACCTTAGGGCTTTCATTTTTCAGAATATATAGAATATTTTTCTGTGTTTAATTTTAATTTTTGGTTTGTTTTTCGCAATTTCAGGCTTTGGAAGTTGAAGGTTTGATAATGGAGGTTATGTTTTTTTTTTTGAAGGGGAAAAGGGTCCAAGTTCTGAAGAACTGGTTAAAAAAGTGGGCGGTGGACCCCTTGCTCCCCTTTTAAAAAATTATATTCTAGAAGCCTCTTAGTCAAATACAGTAGTTCTATGGTAGTATGGTGAACCTTTTTAATAAATATTTATATTATCATTTTTTAATTATATTTTGATAGGATTACTAAGAGTTCTAATATTTTAAATTTATTGAAAAAAATCAGTAAAAAATTGACCCAACGTTCCCGATTCACCCAAGGTAGCGTTTCCGTACCCGTTTCCGTACCACGTTTCGCATCGACTCTCGTTCCTTGTATCATTGGGGGTTACAATCCGAGGTGGCGGAAGGCACTGGAATTCGACTTAGCGTGAGAGAGAAGCTATGAGGTTTATTTTTGTCTAAAATGGGGTTACGGTCCTTGGGGATTTGTGGGGTTTATTTGGTCAGAACTCAGGAAGAATCGCTAATCCAATTAGCGGTTTTCCTTAAGCTAATTGAATTAACGGTTTTAGGTAATTGCTAGTCGGATTAGCGGTTTTGCTTGAACCAAATAAAAACTAATTTTTCAAGTCCCTTTCTTACATGGACGGTATTCAGGGAAATATTTTCCAAAATGATGCAAAGTGGGAATTTTTTAAGAATCACACCTACAAAAATATTTTTCAAATGTACGGAAGCCAAATAAGTAAACAATATGTAAGACAATCTCACAATATTCGTTGCATTTGTTTCAGATACATATCCATCCTTGTCAAGCATTATGGCATCATCAGCATTCGCATTATTTCCTTCTATCTGCATTAGGAAAAAAAGGGCCGCTACTTTAACTTAGAATTATTAGAATTTCACCGTGAGACGGAGACCCATCTATCTTACGTAATCCGAAACTCAAGCAGCAACAAAGCAATCTCAAAATTGATAAACCAATTAAATATTTGTGCTTTTTGGGAATTCTATAGAACTTAGGGGTCAGCAATCTTAAATTCTTGATGATATTAATGCTGAATAACTGACATTCTCACATTGCATGCTAACAGAAGATAATAATACCTTTGCAAGTATATTGTTCAGCAGGTTGTTGTGGTGAATTTTTGAATCCAAATTCTGCAAGCACATAGAACAGAAGTTTTTAATACACTAAATATAGATGTTATCAGTTTTTCATATCAAAAATATTTTGCATTTATATAATTCAAGTTCATCATTTAAATCCATAAGCATGTTAAATAATACTTGTTTTCCACTTGACTTCAGTGATCAAAGAAGAACAGTCAGTTAAATAACCTCTTTTCCTTGGGAAAACAGAAATTTGTGTTTGCTGTGCAGAGCTGTGATGCACCAATTGAGGAGGCCTGGGTTACTCACGTACAAGAGGAGGAGAAACACTGGAGGGGCAAATCCGTAATTAATGAACTTAAGGGCAAAAAAAGAAAAGAATATTACGTGGCAGAATTTGTTATAGCTGAATGAGTGCTTGTACAGAAGGAAAAGTGAATAAAAGGGGAGTGGAGGCTAGATGACAGTTAGCTAATCATTTGTGTGGGAATTGGGACTGGGAGAGAAGTGAGCCTCTCGAATTGCTCACACCATTGTAGTGACCTCTTTTATCAAACTTCAACATCACCTTCCTCTCATCTATCTTTCTCATTTTTTTCTGTTTTTCATCTTTCAAAGCTGCTTGTTGGTTGTTCTGGGTACTGTTGTGGTTGTCTTGATTGTGACGCAGGTAGTGGTGACGTGAATTCATCACAGTTGGTATCAGAGCGGTCGCGCCGGAAAGCGGGGATGGCACCACCAACTTCGAACCAGAGACTGGATCTCTTAGAGTCACAGTTGACAACGCTACAAAACTCCATAGCTGAACAGATTTCCTCCTCCGTGGGAGCAGCTATGGAAGCTGCTAAACTGACCATCGCCGAGCAGATTTCGCAAAGAATGGAAGAGGTGATGCGGAAGAGTAAGGAGGATTTGGAGGTGGCTAATTTTAGGCTGGAGGGGAGAATCGACCGAACCCGGGAGAATCTCGAAGGAATGTTAACGGTGGCTCGGGCGGATCAAACCAAGTTTCAATCGGAGGTGAAATCGGCTCTAGAACAACTCCGATCAGATCCGGCCAGGAAAGGAGACCTCCAGGGAGGAAATCTAGCCCTGGGAATCGAAGGAGAAGAGTTGGAAGAGGGGTCGAATCGAAGGGGCGAGAATGATGTTTTCGATGGAGGGGGAAACGGTGGAGGGCGTGGTGGAAGTTGGGGCAGAGGAGGTGGAACCGGATCTGGGGGTAACTGGAAACACCGCAAACTGGACATGCAGGTGTTTGACTGAACGGACCCGGATGGCTGGATCTTGAGGGGAGAAAGGTTTTTCGCCTTTTACGGATTATCTGAGACTGAGAAAATGGAAGCGGCGGTTGTAGCTATGGAGGGTGACGCCTTGCGGTGGTACCAGTGGGAGAACAAACGCCGACCGTTCCGTTCATAGGAGAATATGAAGAGTTTTGTGCTCAACCAATTCCGGCCTCTTAACGCCGGCTCACTGCATGAGCAGTGGCTTGCCACCACCCAAACCACCAGAGTGTGGGATTACCGGAGGAAGTTTATAGAAATGGCTGCTCCGTTAGAGGGAATACCAGAAGAGATTTTAATGGGCAAATTTATTCATGGATTGAATGCTGAATTACAGACTGAGATTCGGGTCTTAAACCCGTATAATTTGGATCAGGCCATGGAATTGGCGCTGAAACTGGAGGAGAGGAACAGAGTGAATGGGGCCAAGAGGGTTGGGCCTCGTTCTGGGTCATTTTCTATTTACAACAGGGGCCCAATGTCACAAGCCTCTTCATATTATGGATCACCAGGGGGGTCAGTTGCTAATGCAAAAACTTGGGCCACAAACTCCAATGTTTCCCAACCCTCCGTTAATAACGTGAAGCCTTTAACTCCATCTAACCGGGGATTTGGTGAGATGAGGCGTTTGACAGAGAAAGAATTACAAGAAAAAAGAGCAAAGGGTCTGTGTTTCAAGTGTGATGAGAAATGGGGAGTGGGCCATAGATGCCAAAGGAAGGAATTGAGCGTATTATTCATGGAAGATCTGGAAGATGACGACATGGAAGGCAACTTGAGTGTGAGTGAGGCACCCACATCACCAACTGATGAGTTGCCACCAGAGGTGTCATTGAATTCGGTCATAGGGTTATCGAACCCCAAGACCATGAAGTTAATTGGGCGGATCGAAAGGCAGGAAGTGGTGGTTATGGTGGACCCGGGGCCACACACAACTTTCTCTCGCTAACCACAATTGAGAGGCTAGCCATTCCGGTGTTAGAATCAGCCGAATTTGGGGTATCTTTGGGAGATGGACAGGCTGTCAGGGGAGCAGGGGTGTGTAGGGGTGTTGAGCTGCACTTGGAGGGTGGTTTGATTGTTGAGGAGGATTTTTTACCACTTGGGTTGGGAAATTCGGATGTGATTCTGGGTGTGCAATGGTTAGAGACCCTGGGTACCATGATCAGTAATTGGAAAACACAAGAGATGACATTTGAGATGAGGGGAAATCGATATACCTTGAAAGGAGATCCCTCTCTAGCCCGCTCCAAGGTGTCTCTCAAGGCTATGATGAGGACCCTCCGCAAAGAGGGAGGTGGTTTATGGTTGGAATTCAACCAAGTGGAGGTGGAAGAGCAAGCTAGTAAGGGGACCAGCATAGGAGAGCAGGAAGTTCCAGCATTTTTGCAAGGCATTATGGCAGAGTTGGCAGGGGTGTTTGAATCCCCCGTTGGGCTGCCTCGGGGTATGGTATGGGCGCGGTCTTGATGCAGGGCAGCAGACCAATTGCTTTTTATAGCAAGTTGTTGGGCCTTAGAGCACAATAAAAATCGGTTTATGAGAAAGAATTGATGGCGATTTGTTTTGCGGTGCAAAGATGGAGACATTACCTATTGGGTCGTCATTTTGTGGTTCGAACCGACCAACAAAGTTTGCGCTACATTACTCAACAACGGGAGATCAGGGCTGAATTTCAGAAATGGATGAGTAAACTGATGGGGTATGATTTTGAGGTTCAATACAAACCGGGGAGCTCTAATTGGGTAGCGGATGCACTCTCTAGGAAAACGGTTGGGGAGGTAGTTTTGGGGGCTATTGTGGCTGTGCACGGAGTAGATTGGGTGAAGCTGGAGAGGGAAATTGCAAATGATTCCTTCCTCATGCATATCAAGGCTGAGCTGCAAGAGGGCCGAGACATACCTCACTTCTCTCTGGTGGAAGGTAAACTGTTGTTCAAAGGGAGGTATGTAATTCCTACTAAATCAGTTTTTATTCCGGTGTTGTTACGTGAGTATCATGACTCTCCCATGGGGGGCCATGCCGGGGATTTGAAAACTTATTTACGCCTCGCCTCTGAGTGGTATTGGAAGGGAATGCGTCAAGAGGTAGCAAGGTACGTTCAACGTTGTTTAATTTGTCAACAACAGAAAGTCTCACAACAGCACCCAGGGGGGTTACTCCAACCTTTGCCTCTTCCTTCACTAGTGTGGGAAGATCTCTCTATGGATTTTATTGATGGGTTACCGGTGTCTAAAGGGGTGGATACTATTTTGGTGGTAGTGGATCGATTGTCTAAGTACGCTCATTTTCTCACTCTCCGTCATCCGTTCACAGCTCTCACAGTAGCCGAGTTGTTCCTCAAAGAGATTGTGAGGCTGCATGGTTTTCCCTCCTCTATAGTCTCCGATAGGGACCGTATATTTTTGAGTACCTTTTGGAAGGAATTATTCCGACTTCATGGCACTACCTTGAAGAAGAGTACCGCTTACCATCCACAAACAGATGGGCAAACGGAGATCGTCAATCGAGGTCTTGAAACGTATCTACGTTGCTTTGTGGGGGGGCACCCTAGGGGATGGGCAAAATGGCTTCCTTGGGCCGAATTTTCATACAATACTTCACCTCACTCTTCTACGAAGATGTCTCCGTTCAAGATTGTTTATGGACGAGATCCTCCCCATGTTATGAGGGCTCCTAAGGGACAGACCCCAGTTGGAAGTCTGGAAGCTATGCTGCAGGATAGGGATGCCATCTTAGATGATCTTCAGGTCAATCTCATGCGTGCCCAGCAGCGTATGAAATTTTTTGCAGATAGGGGCAGAACTGAAGTTGAGTTTAAGGCGGGAGATTTGGTGTTTTTGAAGCTACAACCGTACCGGCAGAAATCATTAGCCAAGCGGCCTTTTGAGAAGCTAGCACCACGTTTCTATGGTCCGTTCTCTGTGATTCAACGAGTGGGGCCTACTGCTTACAGGCTACAGTTGCCTCCTACGAGTAAAATACATCCTGTGTTTCATGTCTCGCAGCTCAAGAAAATGGTAGGAAGTGATCCAGTTTCACCTACCATACCTCCTCACATTGACGCTGACTTGGAGTTTGTAGTGACACCGGAAGAATTATTAGATGTGAGACAAATCCGTCAAGGCAATCACTTACACACAGAAGTTTTGATCAAGTGGCAAGGGTTACCATCTTTTGAGGCTACTTGGGAAGATATGCACCCACTTCATCTCCGTTTTCCTTCCTTCCACCTTGAGGACAAGGTGAATCTTTGGGGGCAGGTATTGTGATGCACCAATTGAGGAGGCCTGGGTTACTCACGTACAAGAGGAGGAGAAACACTGGAGGGGCAAATCCGTAATTAATGAACTGAAGGGCAAAAAAGAAAAGAATATTACGTGGCAGAATTTGTTATAGCTGAATGAGTGCTTGTACAGAAGGAAAAGTGAATAAAAGGGGAGTGGAGGCTAGATGACAGTTAGCTAATCATTTGTGTGGGAATTGGGACTGGGAGAGAAGTGAGCCTCTCGAATTGCTCACACCATTGTAGTGACCTCTTTTATCAAACTTCAACATCACCTTCCTCTCATCTATCTTTCTCATTTTTTTCTGTTTTTCATCTTTCAAAGCTGCTTGTTGGTTGTTCTGGGTACTGTTGTGGTTGTCTTGATTGTGACGCAGGTAGTGGTGACGTGAATTCATCACAAGAGCTGAAAGAAATACTAGCAAAGAAAGTAAAGTAAAATCTCAAGTATCTTATCAGAGTCACCCAATGAAGATTCATGACAATGTACATATAATAAGGTCTGAGAATTTCAGCATGAAGTTTCACACACATTAACCATGTCATATGTTTAATGATATCTTGCATAGTAAGGAGACAACCATAACTATAGATAGAAGGTCAACTTCAAAAAATCAATTTTTGAACTCATAAATGGAAGACCCTTATGATGCCAGAAGGGTATTCAAAAGTCAATTGCAGCCAAAGCTGAACAGCAGAGCTGCCATCACCCAGTTAAATTTTTCATTACTTCCAGCAGCTGGATGAGAATGAATATATTCCTATATCGATCAGTTGATGTAAATGTAATATATAACTTAAAACATAAACCCTACCACCATGAAGAAGAATAAAAAAGAGTATGCAAATGGACAAGCAAAAGCTCATATAGATACACTCAAACAGTAATAAAAGAGCAGCATTTTTACATTTGGAGAATTACGCCCGGGTTGAAGCAGTAACCAAAACTACACCCTTGGTGTTATCATAGACAGGTGGCTTCCATTCGGCAAGCACTGCATTTCCACAGAAAAGGATATATTTAGTTCTCAACTGCAGGTATTGAAGCTACATATTGAAGGCACGTTCTGAAAGGATAATTTCTCGAAGATTGGAGAAAAGATAAAAAAAAAAATAGATACTTCATACACGTGATATTATTGCTAAGCAATTCCCTATCACTTAAGTTTGAACTCTGAACAATAGTGAACAAGCATGAGGTTTGACTACATCCTTAAGTGCTGTTCTCTCCATCCCTTAGACCAGCGGGTGCAAATCGGTAGCTCTAACTAAATTTCATCAATTTCTTGAAATTTAAAATCTTTGAGACACGGTCTTCAAAAGAGTGACTGCCATTGCTTACTTAACGATAACTTTGACCCACATCCCGACTGCGCACGCTTGCCTATTTGGCTGTAAGGGTGCAAGCCTTGTGTGGATTCAAGAAAGAGGCGACTCTTGCCTATTGGCGACAAGAGTGTGAGTCGGGATGTCAATCGGGGCTTGTGTGCGCACAGCAGTCACAAGCGGATCCAGGACGACGAAGACGGGACTTCAGATGGGAGGGGGCGGCTTAATGTAAATTGTAAGACCAAATGTGAGTAAGGAAAACCACAGCAACTCAGTTAAAACTTGACAGGAAGATTGATTTCATTCATTAAATGATGCTCCCTAAACACACTCTTTTTTTTTTTGGAACCCCCACCACGGAACCCCTTGGTAAGAAGAAGGACCCTACTAGAGCAGCACCTCTCGCAGGTCAGCCAGCCCAGCTACACAGGTCAACGCTTGAGAGTAGGGGAGATATAAGGAAATCCCTACTCCCAAGCACAAGTAGGTAGTGGGGTTCGAACTTGTGACCTTAAAGTCACAAGGTGAGTTCCCCACCACCTCCACCAAGCAAACTTGGTTTCCCTAAACACACTCTTTGAAATAACATAATTAATGGAATAGACCCTATACATAAGAGCTAATAAAGTAAAGTACTAGAAAGCATATGATACAACTAAGACAAGCTAATGTAAGGTGGATTCTAACACACAAAGTATGATTGTGAAGAACTAAAATTATACAGTATGAAAAACCTTTGATCATGGAACCTCTTGTTGTTTCAGCAAATATATAAAGATTTGAACTTTGAAGCCTATATAAAAAATCCTACACCAAGTTCTTCATTCAAAGAAGCAAAGACTAATATTATTCAAAAACAATGAGCACCCCCAACAATTACAAGTACAAGCATAAGTTCTAAGCGCAAGTTTTCTAAAACTGATCATAAATAATTTCCTCAGCATAATAAGAACCTATCGTTCTTTCGCGGTTTCGCCTCTTCATTGTATCTGGTGTAAGACATTGGACACTCTTTATTTCACACTCCTGAGTCAGGAGTATGAAATCCTTACCCAACTCTTCATTTTCCACGCAGACAAGTCAAATATCTTGAACCACATTGGTAAAAAGAAATATGTAAAAAGGGAGGGGAATACAAGAGAATGTTATGCATTATACGCTCAAGGAACCGATTGACTTGAGATAAAAAAAAAAAATTCAAGAACCAGCAAACATGGTGTTACGCACAGAGAGTGGTCATGTTCGTATGTTACATAAAGACATTCTCATGGTCATGTTCATGTTTGGGGCTTCAGCTTGCTCTAGGTTGCTGTGAGGATCTTTTCTAATACTTATTAAAGCTAGTCAATATTTTCAAAGAAGAATACTGAGGAAGTAGAAATACCAATTAAGGTGCAGCCATAAAGATTGAATGCAGGACTCATTCCAGAAGTGACCTGCATAAATCCAGAAAACAGTTACTCTTCAGACACGTCAGAAATTTGAAGCAGTATAGTGTAAAGGAGCTATTCTCAAACTTGACGCCAACATGTCTAAACTCTCAAGTGCAGTCACAATGACACCGCAGATAGGTGCTAGGTTGAAAGCAAAAAATTACATCAATAGTTGCAAACAATAAAAACCTAGAAAGCATTATACTACCTCCGTTTTTTTATTAATTGTTACGCTTTCCTTTTTTGGCCGTTTATATTAATTGTTACACTTTTACTTTTTCCTTATATATAACCCTATCACATCAACTTTTTACACTTTTCTACTTCATATGCCCCACCACCCATTTTAATAATCCACCCAAAACCTTCCCACCTACCCAATTTTTCTCTCTCCTACAATATTTTAATGCTTCTTTTACATTTCCCAAAATCCAAGATTCTTTGATTGTACTTCTTTCTTGTTTTTTGCAAAATTTCTTTGGTTCTCCCCCAAAGTGAAGTGTAACAATTAAAAAAAAGGAGGGAGTATATTAGTAGCTACTGACCTAATACATAAGGAACAGCAACACCGTATAGAAAATATCTCAACTTAAAACATATGAACAGCTTGCAGAAGAAAAAAGATAAAAAGAAAGTACTTTCTTGCCGCGAGTTAAACTTAGGCGGATATGGGAATTATCAAACATGCCATTCCTTATAAGAGTTGTGAAAATAGCTTCCTTGACCTGTTATAGCAGGCATGTGAAATCACATATGCATAAGCAAAAATGAAAACCCAAAAATTCATGGTGAATTATTGAAGCTAAGCCACTCCAACCTCACCTCTGCACGTGTTGGAATATTACTGAAAGCCAAAGCTTTTGCTGAGTCAAACAGTCTGAAAACAAACATTTTTGTGCCAAACAAGTATCAGAATTACAGAGGAGAGGTGGCATAGAAAAAAGCCACAAGATCAGCAGTCACATTTACTAAGAATTTATCAAGATATCTATTTGCAAACAAATAAGTGTTACAACAAAACAGCAAAGGTCTCCCATCTATATGCTCCAGAACAAGATAGGATTGGAGTGCTGGGTTCAACTTTGATCACCTAGGATTAGTACAAGTGCCTCGAATGACAAATTCTGCAAATGGGGAATTACTCCCATAACGTTAACAAGAAGGATGAGGAAATGAAAGCCAATTGTCAAATTTTCCAGCAAAGATACTGGATTGGTCATACGCATACAGATCAGAAGAGCTACACAAATTTTTTTGTCAACTTATAAGTTCACTATTATAGACTATAGACCAATAGAAAGCGGAAAAAAAAAAAAAAAAAAAGCAAACGACCAATTCTTTTTGTTTTTTACAAGTAATAAAAGCATATAGCAATAACAATACACAAAGATGTGTCACCAATTTACAAAAGGAGGGCTAAGGAAAATAAATCTCATGTCCCCAAGCTATCAAATAGTAATTCATCGACGTTTAACGTCCGGTCATGGTGTCAAAACAAGGCCGCATCGTATCGTATCGCCCGTGTCGTAAAGGTTTTCACATCTACCGAACCGATATTACCCGCATCGTAAAGGTGTAAAAAATCGCGTTTTAGGCAGGTTCTAGAGACATCTCATGGTCTAAGCCGATATTTGGCGATACGACAACCGCATCATCCCCGTTCCAAAGCATCACCGTGACCGTTACCGTGATCGTGACAGAAACCGCATTTTCGAACTATGCGTCCGGTGTTACTCTGAAGCAAACACTTTTCAGATATCCTGGAGATATAACATAGAGGCAGTGACAAAGAGTGCAAAGCTCCACTTCCAATGTCCGGTACAATTAAATCTATGAGCAAATGGCTATGTGAGCAAGAAGCCGTTGACATGTATCTTGATACATCTCATTATCAGCCATATCTTACAGAGAAGTGAGAACCATCCAAAACCGAATGTCGTAGGTACTGCGATGACGGCCTAAATTAAAAATAAGTTGAACATTCAAGGCTTTTGGGATTATTAACAGGTAAAAGCAATTCATAAAAACTAAAAAGAACTGCAAGTAAACCTTATTTCTATACTGAGACACACCAAGTGAGATTAGAAAATCCCGATTCCCTAGCCCAAATGGAAGAGGAATGTTGAGATAGAACGGAAAAAAAAAAAAAAAAAAAAAAAAGAAACTTAATAGCAACTAGCAAGTTAAATAATAAACTATCGCTTTAAATTGTCTATATCAAAAGCAACTCACATTAAATAAAGCACAGACAAGACCCTGCAGGCCTGCACACTAGGGGCAGGAAAATATATGGGTTCCATGACTTCCATCATAGATGGACTCAGCATATGATTTATTTTACGGAGTACATCAAATATCCAATCAGCTGATGCATCCAATTAAATTACGAACTGTCAGCTGTGTGACAGGCTATAGTCATGTTCAGCAAGATGATGCCCTAGAAGACCAAGATTAACATACTACATCAGGCATACAGGACTTGATCTGAGCACGATTTGATGTGATGATTTCCCCACTTTTATGAAGTATATTCATCATGTGGTAAACTATAGTTACAAACAGCTAATAAAAATCAATCAAAGAAGTGAGAGCTTCCATCACCCACTGACCTATCCAGATGCTCCTCAAGCTTAAATATTTTTCCTTTATAGATACGTAGTCCTTCCCAAACAGAATCACCTCCTTGTACTACTGAGTCCAGAACTGAAACCTTAACAAGGTGACAAGAAGATATGAACAAGATTGTTAGCACACAAACAACAGAGGATGAATTTATCTTAAATCGAGAAACCACCCAAAACCTCCAACTGTTCCAAATTAAATAGAATAAAATACAGATACACCTTTGCACTATCACGAGGTAGAATCTCATCACCAACCCATGCAAGGAGCTTTTCGTTTGCTGGAACAGGAAGACTAGGAGGGGCCACGGGTGAACTTAGAAGAGCAGATGATCGCTTAAGACGGCACTTGAGGAAGTTGTAAAAAGGTAGGCATTGTTCCAGTAAGTCATAGAGAGAAGATGGAAATGTCTGATACATAAAACCAAAATTAAAGTTGTAAAAACGGAATAAAAAATATATATATAATACAGTAAAGTAGTAAACTATAAAACAAAATCCATTTATCAACCATTATCTTCCATGTTCAGTAACATGAGAAATGGAGCTAAACTTTATCCTCACACATTCTTCACTTAAATTTTATCCAATGAAATAAGAAATTCACTAAGACAATGCTTAAAACTCAAAACATCAAGCAGATAATATCAGTAGTTAAACCAAACTGGACTTATCAATATACCATAACTTCATCTCCAGACCGAAAATCGATAATAGAAAGTGAATTGCAGACATGAGTAATAAATACATAATAGCGCTTGTCAAGTTATTCCTTGAAACAAAACATTAGAGACCATAAGCAGAGACCTTATTACAAGGATTGCAAAGATACATCTCAGATTGATAAATTATACAAGATGAAGATGGTAACTTTTTTCCACAAGTAATAAGGAAACGGAATAAAGACACCAAAGGGGTGTCACCCATGTACAAAAGAAGGGTCATATACAAAAAAACGGGACAATTATTCAGGATCTAACAAAATCAAGCAAAGTCAAGTGTTGCTCCGGCTCAAACACATGGCACTGGCTATATGTAGCCTCAACATTAAGGAACTTGAACTCTAGTCAAGCAAGTTTTACCCTCAAGAATTCGCTGGTTTTGTTTCTTTGCAAAAAGCATTATCATATTGCTAATGGAATGTTAGACATTTCATTCAATGAATTATCTCTGTTCACCTTCTTGGCAAGTCTTACTAGTTTATGACTTTATGCCTCTCCGAGAGGTTATCATAAGACAAGTTATGTAATCTTCAGATTAGTAATGATAAAGAAAACCAACCTTGGGATATCTGCGTTCTGTTTTAAAACCAGTTGACTTGTGTACACTTTCATACCACCATGGAGCCCAGACACCATCTATGGGTTTGGGACCAGCTTCCCATCTGAATGAAAGAGGTGATTCGTTTAAATTCTGACTACCTATAAACTCAAAACCACAAATTTTAAGCCAAAAGACAAAGATATGATATGCATAGGATTTTAATTAAGATGTATGTAGCAAATATAGTCAGCCAAAGGTGAGATTGAGTTTGGAGGTCAATTAAGGAGTCTTTATTATAGAATACACAATGGTCCATCATTTCAAGTGGCCAAGCTGGTACAAGTGGAATGCAAGATGCTATTGCATCATTTGAGCTTTAAATCTTGTTGAAACTAGACAAATGGCATTAAACACTCCGTATAAAATACAATTACAGCCAACTGAAACCATCTTACTATCTCAGTCACTTGAATGGCAAAAAGGCTGAAATTTTGAACCAATGGATAAATTAAAGGATATATTCCTTTCACTTGAACTGAAGTGAGTTTAAATGTTTCATATTACGCTCTAGTCTATTCTGAATTTTTCTGGTGTGATCTAGACATCTAGTTGTTCTCCTGCATAAAACACTACAACTAATTGAGCAAAGGACAAGAGAGTTCATGCATTTTCCTTACTCGAGCATTGCAGGCTGAAAGGAAATATTCAGGTCCTCACAAAGGCCACGTAAAGCTCCCTACAGAGACAAATTAAAGTACCATTTTTGTTAAAGCAAAGACACCAAGTTACAATGAATAATGTAGAAAAAGCAGGTAAACTTCAGATTGTTTAATGAAATTTTTAACACTAAAAAGAACCATAATTGAACCTTAAATTACTAGAAAATAGACTTAATAATGCGAAGAGCAAGTTCCATCAAATTAGAATACACTTATGAGCCTCTAACATTTCCACATGTTGTTCGCTCAGAATATGAATTACTAATCAGTAACACCATGTATAATAGTAAAATTAGTTCTATCCAGAGAGACCTAAATATATATATATGATGTCAGGGTTTATCGAGGAAGGACTGAGAACCTTTTTTTTCCCCTAAGCAGCTCACCTCATTAATTAAACAAACATCAGGCCACTCTAACGACCATTAACAGAAAGTTGTTTTCTTCAACTGTAATAAAAGTACAAATATACAAGATCTTCTATACAGTAAGAAAAGCCCTCATCTAGCTATACGAGGTACATCTCTACGGACAAGCCTTTAAAGTGAAACAGTACAAGAAAGGCACAATGTAAAATCAAAGTCGGAGATAAGTTATTTTATCTCTTGTCTTTCATCAGTTATCTAACCAGAACCCAAATATATCAAAAGAAATACTATACATGGTCCATGCAGAGAAAAAATCTCAAAATTAAATTGTTGCTGAAAGTTTGAAATTAACCTCTGGATCTCGTTGAAGTTCTCCAGCATCAACGATAGCAGGTGGATTTCCTAGATCACAGAGCTCACTGTAAATGGTGACGAGAGCAGCTAATCCCACCTCAAGAAAAGTTGGGGGCACAACTTTGTCAAAGGATGGCTAGCAATCAAGCACACAAAATGTTAGCCCGACTCATAATGAGGCAAAGCATTTATCTAAGAAAAGCAAATTTCGTACAAGTAAAATAATTTGTATACTCTACATGATGCTCATATATATGCACACTTACTATTTCAGACCTGGTATGCATATAAACAATGAGAACTCACCAAGATATCCATTGGATTCCGTATCAATATGAAGTGCTTCCCCTTCTTCATCAAATCATTTGGCAAGCCTGGTAGCAGTTGTTTAGACATGTGCTGAAACCACAATTAGGCTGTTTTTATCAAAAAGACGCCAAATTCTTTGTGAAGCCTTCAAATGGATGATACTTGATAGTACCACAAACTATCATTTTATGGAAAATTTGGTCTTCCATATGACTAATTTGTTAGTGACAAGGAAACTAGGAAGTCATGTTTGTTCTAGAAAGTACCAGACCAAAGGTCAAACTGTTACACGATGATGTGGCTTGATCAGACCCACTTACTAGTTACTACTAACTAAGGTTTAATGGAATTCCTACTAGCAAAAGAGCATCTTTTTAAAATAAGAAACAAGACATGGTAGCAATCAAATAACTAAAGCTTGCTTCTCTTATAAGAATCCAAGTAGAATAACTGTCCATTCACCATTGCCTGGAAAGAACTGGTCTCCATGAGAATGTTTTTGAAACAAACTTGTCAATTGGGTTTGGAAATGGAACCTCACTCAGACATATACTCACTTTATAAGGTCCAAATATCGAGATTTCACATGGTATCAAATTGGGTCGTTCTTGGGTCAAGCATCACCTCCTGGCTCCTCATCACCATCTTTTACTCCATACAACCCATATTGGGCCATAGAGTACTTGAAATGTAAAATTGATAGGTGGAAAAGGTGAGTACAATTTTCAATTTTCACAAAACCACTAAGCATGTTTTGGAACCAAGTAGACCACTCGACAATTACATTCACTTTATTTGTCAAATATGATACTTTCCAAATTAACAAGCACAACAAGAGAAGAGACACATATTACTCCTTCCATTCTCTTTAATCTACACATATTGTACCATTCACATAATCCAATTTCACCATCGTCTGTAATTTACAAGTAAAGAAAAACATATACTCATGTAGGTTCTTATTTGATTCGTCCCAATATATTTCAATATAAATCTTAAAAATATTAATAATATATTGGCAAACATTAAAGTCAAACTCTATACATCAAATAAGAACACCGGTCGTACCTTACAAAAGCGATATTTCTTATTTCCAGGACCGTAGATAATCTCGTTCACAATCTTCTCCCCATCAGATTCCTGATCAACAATAGAACATATTCTCAAAAAGATACACAAAATAAAATCCTCATTTTTATTCAGAATGATATGATGGCAAAACATTCTTTACAATTACAAACCATTTTCGATAACACCTCCTCTCTGTAAGGTCTCTTTGCACCAGTAACTTGAAGAAAGTTCGCATATAAAGGTTCATCAAACACTTCAATATCATCCCGCTGTTATACATGTATAACAAAAAAAAACACAAAAATCAAAAAATACTAATAAATAAAATCGTTAATTAAGCAATAAGCACAAATTCATACATCTGTAAAATTTCTAGTGATGATTTCTAGTGATGATTTCGGCGGTCGCTAAAAATTAACAGAGAGGTCAACGACATAAAAGATTGAATTTGAAGAAAAACATGCAAAATTGTAAATTGGTGACGAAAAATTGTGGAAAGCTGATTGCGCACAAAAAAAATGATGAACGAGAAGAAGAAGAAGAAAAAAACGAAGGAATGTATTTACTTGAGCGAAAGAGTACATGAGACTGGTGCTGAGAGATCGAGGGGCGGACCATGAGTGAATCACCTCGATCTCCGCCATTGTTGTTACGTTTGAAGAATGATGAAGATTGCTGGTTTTGGTACTGTAGTGAAGATGATTACTGAAATTTCTCTAATTTGTACTACTACTACTACTGTAGGTTTTTATTTATACTTTTATTTTGGATTGTGAGAGTGAAATCAACTAAAATCTTTTTTCTTTTTTCTTTTTGTTGGATGACCAGACCAGCGAAGGAAGCTGAAACTGGGCCCGTGTAGTATTTTTCTATGTTTGTCAACTCCCAAGTCCCAAGTCAGCAGCATATTGAATCAGAAGATTCAAGATAGTGAACTACTTTTGATTTGGGGAGAATCAAGTTAAAGCAAAAGGTTAGGTACTTTAGGTTAATTATAAGGCTTTTTTGAGTGGTGGTTAATTATAAGTTTGGCAAATAATAATAATATTGGGAAAATGATACAAGTTTGTTAGAAGATGACATAGAAATGAGTAATAATGATATGGTATATAATGAGTTGACAATACTAATAATAAATATGGGAAAATGATAAAAGTTTGCTGAAAATGACGTAAAAATGAGTAATAATGATATCATTTCGCTCAAAATGATATTAGTTACTGTAATAATTATAAGGTGTATAAAGAGTTGAAAAATGATACTAATGAAATAGGGGAAATGACACAAGTTTGCTGAAATATAATATAAGACACACCAACAATGACACGAAAGCGTTTTATAATGACATAAAAACATTTATATTAGTTCACGCATGTGAGATTTTGTTAAACAATAAGTTATGGTGTAACAAGTTAACGCACTCTGTTTTTTAATATTCAGAACAATTTTTGGGGGTTAATTTTTATTTTAGTTTTTTTCTCTCCACCCTTTTTCTTTTTCCTTCTCCTCTTCACTATCTTCTTATTTCCATTGAACAGTAGAGCATCTTCCATGGACAACAATCTTCTTGTTCATCTCATATCCCTCACTCGTTTAGGCTAGGATGAGTAAAATAGTCGGATATCCAATTTTAAACCTAGATACGATTAGGAACCGAGAGTTTTTAAGCAATAAATTGTTATGTCGGTTTCGAGTACAAAGGAAACCACTTGAAACATGTTCCAAACTCAGTTCTTACCTTTTTAGAACAATAATGGACTAGGTACGCGGTTAAATGGGTCCAATATTACATACTTGGAATCAAAAATTAGAATTTTTTCCTTGAATAATGCAAAATGGGGTTTTAATTCCCGAAATATGTTGAAAGGGAAATTAATTCCCTGCGTACC
Organism: Beta corolliflora; assembly: GCA_947648045.1. Lineage (NCBI taxonomy): Eukaryota > Viridiplantae > Streptophyta > Magnoliopsida > Caryophyllales > Amaranthaceae > Beta > Beta corolliflora. Next base: position 809,750 of record CANSZD010003217.1, on the reverse strand, counting down.
GTCCACGTAGGACGGCACGCGAGAAAATGTTTTTTTTTTTTTTCCCAGGTAAACCGCTACTTGAAGTAGCGGTTTATTTAAATTAAACCGCTACTTCAAGTAGCGGTTTATATATATAAACCGCTACTTGAAGTAGCGGTTTATGCATGTAAACCGCTACTTGAAGTAGCGGTTTATGTGGTCAACACCTTCCCCACACTCACACTCTATAATATGTAAACCGCTACTTCAGATAGCGGTTTATGAGAAAAAAAAAGGCCTCTCATTGTTGCTTCCCCATAACTGGCCCAAATGCCAGAAACATAAAAAAAAAAAAGCTTTCCAACCTACAATTTCAACACCAAATTCCATCCAAGTCCATACAAAGTCTATGCACACATCAATCACCAAACACCAAGTTCATCCACATTCACATTTATCCAATAAGTAAGATTAAGTAAGATTAAGAAAATATGTCAATCACAAACGAAGTTTAATATTTAACATAGTGTTGAAAGTGCTAAGACCCCCTCTTCTTCTTTTGTGAAGGTCTAGATGAACTAGGTGTGGTCTCACTAGACTCTGCAATGGCATGAAGAGAAGATGGAGTGGTGGCAGAACGGCGTCGGTAGGTCCTCTGACAGACTGGAGGCGAAAGCAAAGGTGTTGTGGTAGATGTATGGGCAGCAGACATAGAAGGTGTAGAAGTCGAAGTATGTACAGCAGAGGTAGGCACGCCCTGTAAGATGTGGCCATGTCCAGCTCGGCTAACTGCATCAATACACAGTCCTCTGCTCGAAGCCAAACTGGCGCATAACTCGATCAGGACAATGGAACTCCACAATGTCGAAACAAATAAGTGGAGCCAATGTGCGCCATACATGTCGATCAGCTCGACATATAGCAGGCAACAACTCTAGTCTCGCATCAGTATATGGCTGCCAAGTCATCTACAAATGGTGGCGTGCGGTTGGTGGCGCGGCTGGGCGACGGTGGCGTGCTGTTGCTGGCGACGCTCCGGTTGTCTTCGACGGTGGTCTGTAGCTCCGGTGGTGTAGCTCCGGTGGTGGGCGACACTTAGTAAGAGAGAGAGAGAGGGAGAAAAAATTTGAGAGAACAATCGTCGAATATGAGAATTTGGGAAAGTTAGGGTCTGATTTGGGGATTATAGTAAACCGCTACTTCAAGTAGCGGTTTCTATTAATGAACCGCTACTTGAAGTAGCGGTTTACTTCAGTCAACGCCAACTTGCTCCAGGTACCACAAAACCGCTACTTGAAGTAGCGGTTAACCTTTATTAACCGCTACTTCAGGTAGCGGTTTATTTTTTAATAACCGCTACTTGAAGTAGCGGTTTATAAAGGTTAACCGCTACTTCAAGTAGCGGTTTTACTTAAGTAAAGAAAAAAAAAAAATTTCTCGCGTGCCGTCCTACGTGGACGGTACGCGCAGGAATTAATTTCCCTTTCAACATATTTCGGGAATTAAAACCCCATTTTGCATTATTCAAGGAAAAAATTCTCAAAAATTAAACAAACTACTTTCTTTATATTTAATGAGTTTGTTACAAATATCTCTATTGTATTTCGAATTATTATCATTGTTCTTGTCTTAAAACAAGTAAGACAACTTGTGCATTCTTACATGAACTCACATTGTTTTTGGCTTTCACAACTTAGACTGATTCTAATTAATTAATTTTAATTTTCTATAATAAAAAGCTTAAATACTAATACAATCCATAATATATTTAGTCTATTAGCAATTATTATCGAATCATCAAAATGACATGAGACTCGAAACCATTACCCTAATTAAAAGTTCATATTCAAACTTATGAGAACCAATTTGATTGGATCGAGTTTGGATTTTATATAGTCGTTCCCAACTGGTTTCAGTTCCCATTCTTGAAATTTTGATCGGCTATCAGAGTCTAACTCTCCCCAACTAGGATTGTGTTTTCAAAAACATCCTTTTGATTAAAATCGCTAATATAAACAGCCAAACATACTGCTCCTATTTAGAATTTCTCAATTTTTAATTAATCTAGTTGAAATTATCCCAGTCAAATAATGCTCGTCAAACCCCGTTCTGCTCGCTCCATAAGGAGTCAAGATCCTTTGAAATAGAAGTTTTGTGATTCCATGAGGAAGAATCATTAAAGGAAACACGAATTTTAAGTATAGAAGAGACGGGGCAAGTCATGACAAAAAAACCCATATAATATATGCATGAAAGGAGAGGATAAATCGACTTGATGAGACAAATTAAGTGTTACTAAGTGACATAAATATCATTAATATCAAGAGAAATTATATATGGTAACTTTGTGTTTTGGAAATTACGCATGGTGGAAAATGTTTTTTCCCATTCCACATGGTAATTAACCCTGCGGTCTTAAATACATCCTCTGTTTTTTTAGTTGCAACATTTGCGCTTTTCACATTTAATGGCACACTTATTTGAACGTTAATATCTCATATTGGGTGTAAGTAAAAATTATAAAAATTTGATATTTGGAATCATCGCATTGAGACGAATCTAACAAGACCCCACTTGACTATGTTTTTTCTTATATAATGGTGCGAGATTAACTTAACAAAGTTGGTTGATGAATAGTGCCAAAAAGCAAATGTTGCAACTAAAAAAAACAGAGGTAGTATACATTAAATGGTACTCTTTCACAACTCTGAGTAAGATTGATCAAATAATAAAAGTCCAACCTCTTAATAATCTTCACCTTCATCCTATATATTAAACAATAGTATATTATAACCATAATAAGACCTTTAAGAAATGGGAAAGGGGGGTCTAGTGATTTTATTTTAATTATTGATTATGTTCTAGCTTTAGTTAATTCTTTTGATAATGTTGTTTGGACTTTTGTTAAACGCTTTGTGCTCATATGTTAGCTCATCTCCAACCTTGCCGAGATTGACAAACGTTTTTAGATGGATGATGTCCCGGATAATGTTATTTCTCTTACTTTGGATGATATAATATAATCCCCTCTTTTGGGTTTCCTTCACACACACACACAAAAGAGCACCATTGTCTACTCATTTCATTTGACATAATAAATTAGTAACTCTTCTAGAAATAGTTGTTCTTAAACTCTTTAATGACTCTTTAGTGGTCGTGATTTATTACAAAGTAGAGGAATCAAGTTAGATTGTGGAAAATATGGTTTGACTATATAATATCTAACAATTATTAACGAAAAGTTAAATAAAGGTCATCAAGTAGATAACTATCAAAATACAGGGTTACCATTTGAAAGGTGAATAAAGATTTTCCACCATGTGATATTATCTACCTAGAGTTATCATGTTGAGTTTCCCCCAACATCAAACAAAACTACTATACCTCAATAAACACTGGCCATGACTCATGAGCCACGCTTAGATGGCACAAACTCATTCAACGACTTGGACTAGAGTTTTCAACAAACAAACATACACTTAACACTAGTTCACTTGCTCATATAGGATAGCATCAACAAGCGTACATCTGACCGATTATATGATTCCATGTACGGTAGCAGATTTACAGGCCTAATAGATTCAGTCATATCCCTAACAAGAAGATAATTTTGATAGCATAGCTTCAGAAAGCAATTAAAAGTATCTATGTTTCTTATCACAGAGGCAATAAGGGCTACGGGACCAGTCTCCATTTCTTGAAGCAAGGATTTCAGAGTTGCATCCTGTAAATTCACTTTGTTGGACCCTGAGGAATCACCATTGGAACAATCTTCTTCTTTGTCACACACTTGAGCAGTGCCATTCAGTCTGTTGTTAGTGGTTATTCTTCGGTTTAGAAAAGTGGAAAGTACTCGAACAAGATGCGGGAGGCATGATGGATCATAAATTACATCAGCACCCAAACTGAAAGGCAAAACAGTAAGCAAAAAAAAAATCAGCTCGGGAATTTGAGTCACGTCATATGCGGGCTTTAGAATTTAGACGTGGTGAATCCTCTACGAGTTCCGGAACCAGTGAGTTCAGAAGGGACGAGCAAAGTAGGAACAGAAAATAAAGCTTATAAAGTTCTGCGCACAAGGATATAACTAAAAGAGTGAAGACAGCTCAATGGCTAGTGTCCGTGTAATACCAATACCTTCCCAAAAGGTTGTGGCTTACTCTCCTGAAGAAAACCCACTATATCAGGACACGGGGGTGACATATACTTTAAGATATGTTCTTAACACTTACATCATGGTGTTGTCACTTGGAAGAGTGCATTTCTTTAGAGGGTGAGAAGAGCAGAAGTGCATAGCCAAACGACAAGGATAGCCGAAAAATGGCTCCTGAAGGGAGCAAAAAGTCCTCAGACATGTGCAGACTCAAGCTGGCTATCCAGTCTGGTCTACATGGAAAAAGGAAAGTGGCAGTAACTCTAAAAAAACCTAGATATCCAGCCAGTCTCCTGTGACCTGGTCCCAGAAATAATTACTATCTCATCAAGGAAAAGGGATGTCCTTTGAAGAATCTTACCCAATAAATCCTCAAAGATAACTGCAATGAACTGGTATTAAGGGGAGGTGTGCTTTAAACATTATCTTTATAAGTCGGTTATGGGTAACTTAGAGAAAAGGCTAGGGAGTTTGTCAGAGGAAAATCAGTATATATATTGATAGTTAGAGAGAGGGGAAGTATGTTGAGAATTGATTAGTGTTTTAGTGAGCTTTTAAGAGTTCGTTTTGGAGAGAACCAAGCCTCTCAAAAGCTTGAATTACACTTCGCTGTAATTTCAGTTTAGTAATCAAATCTTAATCTTCTTCATTAATTTCTGCCATTACTGATGCTTAAGCTATGTGAACTTAATTCATAACAACTGCTAATGAATAAAGCGGCTGTATTGCATTATGTACTTCAATTTCTCAGTTATCTGAATTGGTACTCATTTGACATTCTTTTGTCGTCATCCTAGCCATAAGATGGCTTCAGTCTGATTAAACTCCACTCTAAACACCTTCTGGTTTAGATACTAGATAGAAAGAAATTTCTTATTTCTTAACCTGCTTTCCTCGCCTCAAAAAGTATGTTATATGCCTCTTTTAGGAAGCTTATTGTATAAATATTTTGCTTAAAATGTCATGACATTCCAGAAAAACTTAAGGAACAGATGAGCGATGGTAGTGCCTGAACAACAGCATTTACTACTAGGATTTAATTTGCTTATCAGTGCCATCAGAATTAAAGATAGTGATTCCCTAAAACAGACTGCATTAATAATTAAACAAGCCAAAAAAAACTTTGACTGCGAGGTAGGTGGCACAATCAATTCATATTTAATATGTTAACTGAACATCAACACTAAGACTAAGAGCCAACGACAACAAGAGCCAACCATCATAATTCGTTACTGTGAAAAATGAAAAACGATATTGCTAGAAGAGTAATGAAAAGAAGTCTTACACAATATCAGGGTTGAATTGCTGAAGCTCACTCTCGTTTGCAGATTCCCATGGCAGATGAATGCATTGCACCTGCACCAAATAGTATGAAGAATGATCGCTAAAAACACGTAAACTGTTGAATCAACAATACAGCTACCAGACTTGACATTTCAAGCATGATAACAAATGGATAATTGTTTGGAAAGTATTTGTGGACTAAATTTTTAATAAAAAAAAAGGTACTGCATTTGGGTAAGGAAATAACATAAATTTATTTACAAGTGTTGTATTTGATATCAAGGACTAGACTATAGCAAAAGACCTGTACTTCTTATATGATAATCGCAACTGAATTATAATATAAATCAGCTCGAATTATGCTTTAAAAACTCCCTCCATCCTCAAATAATTGTTCTATATACTATTTTAGTCGGTCCATAAATAACAATCGTGTTACCTTAAATGGAAAATTCACCTCACCCAAACCACTTAACCTATGTAATGTCTCTCTCTTCATATTTATATGATATGATGTGGGACCCTCTACTAACTCTTTCTCTTACTAAATCAACTTTTTATTCTTAATTTAACTCTAGCCACCCAAAACTTACACTACCCTACTATCTACTCTTAATATGTGTGCCCAAACCTAAGAGGACAATTTATTGAGGACAGAGGAGGTGAGATCTATATGTCATAAACTCATAAAACCTTTATGTGAGAATATACGAAAAAATAATGTCACACAAGTATTCCCTTTGTCTAACCTTGTTTTCTTTATTTTAAGAAAATACAGAATAGTAGCTGATATTGAGAATGATCTCCAAGCACTTGTTTTCTTCAGCGGCAAAATTATCATGGCAAATCCCAGCAATCAGCTTGGTGGAATACTATTACCCAATTGAAAAAGTATTGATCATAATATGCCTTGTATGATCCTACAAACCAAGAGCTGCACAGCATCCTGTTCATGGGTGACAGATAAAACTCATACTAATGACTTTATCATGTTCATGCCACAGCCCACAGCCCACAGGCCAATCTCCCTCCACTCAATTATCACGCAAAATCCCAGTAATCAGCTTGGTGGAAACACTATTATTGAAAAAGTGTTGATCATAATCATGCTCGCGAGATCCTACAACCTAAGAATTGCATAGCATCCTGTTCATGGGTGACAGTCTGATAGATGAAACTCATACTAACGACTTTATCATGTTCATGCCACAGGCCAAACCCAATCCTCACAAACATTAAAAAAACCAAGAACCAACAGAAAGTTAGAAATTGTTTTTCCGTGAAGCTCTGCTCTGTATCAAATGCGTAGAGAGATAATGGGTAATTTGGACATACATTCTGAAATAACAAAAGCAGAGAAGGGAAAATAATCATAGATGGAGTACATGCCTAGATGGTGCTAGTATGCAAAACAGGAGTATAAAATTAAAAAATGTAAAACAACTCCTACTTCATTCACATATCACTTGAATCTCTTAAATGCCACATAACTGAATGGGGCAGCACAGATGGAGCAAAAAAAAAAATTTTTTAAAAAATATCTAAAGAAGCAACCTCACAGGCTATCGATTGCTAAGCTACTCTTATTGTTGACATAACCTTGACATGGATGAACCCACTGAAACTGGATCACATAAATTGACAGTAAAGGCAAAGAAGCCAACAAGCTAGCTACATTTGGAGCATTAAGTCTTAAAAGGTGTACTTCCACAAATTAAATGCAGGAGCCAGAAAGATCTTTTTTAAAGCTTACCAAATATGAGCTACTTGTACTTTGATCTAAAGAAGAATCCAATTTTGCAATCTCATTCATTTCCAAATTAAGCTTCAAATTCGCCAAACTTGATGAATCACCATCACTCAGGATCACCTGAATTAGAGCATGAAAACAAGAATCAAATACTCAGAGAGTATGTAAATGATTCTCTTCTAAAAAGGCTATTTGATAGAAATAATGACTGCCGGAAAGAATCAACACCTAGGAAAAAGCATGCTCAGGAGACCAACAAGTCATCCTCAAAGACAGAAGGCAAAGGAGAGCTTGCACAATTAAGAAATATCACATCGTAAGCCAGAGACATTACAATATGAATTACGAAGTTCAATGAGTTCACATTCAAAATCAATTAAATTACGAAACTATATACTAAGTGATGAAACAGAAAACAACCGAAAACATTGAAAACATGGGGCGAAATAGTAGAAAGGGAGAGGGACAATGACAACAGTCATATATAGTGAGTTTAAAAACAGGAGAGAAATGCAAAAAGTAAAAAGGAAGACTGCAGATGAAAACTGCAATGAGCTAGTAATAAGAAACTTCATTACGAGTTAGAAGCTTCACTGAAAAAGTAAGGTGCTATTGATGAGTTTAAAAAGAAATAGATCCATAGACACAGGAATTCTATAGATTAATATTCAGTTATTTTAACTACTTGAAGGTGAAAAAGATATTAGAAATTCCTACTAGGCTAAAGAATAATGAGTTAAAATAAGGATTAATCAATTAATAAAGATCTAGGGCATTAATTCAGTTCACCATGCTTATACCAATACAATGAATCAAAGGTTCTCAACAATACTTAGGTTTAGGGTTGCGCAATTAGAGCAATGCTGGTTAATCCCTACCGCGGGGTCTTAACACTCTTAAACCAGCACATGGAGCACGGTCGCTAACATAATCAGATTTATTAATTGTTCCTGGCCTCTAAAAGTACGATCTTTTGATTCTAACAATCATTAGCCAAAGATAATCTATGATATTGCGCAATTACACAAATTAAACAATAATAACAAATCAATTGGAAGTACTCTAATCAAAATCTAAATATTGAAGAGATTTAGAACAACAAAATCAAGGCATTAACATATGGCATTTCTCACTTAGCCCTAGAATTAAACTAATCACTCAAGGCAACAAAGAGCAACTTCATTATCAAAGTACAGTAATCCATGAAATTAAAACTAGTAGAGAAATAATACAGCGTAATCGAAGAGCAACGGAAAGCGAAATCAACAATCTTTAATAATCTTCCAAGCTAAAAGTGCACAAAAAGCTAGAGAGAAAACTAGAGTATTTAACCTAATAAATCGATGATAAGGATAGTCTCATCATCATTACTAAAAAACTATAAATAGTGTTTAGGAAAAACACGAAAAAATTACTAAGATAGGCTATGCAAAATTCCGCCCGCTCAAGCGGCAGTGATTTCTTTCTTCGAACTGAAATAAGCCTTCACGAATCACGAGCCTCCCGACTCGTGAATTTCTTTAAAACCCTACCTTTCCTTTTCTTCTCATCTTCTTCCTCCTTTATCCTCTCAAATTCTCTTTCTCTCACTCCTTCAACCTCCATTGCCAAACCTCCACACTTACCTTCCCTCTTCACAAATCTCATCACACCCACATCAATTACTCATCTTCCTTAAATTGTACTCCATCTTTCCTAACCCCACCTTTCCACAAAATCTTTGAAGAAATTCATAGCTCCAAGACCCAACAAGAGAAGACAAGTGCAACAAGGAGAATCAAGCACCAAATTCCACCGGATCCCACCTACCCCACATGTGATTTTCAGAGATATTGCTCACAAGGAAAGGTTTGCAAAACTCAAATATCGTACTATTTCCCCTACCCAATTTGTATATTCAAATTGTTTGCATGCTCTTGGTATTTATGCTGAAACTAAAGAACTGTTTGAAAAATTAGGAATGGGGAAATGTTTGGCATATGTTTTATTGGACTTTTGCATACCTCACATTAGAATGAGTTCTCTACAAGTTGACAAAAACAATCATACTATCCGGATCCGCCTTATGAGTGAGGATCGGAAATTGACTTGAGGGCAACTAGCTGCAATATTTGGACTAATTGTTAATGGTGAGACTCGAGTCCCCCCTAATGTTGGTACTGCAACCCTTTGGAAAACATTTATTGGGGATTATGAGTGTAATACTTACCAAATGCCAGTTGGCCACTTGCATTTCCCCCGTCTTCGCTACTTACAACGAATCCTGGACTCTTTTTTGGTGTGCTGAGCCTCATAGGTGTCAGAAGCAGGAGATCCTTCCAATGGATTGCTACTTATTCCACTACCTTGACTATCCTATGTGTCTTCTTTACCTTTTTGTATCCCAACATAAGAGGACTACTACGGCAGTCCCTATTATCTTTGAGGACGGCGGCTCCCAGCTCATTGTTTTCGAGCGGGCCTTATTGCCGCCATTGCTGTTCACTTTGGGTATGTTCTGGATATCAACAATGGAGTGTGTGGCCAAGCTCAAATTTCCCTAGACTATTTATGCAAGGCCAAGTATATAGTCGCCCACTCATCGAACCGATTTTGCTAGCAATTGCTAAGGAGTTCATCTTTCTTCCAGCTCGGAAACGTCTCACTCATGGTGCTCGATCCTACCTCCTCCCTATGCACGGCCGCGTTGTTCAATTACCCTTCCGCACCTATCATAGGTAGCCCATAGGGAGGGTTTTTTTTTCTACATCTATGGACCCTATGATTGCGGTTCTTAATCACCTCGAGTAGGGGAGCACGCACTCACCTCACAGATGGAACGCCTTCAGCTTGGCCAGGCTACCATTTAGACTCATCTGACCTCGTTGGATACACGGTTGACAACGATACACGGTTGACAACCGTGAAATCCAACAAGCACTATGTATAATACCCTATTTACCATGACTACTTTCAGCAGGGAGTCAGGGACTTATTGCTCATGATGCCACCCATCCCTCCTGGTAGTGGTGCACTCCACTTTTGATGATATAAGTCCGATGATGATGATAAGCAAGTTTTGAAAGAAATCCTCTCCAACAAAAAGAAGATATAAGATGAGCTCATCACCTTTCCAAATCAAGTAAGTGCTTTAGTGCAACATTCTATGCTCAATAAGCAAAGAGACCTCAGAAACTTCACTTCACCTTATAGGTAAAGATAGGTGACTTGGAGCCTAAGGGTGCATTGGCCGAATTAGGAGCAAGTGTGAGTTTGATACCTCTATCCATAGCTAAGCACCTCAACTTTCCTCTTTCATCCTATGAGGAAGACAATTCAGTTGGCGGATCGAACTCTGAGAGTATCACATGGTGAGTTGGAGAATGTGCCTATACAATTTGGGCATGTGTTTGTGCCATGTGATTTTGTGGTTATAGATATGGAGAAAGATCTGGAGACTGCTCTCATTCTTCGAAGGAAAACTCTTAAGACATTGGGTGTCGTGATAAACTGATACAATCACCGTTGAGGTAGCCAATGAGAGGGTTGTATTCGAGTTCTCAAAGACTTTGAAGAGGCCTTTGATTGAGAGAATTTGTCGGGTCAATGTGGTTGAGAGTAACATGGAAGATTTTTAGAGAGTTGTTCACACTGAAGATGAATTGTATGCTTCTATTACTATGGCAAATAAATTTTTATCACAGTCTACCAAAAGGTAAAGAACTATTCTAAAATTCCTTCTAACCAAAAGGGAACATATGATAAAAATAATACCTGGGAGGCTTTGGCATTCTTAAGGCAGACGCCAACCAGACCTATACCAGAACCAACCTGTTTACATATAACAAACAAAACAGTACAATCATTATCACCATCGAAAATCAGCACTAGCACATTCAAGTAATTGAAATATCTAAATGCAGCACAGAATAGATGCATTACTATAATATTATCTACTTAAATAGTATAGTTGAACAAGCCAAATTATGGCCAATAGACAAAAGCATGTCAAAAGTGATGAACAAATGTTACTATAGCATTAATAGAAACTTAATTTTCTGGCTGAAAGCCTGAAATCACTAAGTTGTACAGGATCCACCAAAAGTTCAATACATTTCAACATATAAACTTGTCCAAAAACATAGTACATCAAGACTAAAACTTCACCTCAAAACATAATTTCCTTGTAAAAACTTCAGGAAATGAAAGGATAAACTCCGACAGAATAAGACTAGAAGGCCAAAGTGCACACCTACACATTTATTTACACAATTAGCTCAACTGGATAAGGCAGGTGAACTAACTATCATACTTACACATTCAGGACAAAAGAAATTTTTTTGTGCAGGACAAAACTAGATCAAACCACCAGCAAGAGTGAAGATTAAACACCATTTAATAAATACAACAAAGCTTAGTTCCTCATAGATCTACAAGAACTTTTTTTTTTTTTTGCATGTCAAAATGTCAAAAGCACGTTAAGACTTGGGTCAGAGAATCATATTAATACAACCAATGCAGACTAAAACAATATTTAGATTAAGTTGAACAAATGCTTGAAATAAGAGCAATTTACAAATAGTTGCAAGAAAAACAGGAATCGGAGTTACATAAAGGAAAAAACAAAGGTCCATATATTTCATAATATTCTCAAAACCTTTTAAATTAAAGACTAGACGATTTACACGATTATTGGGATAGAGAAAACATCATAGTTCAAAAGTCCAAAACAACATATTGGCACAAACTTACCCAGTATCCCCTTGAAGCATATTGAGAGAACATCTCAATGGTACAACCATCTGCATTTGACCAGTGTGACTAGGAACTTGCATATATTCACACAGAGAGAAGGAAAAATGATAACCAAACATTAGCTCAACCCACAAAAACCCACAAATTCGAATGTAAATGGTCAGAAATTCTTACCATCATGAAAAAGAAACGTAATGCATTTCACAGTCCATAAATTTTGGTTCCCTGGTGCATCTTCCTACAAATTTAAATAGGTAGTATAACAACATGATTCACATGATATATAAGAGCACGAAAATCAAGGTCTTTTGCATACAAAAAAATAACCCATAACCAACACTGACCTTCAAAGAAGCCATGTAATGAGCATACCGTTCATAAAATTCATCCAACACATCGCCACCAGTTAATTCAACTTCTTTAATGAGCTTTTTCAGAAAAACCTTCAAGTAAGATACATAACAGCTCTCATCCTGCCATAATCACAAGCAGACATGGATACTGGTACAGTGATATAGCTATACTATATATAATTTTATCCAATAAGGGAAAACCTCCAGGCATTGTACAAAATGTTCTGCAAGTCTGCTTAAGTCCACTAGTCAATCAATGCACACTTTTGAAGAAAAAAAGAGGAATCCACCTGTATATTTAAAAAACTTATTGATTAGCTTTCCTTCCTTCTTTTAAGGCGAGTAATAGAACATCACAACAAGATTTCCCATGGAGCAGAAAAACCATCAGCAAGTTATATTTTCAATAGAACTATAATAGAGTGCCGCTGCCGCACAAGTATTTCATATCATAAAATAAATTACGAGTTTAAAAAAAATAGAGTTTTGAATTGGTTAAGATAGATATAATCATACTTTATAATATTTAGGAGAAGAGAAAAAACAAGTTTGGTTTTCAATAAAATACCTAAGAAAATAGTAAATACAAAAATTAAATAAAATCATATATACTTCAAAAGATTATAATCTTTATATGACTGAATAAATTTCGAAATATGCTTTGAAATAAGATCCATGTACATATGCTTCTATCAAGTGTATTAAGTTCAAAATAAATTTAAAGACATTACAGTGAGAGTATTACCGTAGTGTTACACGACAAATACGAATTACATTAGACATAGAATACACAACTATAATACAATCATAATTTCCCACATTACCCTATCTAATATCGTTATATATGATACAGAAAACAAATACAAACTGTATATTATAAGAATTACTTAAAACTTTAGTGAATAATAACGTCACATACATAACTCTAATTCTTTCTTTTGATCCCGTGCAACTAAAATCTAGATTCTAGTGCATTCAATTGGTTGGCTATTTTGGTGGACATTCTCAAAGATATACTTCAGAAGTCAGAACCCTTAACAATTAGAATGATTTCTACAAAAAAAAAAAAAAAACTACTATAGAAGATAACTTACACTGATGTTGTTAATGCAGTAAGTCCAAATGAACTTTTGCATGTCCTCGGAAATAGAGCCACCCCCACATTTCCTGAACAAGTATATGGGGTGGTAAATAAATTTGGTGCAATCTAATTGAGATTTGGGAAATATGGAGATACCTTGCTAAGGAAATTAAGGAATCGGATGGTTCCATAGCGAGAAAAGCTGAGAACAAATACTGCCGGTGAATGGACAGGTTCGACATATCGAGGGCCAGGCCCTGGTGGTGGTTCGACTTCGACATGACCAATTTTTCTTCTTCAGAGAAACGCGGCAGCGCAGTGTAAGGTTTTTAGGAGGGATTAGTTGGGTGTTGAAAGGAGAAGTTTCTAACTGTTACGAACAAGGATAGATCGCCAACCGTTATGGCCCATTGGCCCTTAAACCTTTACACGAATTCGTAATTGCAACTAGTGGTCTAGTGGACCATTAGTAATTTAGTATTGGCATCACAGATCAAGTCTCATCTCTTGTAAGTTGTAAGAGAGATTTCCCATTCCTACCCCCTCCTTGCTTGTATTTTGATTATGTTTGATTGTTAATTATGTTTGATTGTTTGGGTAGGGGCCGTAGGGCTGGCAATCAGGTCGGATTAGGTTCAGGTTGGGTTGTTGGGTTGGGTCAACTTTTGCCAGCTCTATGTTTGGGGAAGTAGTTCCAGTATCTTAAGGGAGTGTTATATACAACTTATTTTTGTTTATATGAATTTATTAGATCATATTAGTCCTTATATGAACTTATTAGATCTTATTTTTGCTGAACTGAACTTATTAGTTCTTATCTAAACTTTTTTTTGTAAGGACTGGAAATAAGATTTTTAGGTATTACATTTAATTGCACGGGATCAACAGAACAAGCCCTAAATCATAAGGTACTAACATTTTTTACGTGCTTAAATAGAGGCAGACTGACCAGTTATTGTCATAAAATTATTTTTCAACTTTTACGATATAGTATAGGAATGTAGGATCAATAAAGTAAGGATAAGTCATACGTGTCTATAATGAACTTAGAAACTAGATGATACCACCCCCGTTTCTCAATATTTGTATTAATGTTTACTTTTTTCACATATGTCAATGTACCATTTTATTAGTTGAAATGTTTACTTATATAAACAATCAACGAACATAGTTAGGAGTTTAGAGCATGTACAATGGGATGGTCTTGGGTTGGTTTAGCAAATAGTAAAACTAGCTTTACCTAGTTTTGTTATTGGGGCACTTGGCCCTTGGGGTTGGTTGGTCTGGATTTCCAGACCATATTCACCTCGGATGGAGTGCACGAGACAAATGAGAAACAGCCGCGTGGCAAAGCAACTGGTGAGAAATGCAAGCTGGGCCCTTGTGAAACGCGTCGCTTGGAAGAAAAAGGGGGAAAGAGAGACGGAACAACAGCTCACAACGCAGCACTTAACAAAACGCTGGGCCCAAGGCTGCGACTATTGCGAGTGGCCCCGACGTGCGTCGAGGCCCACCGACCAAAGAAATGCAAGCCCGTCACATGGCATTGATGTTTAGTTCTTTACTGCTTGCTCGCTGCACATCAATTTATTTTGCTGTTTCAAACTGATATATTTCTAACGTTACAAAATATTGTAACGTTAAAAAAAAATCAGTTTATAATTTTTAAAAAAAATTACAATAACGGCTATAAAATATTTTTATCTATAAATTGAGCCCAAATTTCACATATTTTACCACCCTTCTTCCCAACCGATTTTTTTTTTAATTACTCTCTCCTACCTAATATTAATTATACTAAGTCAATATTATGGATTCAAATAATCCTAATTACTCCCAAAATAGCGAGGGGTCATCTAACCAAGTCGGAGGAGACTCATTCGTTGTTAATTAGCTTTTAACGTAATTTAATTTAACGTAAGCTAATTAGCACATAGTTAATTAGCTAATTAGCTTTTAAGTTCTAATTTAATTTAACGTAATTTAATTTGACGTACTTTAATTTAACGTAATCTAATTAGCTTTTATTAATTTAAATTATATATTTCATATAAAAATAAACATTGGGTAGGAGATAGAGTATATGGTGAGGTATGGTAAAAGTAGGAAAGAGAAATAGAAAACCAAGTAAGACCAACCAAACCATTGTAAGAAAAAAAAGATGAGTTGGTGGGAGTTTTAGTAAGATGTGAGGTGTAAGAAGGAGGAAAGGAGAGAGAAAGAAAAAAACTCTAAGACCAACCAAGACCAACTAACCCATTGTACATGCTCTTAGAAGCTTTTGGTTCAGGAGCATGTTCACTCACTTCAAGATTTGGTACCATCTTAGGTAGAGATAACAAACTAATAATTATTTCCTCACATTTTTTTTAGTTGTTTAATTTCATGACTTTCCATCTTGGGTGTTTTCAAATAGTATTATCAATAAGCACATTGATGTGGCATGTCACCTTCGCTCGAAACTAAACCTGACAAAACTAACTTAATCGACCCAAGACCTATTCCAGACTCAAAAATAACCACCTCAAGTTTACCGTTTCCAAAACATAATATGACTCAACTCGACCAAAATCTGCCACACCTGAGATTGACCCAAATATTAATGATACACATTAGAAAAGTAATAAAATATGAAATTTTATTTATTTATCTTATATTTTACAAAACATTTTCCTATATTATATCTTATTAGTCCTTTATATTGTGTTATATCATAATTATCTAATAATCATTATTTAATTAAATATTGAATTTCTTTATTTAATAGTGACTTTATTGCATGAAATTTGGCATGCAAAATCTGACAGAAATCCAACCTACAAACTCAGTGGCTTGCATTCAAACAATCGGGTATAAAAAGTTATTTCCCTCTTTATTAGAAGATCGAGTATGGTATCCAACAAAATGGAGTAAACCACCATTTTTTTTGACTTTACGTCTCTATTGGTGAAAGAAGCAAGGTGAGGTCTCAAATGTGTCGTGAACTCTCATCTACCTACTCAATTTTTTTTGTCAACTTTTTACTTCCCTTAGTATGTGCTAAAAGTCAATGTAGTGATACTTTTGGGATCGATGGAGTAGTAAACTTGGAGATTGTTTAGTTAAACATCACTCTCTTTGTTCCTATTTGTTCTTCCTATATACAATCTTTTTGAGAGAAAAAAAAAGTCAAAGTAGGAAGAACAAATTAAATAGGAATAGATGGAGTAGTATTTTCTAGCTAAAAAGTTTTTCACTTGAAGTTGCTTTTCTTAAGAAGTGACATAAGTTTTTTGGTTAATCAAATTTTTAAAAATTTCAATTTCCATGGAAAGTTCTACCACTTGCTTAGGTCTCCTAGGTAAGTTATTTCCTTTATAATATGCAACTTCCTATATTTTTGTCAACCAAACACCTCGTATTATTTTAATATGTTAGTCTATTTTATAGTTATTTCATGCATCCAAGTCAGATACATATGTTTTTCTCACTCAACGATGCACATTTTTGACCAATTATATCTTCATTTATGCATAAGTAAAATTATAGAAAAGTTATTACTATAAAATTATGGGAAAATTGGCCGCAACAGCGCCAACTATAGATTGGTGCAGAGAACAGCATGACTTTTATCAGGTGTAGAGGACAGCACGTCAGCACCAACTATTACTTGAAGGTGCATAATATAGCACAAATTAGCCAGAACATAACATAAATAGCACGAAAATGCTTACACATTATCTAAATCTCGCCTCATTTATGCTATGATCTGCACCCCAAGCAATAGTTGGTGCTACCCTTTGCACCCACTTAAGTTCGTGTTGTTTTCTGCACCCAACCTATATTTGGTGCTGTTGAGGCTAATTTTCCCTAATAATATACTTTAAAATAAATTCAGCAAGATATCACATAGTGCTATTTTTTCTTCAATATATTTGACCTCATAAATCATTGGAAGCAACTTAATAAATAATGAAGATAATAGGAAGTTACTTTTCCAAATTTTTGGTTTAATCAAAGAAATACCTAGATGAAGCAAGAGGAAAGTGTGTAACATCAATAAAGAAGGGAATAGGTTATTGCTAGAAGGAGTAGACGAGGAACTCTTTAAAATGTCCTTTGCCAAAAAAGAACAAAAAATCATAAAAATGTAAAATTAAGGTATATGATAGTTTTCATATGAGTTATGACCTTATAAGAGCATGTGCAATGGTAAATGTATATCCATGGGTCTCTGCAAGAGCGGGGGATAGTCTAGTGGTTAGAGCTTTCCTCCTGGTTCCAAGAGTTCTTGGGATCGATTCTCATCCTAGGCAAGTTGGGATCCCCTTTATTCCCCCCAACTTGTTATGGTTTCTCCTTACCTTTACAAAAAAAGTGTCCATGGGTCTCTACGTCTCTCCACTCTCTCTCCTTTATTATATCTCTTTCAAGATCCACATTAAAAAAAAATATGAACAATGGTATTTTTCTCTCCAACAAACTATCCATACTCTATGTGGTCTCGTGGCAAAAAAACAAGGACATATGTCATCATTCATGCTCATAAATAAGGAAAGGCTCTCCATCTATTTTCAAGGTATTTCCATGGAGATATGGAGAGCATGAAGAACCATCCAAGTGTCTCATTGCTGGGGTAAAACAAACTCTCTATTGTTCCTCTCTTCTTGGAGAGCCTTATAAGAACTCCATTGTATATGCTCTAAATGGGGACGAATTTAAAACATTCAAAGCCAAAATATAACAGAGGCAGTTTTATTTGGAGAAATTAGGATAGAATTACTCTTCAGAGGAAGTTTTACTGGGTTGCTAAATCCCGCCCAATTATTTCTTACTAACCCCCTGTATTCATACTTGATACATATTTATACTATCTCACTCCCTCTCACTCTCTCATCACCCCCTCACTCTCACTCTCTCTTATCACCAAGGAACTCCGACAATATTTTCGGCGACATCATTTTTGGCGACATTATCACACCCCACCCCTCTTCTTCCCCTTCTTATCTCCTCTGCTTTCTTTGACAGGGTGAGGCGCCTGCCATGGACGCCTCCACCGGTGGTGGGGCGTCCATGGTGGACGTCTCTCCATATTTCTTTTTTTAAAAAAATTCCAAAAAAAAGGAGGCGTCCACCATGGACGCCCCACCACCGGTGAAGGCGTCCATGGCAGGTGCTCCACCACAATGGACGCCTAAAAAAAATTCACTTTTTTGGTGTTGCCCACCATCTGTTCGACGAAAGTCCTGAGAGAAATGTCATCTTTTTCAATGTTATGATCAGGAGCTATGTGACCCATCAACAGTACCATTTACCAAGATGTTCTTTGGGTGTTCAAGAGTATTGAATTTGTTTGTTGAGAATGGTTTGATTGATATGTATTTTGGCAGTGAGAGAACTAAAATTGAGTATATGCTTGTCGAAGGAATGAGGGTGGGCAAAGATGGAAGATCTTGCTTTTAATGTCTGCTTATGTGCATCTAATTAATGTATGAATGTAATTGAAGTTTAGCTAGGTTTAGGTGTAAAGGTGGTGGGCCGTGGTGGTGATGGAAGAAGGGGAAGTGAGGGAAGGGGAGAGAGGGAAAAGAAATGGAAAGTTTAATGTAAAGGTGGTGGGCCGTGGTGGTGATGGAAGAAGGGGAAGTGAGGGAAGGGGAGACAGGGAAAAGAAATGGAAAGTTTAATGGAAAGAAATGGAAAGTTTAATGGAAAGAAATGAAAGGTATATCAATACAGTATAAAAATACGTATTTAGGAGGTTAGTAAAAAAATTTAGGGCGTCAAATAACAATACCCAAGTTTTATTTGGAGAAATGAGGCTGAGGTGCTGGAGTAGTGGCATCGCTCCCCACCTCATATCCCTGAGGTCTAGGGATCAAACCTCATGGAACTCATTTGAGGATTTCCCCTTATCCCCCCTCAAGTGAGTCCCCTTCATCTTACCTAAAAAAAAAAAAGTTTTATTTGGAGAAATTAGGACAGAACTACTCTTCAATCTTCAATTTATTGGTAGAAAGACTGAAAGAGTAAACACTAAACAGTTTTTTTTTTTTTTTTTTTTTTTTGGGCTCCCTTTCAAGCCCGTGGTAAGATGAATTTCCTCCAGCCGCCCTCGCACGGGCCACTCACCTGCAGAGGCCCAACAAGCCCCAAACCCCTCCCCCCAACCCCCAACAATATTGAAATTTTGCTTCCACCAAGATTTGAGCGGCGTCCCATGTGGGAGATAGGAAGCCATCTGGTGGGCCGAGGTCCTTGATAGTAAACACTAAACAGTTAGGTACGGGGAACGTCAGGTCTCTGCTGCGTTACATACGTTTAAATACGTACGATAGTCAATTCATCATACTCCATAACAACCGAAAAAAGAACAAAAGAAAGAAAAAGAAAACAAAGGAGAGAAGCACCGAGAGCGTGGCATGGGACAAAAAAGCAGCACTGCATGTGACGTTGCAGATGAAAGGAAGCAAAAGCAGAATGGCAAGAATCTATCAATGGCAACCAGTATTCCTAGATCTTTCTGTGACATGCGCAAGAGAAACTTTTTTGTTTTTACCAATAGTAAATTCAGCTTTGATTGGCATCACAAATAACGGACGTTACATACATATTACTCCCTCTGTTTTTTTTTTATTTGATACATTGTTGTTGCGTGGTTTTCAAGACCTTATATAACCATTAATATCTCTTATTTCGTTTAAGTAAAGATTATAAAAAATTGATATTACGAATTTACACATCGAGACGAATCTAACAAGACCACACATGACTATATTTTTACTTATAAAAAATCAAAGTAATCGGTCAAAGTTAGTGGTTCATTTCCCAAAACAACAATGTAGCAAATAAAAAAGCGAGGGAGTAAGAAGTACTTCATATTTTTGTGTTTAACTATTTACTAAATAGTAGTAATAGAATACTATGCAAAAGTATTTAATATTTGTTTTCTTTCTTCATTGATTAATAATCCACTAGACACAAGCAATTAAAAAATAATTTTTAATGTTGAGTTGGAATCAACTAATTTTAAATGTGTATTTGTAGTGGGTCATCTACCCACTGCATAAATAAAGTTTTTTCCAAATAAATTATACTCCCTCTGAGTTTTTTTTAGTTTAACCACTTCTTTATGCACAAAATTTTAGGATAAATAGGTATGTTGATCATAGAATTGAAGAAAAATGTATTAATTTATTGCATATTGTATTGAAGCTAATATGTTATGGGCCAAGAGAAGTAGAGTGAGAACGGTTAAGATAATAATATAAAATTGGTAGGACCATTTCAAAAATAGAAAAAAAATAAGTACGCGAACTAATACTTCATCCGATTCTTAATAGGAAAAAAAGATGAGAGATAAAGTAAGAGAGAGAAAGTCTAGCCCAAAGACCTCTACCCCCAATTACTTGAGAAACCCTAGCCCTAAAGTCCCGAAAAAAGCCCCAATCCCTTCGAACAATGCAAATCTCGCTCAATTCTTCCTGAAATTTCGCTTAATAATCGTCCTTTTGTTTATTATTTCTGCTTTGTCAGTAGATTTATCCAAAATTGTGGTAGTTACGAAACCCCCTATTCAATTTTTTGGGGCTAGATCTGAAAAATTAAGTAGAGTGGTTAGCTTTAATTCCATCTCTTGTCAGGGCTATAAGCCTAAGAGTGGAGTTATTTTGGTTTTCATCATTAGTAATCCAGCGAATGGGTCTTTGAAATAGCTTAGGTGGATTAAATTTCTGAGGTTCAAGTACAAATTTATTGTTAGGGTTAGGGTTTTACTGGCAGTGGATGGGAAATATCGCAACTTTTCTCATTTGTGTGTGGTTTTCTGTAATTCTTTTGGAGCGAAGTTCATCATTTCTTCTTGCGTGGCGATTTTTGTTCGAGAATTGCAGAGTTTACTTGTGGGTGTTGGAATTTATCAATTAATGATATTCAAGCATTAAATGCGAAGGGATTGTTCATTCAATCTCTTGTTTATCTCTCTTCATTTGAGATTTGCCCTAGTTTCAAGTACTATAAAAGCTCTCAAGGTCAGGTATATTTTCTACAACTTTCTCAAATAATCTCTCCTATATTACTATTTGTTGCATTTTGCCAATTCCCAAAGTTAGTTAAATTCTGTGAGTGTCTTCCTGTTCTTGGTTGTATGGCTGCTGTTAAGACTTTCAAGGATGTTATCCTTTCAAGGATGTTATCCTTTCAAGAATGTTATCCTTGATAATGTGGTTCCTAAGGGTAATTCCTTGTCTGCTCATGTTGATAACACCACTTAATGTGAGTCTCTTAATCCTAGTTATGTTCCTGTTGCTACTGGTAGTCAATCTGTGGACCCTTCTGTCTTCCTTCCTTTCCTGAAGTTATTAACTTGGATGAGTTATCTCAAGTTAAACAAGATATTGATGATCTCTCTAAATCTTGTCTGGTTGGCAAGATGTTAGGTGAATATGTGGAATTAAGAACAATTATTGCTAGAACTAAGGCTGATTGGAAATTTTACAAAGGGGATATTACTTATCTTGTAATGGGAAATGGGTGGGTTTTGATTAGATTTGCTAATCCTGATGATCTTTTTTCAGTATGGTCAGAGAGGCCTTGGCATGCCCAAGGTGAGCTCTTTGTGATTAATCCATGGAGGGATCATTTTGACCCTTATGTGGAAAAAATCCAGTGGGTGGATTTGTGGGTTAGAATCCCAAGATTTCCAACTGAGCTATTAAATTTTGATTATGTTGCTAATTTGCTAGCTAGAAATCATGTTGGTTCATTGATTAAGCTTGATTCAAGATCATTGCTTAGGCATAAGATAAGGTTTGCCCGTGCTTGTATAAGGGTAGATATTACAAAGCCTTTGCTTGAGTATGCTGAAGTTATGCGTGTTGGTGGTGTTGCTTGTAGTTATTTAATATGGTATGAAGATTTTTCATCTGGATGCTCATTCTGTGGTTGTGAAGATCTTGTTATAGATAATTGTGGTTTGCTTTATCCTCCCAAAAAAGAATTGAAAGTGAGATTGCTGAAACACCCAAAAAAGATGTGCTTTGCTGACTGTAATCCCCCACAATTTTATGAATTTTACAAATATATGTTTTAGTATTTAAATAATTAATTTCTTAAAGTGTTCACTTTTTTTTTAAGTCAAAGGATTATTTAATGTTTTAATTAATCAAATATTTTATTGGGTTGTACTTTGAAAGTTATTTAATTATTTAATTAGTTTGAGTTGTAGTATAAAAAAAATTAATATTGGGTTAGAGGAGCCCAAACCTTTATAGCTTTTCATATGATCAGCTTTCATTAAACTAACCCATCAAGCCCAATTTTTTTTTGGACCCTAATGGGGAACCTATAAATACTCTCTGTAGACACATAATCGTGTCTCCCCATTATGTACCCTATGACGACCAATACCCCGCTCTAATTGGTCCGGATCGAGGAAAGAATAAAGAACGAGTCTAAGATAAAATGTTTTAAGCCCAAAACCTTTTTATAACTCTTTTATTAACCCATTTACGAAAATCTTTTAAAAATAGTTTTTATGAAAGCCCAATTTCTTAAATCCATTTTCTAAGCCCAGTTTAATTAATAAAATTAATTAATTATATTAATTAGTTTTGTAAATAAAAATATCTTTTTATAAAAAATCATCTTTCTCCAAAGTGTTTTCAAATATTTTTATCTAACTATTTTATAAAAATCTTTTAAGAAACCTAATTATTTTCGAAAGCCTATCGCTTCCCAACTAACTAAACTTATATATTACCCAACCCCTCACAATAACATTGGCGGCTTTACTCTCAATCCTCACTGCACACCAAAAAACAATACAACATCTCCTCACCATAATCACTCGGCAAATTAAATTACGAAACTTCTACAAAACTAATCACTCGACACCTACACAACTCACCGCCTAATCTCACAAAGCTCTGATAATTCACGCCAATCATCCAATCACCTGATCATCATCAACCAAAATTCATCACCTGATCACCTACACCATACTAATATTCCTCCAAATTCTCCTACTGCTGCGCCACATCACCATCATCATCTAACAAATTCATCCTAACATACTCCTAATACAAAGTCCACGCAACATATAACACAAGATACAAACTTTTTTTAAAGGCTAGTTCAACATTCAATTTTCCGAGATCTGTACAAATCAACGACCCCGGACGGTGGTATAATTTCTGAGGGTCAACTAAATTAACCAACTTTATTTTATTTCTTTCTTTATTTTTATTATTTTCTTGAAGTTACTAACATTCTATTCGTGATGTAGGTTATTAATATATTCCTGCGCTGTAAGTATTGTATATATTATACTAACTCCCTGCAAAACTTTCTTTTCTTATTTTTTTTTTATTTCTTTTTATGAACATATTATTTTTTATGCCTGATTACAATATTTATCACCTTGTATTTATTATTGTTAATCAAGACCTAAATAAATATTCTAACTAAATCAGATAATATGGACAACCTGCTAGGAACCCAGTAATCTGATTGTTAAATCACATGTCACTGAAAATTAGTCTTTTATGTGTTTCCTGAACCAACTTAGACTAAATATTTTTAGGGTGTATTAAAACGTTATATGATTATTCTTTTGCATAAAATCTGTAATGAATCGATATTTAGTAGATGCCAGCAATGGGCAATATGGTTCCTGACTGTATTGTACCCTCACCTCCGAACTCAACTTTTGGTTCCTGACCATCTATGGAGTCTAGACGGGAAAATCTACATTGGATAAGTCCCTAAGATGTCCCTACTGTTTCAATATCCAATTAGGTTTTTGATTCTTCCTTTAAAGAATTGTTGGCGACTTCAAAACATATTTCAAATAAAACCTTAACAATGGGGTAGTCAAATAAACGCACTCACACCGCGTGTAGGCTTAAAGGAATAAAAATCTACGCCTACACTCTCCTACTTCACAATTTTGCCACATTACACAAAGCCTAATTTTTCTTTCTCTCTCTCTCTTAAGGTTTTCCCTCTCCTCCACCGTTTTCTTTTTCTCTCGCCTCACTCGCTCGGGTCGGACCACCACCGGACCACCGCCGACCAGCAGCGGCCCAGCCGTCCTCTTCTCGGTTGTCGGTTTCTCCTCCCTCCTCTTTGGTTTATTTTCTTCCTCCTCTATATTATTTTAATGATTAGTTAGTGTTTTAAGTATTTTTTTGGTGGTTTGATAATTAAAGTTTGTATCTTTAACTATTTTAATATTAATTTCAGATTATATAATTAGTTTAATAGAGTAAATAAATTTCAGATTTAATATATATGTTTAAATTGAGTTTTTAAGCATGAAAGCATGGATTTTTAATGTTTTAAGAGTTAGAACTATAGTACTATGTTGTACTTTATGAAAATTGAGTACTTTAATATTTATAACTATGTTTAAGTGAGTTTAAAAGAGTTTTTAAGCTGTTATAAGTTGCTGGAAATTTTATTAGCATACTTATGGTGGGTTTCTAAATCTCAAAGTATTGATTTTTAAGGGTTTTCATGACTAGTATGGTAGTACTATACTAAGAAATACTAAAGGTTGAAGTTTTAATGTGTAAGAAGGTTTTAAAACACTTTTTTAGAGGGTTTAAAGTATTTTAAAGTTGCTGTAATTTTATTAGAGTATTAATACTTGGATGTTTTGGTATTTGGTAGGCGGAGACTTTACTTTGAGTGATTTCTAAGGTTGAGAAAGTGGCCTCTCATTGTCTACACAAGGTACGTACATACCTGTGTGTTATTAGACTAGTATCATGTCCTAAGATTATGATTGATGTAGTATCATGTATAGGGAACTTTTTATAGTTCATATGTGGCTTATATTCAGAGGTTGAAGTGGTGGAGTAGTGGCATCGCTTCCCACCTCATATCCCTGAGGTCTAGGGATCAAACCTCATGGGACTCATTTGAGGATTTCCCCTTATCCCCCCTCAAGTGAGTCCCCTTCATCTTACCTTAAAAAAAATGTGTCTTATATTCAAGTGAAATCGCATGTTTATGCCGTTGTGTGAAGCATGTTGCCTATGATGAATATTATATGTTTGTATGGATGATTGATGCAAGCATGTGGGTTTGGGAACTTTTATTTTATTAATTCACATGAGGGATTAATAAATATATTGTTTATTGGATCATGAATTGTATCATGTTGTTCCCTTGGATTTATTATCATATTTAATTTATAAGGACTGTGTGCCTTGTTTGGTAAAGTTGGTTATTCACCTATGGAGAGGTTGGTTGATTGTTGATTTAAGTCAACAAATAAAGATTGGTTGGTTATTAAATATTAATGGGATTATTCTTGGATTAAGTGAGTTGTTGATCATCATCTTTAATCCTCAGATAAAAATGAAAATTTTGTGTATCCATGATATTTAAGTTGGTTGTCTTATTTTGTGAGTCAACAATAAATAATTTATTAATAACTTAAAGTGGAAAGTGAATAGCAATAAGTTTTAGACTTGTGCATGTCTGAAGTGTTGGACAAGTATGAGTTGGAGTACATGGTGGTAGCCCATGACTTTTCTTGGGACCGGATTGATCACAGTGTTTTGTTTTATTTAATTAGTACCTCGATATCGTTGGTCACGGGAGTACGGAGTCGCGCCCGTACTTCGTCTTCTAAATTGAAGACATGGTTTGGTTTGGACAACTCTATCCATTGACTATTCAACTTAATTATAATTTATCTGTTGGTTGTGGAGTCAAGTTCAGTATAGTGAGTCTCTTATTTTGTTATATTATTATTTATCTCTGATTTAATCTTTATTAGTGTCCTGTTAGGTTTTATGTTTTTATTTACTATGTAGTACTCAGCTTTGTTGATTACGTGCTTTTCTGTGTGTCGATCATGGTTGTGCCTTATTGATCCGGTAGTGACCCATTTGGTGAGCAGTCGTTTAGGATCAATAAAGCATCAACCATTCCAGGTTTGAAGGTGATGCATCATTGGGTGTCTGGGAACAGTAGAGAACTTGTGTTTAGACTCCTTTATACTTTAATACTTTTGGTTAATATGTTGTGGTTTGACTTTTAAGTTGGTTTGACTATAGTTTGATTTTGGAGTTGACTTTGTGGTTGACTAAGTTTATTTATGTTTTCAAAGTTATTTATTTATTTTCCACTGCAAAATTCTGAATAAGCCGATACGTTATCACACGGGAGATAATACTTTGGTAATTCTCTATGTTTTATGGTAAAAAAGTATTTTATAAAATAGAGAACTGTCGAGGTGTTACACTGACTTTTTGGGCAATGCTAGTAGGCAAGATAAACCAACCACCACAGCTGAGCCAGCTAATGTGGTGGAGGCAAGGCCTAGGCATGTTGCTAGACCTAAAACTGTGCCTTCTGCTGGGTATCATTCTGGTGCCTATAAGAAAAAGCTTCCTGCAAAAGTGTTTGGTGGTGCTAAAATTCATGAGAAAGAGAAAGGTGTTGTAATCAAAGAAGTTGCTGGAAATAATCATGTTCAGGTTGCTGATTTGTCTTTGCCAAAGATGGATGAGAAAGGTAAGGGTATTGCTACTTTAGTCCCTGCTATAGAGGTTGACTCCTCCTCTGATGATGAGCTCATTGTGAGTGCTGCTTCTCCTTAACTCTTATGCTAGAGTTGCCACTTCTCAACTGGTTGTGCATAGTAATGTGCCCCAGAATGAGACTGGTGCTATGATCCTCCCCCCTCCCAAAGTCAATGATGAAATAATCTCTCCAGTCCTTCTTAGGGTAATTTACCCTGAAAATCTGTTTGCTACCGTCTATTTACCTACTGCTGAGCATGTTGCGTTGCATGAGGATGATATTTTTTATGATGATAAGCTGGGTCAGTCTGATGTGGAAGATGACTTACATAGTGGATGATCTTTATGATGATGAGATGGTGGATGAGTATTTGTCTCAGCCAGAAAATTCTTTCCACTCAATTAATTCTGAGACTTCTATAATTAAACAGATAGAAGGGATGGGGGTTGAAGGAACTAGCCCAGGGGATCAGGGCTCTCACTCTAGTTCAGTTAAGAGAAGAAAGAACAGTGTTGAGATAGATTCAGCCTCTTCAGGCCTGAAGAGGGCAAGAACCTAGGTTAGCCATGTTAGTATAATACCATCTGTTTTATGATTATTAGTTTTTGGAATGTTAGATGGTGTAAAAGACCCTTAATCATGGAAGAAGTTAGAGATTTTTTTTAAATGTAATAAAGTTCAAGTTATGATGTTGTGTGAGACGAAAGTACCTACCCATCCTTTTGTGTAAGGCACTGTGGTTTCACACATAGTGATTATCTCCCTTCCATGGGAAAAGCAGGTGGTATGTGGCTATTATGGAAAGTTAATGCAAGTAACCCCTTTAGTTTAGTTGTTATTAAAAAATCGGCAAGGTTTTTAGTATGTGAAGTTAATATAATGTCTTCTAATTTGCATTTTCTTATTATCTTTGTTTATGCACCTCCTAATTATATTCATAGATATGATTTTTGGGAGGAAATTATACATTACATAAATTCTGTTTCTATCCCTTATGTTATATTAGGGGGTTTTAATGAATTAAGTTCTCATTTAGACAAAGTAGGATGAGCAAAGTTTAGATTTTCAAGATTGATCTTTATGAATTTATTATACTCTTCAGTTAATTGTGTTGAATTGCCCTAGGGTCTTGTTACACATGGCGAAAAAAAATACATGGACCTAACAACATAATGGAAAGATTAGATAAGGGAGCGGCAAGTATTGATTGGTTAAGTATGTTTCCGGCATCTAAACTCCAACATCATAATTTTTCATCCTCGGACCATTGTCTAATTTCTTCAAATTTAAAGGTTCATAGCTATTTGAAAGCTCCACCGTTTAAATTTGATAAATTGTGGACTACAAGAAAAGATTTTGATACATTAGTTAAGAAAACTTGGTGTACTAGATTTGATGGTTCTAATATGCTTTATCTAACAAAAAAATGTAAGTTATTAAAGAAAAAGCTAAAAATTGGTCTTTAACTCGTTTTGGTAATATATTCAGACTACTAAGAGACGTGGAAAAAAAAATCAAGAATGTGCAAGATAAACTTATTATTTCAAATGATTGCCCCAAGCTTATTCAGACTCAAAACATTCTCCTTGCTAAACAAATAAAACTTTTAGAATTCTAAGACTTCTTATTGGAAAGTTAAAGCCAAGTCTGATTATATTAAATTAGGGGATGCTAATACTAAATACTATCATGCTTGTGCTATGATTAGGAAAAATCGTAATCTTATAACTTTTATTAATGATACTTCTAATCATCAAACAACTCGTCCAAAATTGATAGAAGAATACATATCTAAGGCTTTTTTCGACAGATTCAAATCTAATCCTACCTGTGAGTTTGATGACCAAAAGGATTTTGATTTGTTAGAATCAATAATTTCTGAAGAAGATAATGAGTATTTATGTAAGGAAATTTTAATCGAGGAAGTAAAGGAAGCTGTTTTCGATTTAGCTCCTGATAAATCTCCGGGTCGATATGGTTTTCCACCTTTCTTTTTCCAAAAATATTGGACGCTTGTTGGTAATTCAGTCTATAGAGCGGTGAAAGCTTTTTTTTATTCCGGAAAAATTCTAAAGGAAATAAATCATACTTTTATTACTTTGATTCCTAAAATTGAATCTCCCTCTAATCCTAATCATTTTAGACCCATAAGTTTATGCTCTACAATTTATATAGTTATCTCAAAAATTATGGCTAATAGATTACGTATAGTAATGGGTAAAATTGTCCATCCACTTCAAGGAGGTTTTGTCCCGGAAAGATTAATCCAGGATAATATTTTGTTAGCTCATGAAGTATTCCATTCTTTCAAAAATAAAAAAGGTAATCAAGGTTGGCTTGCTATTAAACTAGATATGGAGAAAGCATATGATAGACTTGAATGGAATTTTATTTTCGCTACGTTTGAAAAACTAGGTTTTTGTCAAAAATGGATAGTTTGGTTAAAGTAATGTATAACTACAATGTCTTTTTCAGTTTTAGTGAACGGCATCCCGGGGGAGACTTTTCTCCCATCAAGGGGATTAAGACAAGGGGATCCCCTTTCTCCCTATATTTTCATTTTGTGTGCTGAAATTCTAGCGAGGCAACTCCAATCAGTTAGCATTATTGGTTCTCGATCTATAGGAGTCACTTTGGGGAATTCTAGGGTGAAAATTCCCTTTTTAACCTTTGCTGATGATACGATGATTTTAGCAAAAGCATCATCGGAAAGCTTCTATATCATTAAAAATATTCTTAATAAATATTGTTCTATGTCGGGACAACTTGTGAATTTTAATAAATCAACTTTCCAATGTTCTCAAAATACTAATCCTAATTTGTTAGCTGAGTTTGCTGCTATTCTTCATATGGATGAAACACATGACCTTTGAAATGAAATGTGAGAGTTTAACCACCAATCCACTACAATTTCAATGTTTAATGTTTCAAAGTAAAACATAATAAAGTCTTATAATTATATGTAACTATAAAGACATAGACAAGCTTTTTGCTCTCTAACACTTTTTTGAAGGTAATAACATTCTCTTACCCCAATTCCATTAACATTGTTATTTTTATCCCCAATTCCTTGGAAGTTATTTTTAAAAACAACTTATCATATCATAACGTCAATTTTTCATTTTCGCACTAGAAAGAAAGTACGAAAAGCTAATAAAATCAATTATCAAACTTATGAATAATAATATATTTAATAATTGTAACTGGTCGGGGAATCACTCGGGCCAAAAATACTAGTTTAATTGGTACATATGTCGATGTATAACTTTGATCATTAATAGTATTTTTAATTATTATCAGCACAAATTATAAAGTATTTAAGATATATAAATTTAAGAAAATATATAATTACTATAATTTAACATTTGACTTTATATAATAGTAAATCATTATGGTCAAAGTAAACCATATAGATAGTGAAAACAATCAAATTATTGCATTTATTTTGGGATGAAATCGGGGGGCGGGGTGTGCTTCAATTTTCCTACATTACTCTTTGAACTGGTCTTGTGTTAGACCATTTATTTTAACCTTTTTTCCTATCTTTTGAGATTTAATTTGTAACTTTCTAACCTAGATAAATTTGCACACATACTTCCTCTATTTTTTTTAGTTGACCCATTTCTATAGGTACACTTATCCAAGCACTAATTTGAACTTTACTATCTCTAATTCTCAATAAGCAAAAATAACAAAAAGTTGATATTTTGAAACTATACATTGAGACGAATCTAACAAGATCACACTTGACTATATTTTTCCTTAAGTACAAATCACAAGAGATAGTCAAAGTCATGTATGTGAATAGTGTCAAAGTCAAATTGAGTCATCTAAAAAAGGGAGGAAGTACTATGTAATTATTTATTAGGGCCTGTTAGTTATCATTTTTTTGTTTTCAATCTTTAGTATTTTTTAAAAAAAAAAGTAAAAACAAAAATATGAAAACCACAAAAAATAATTTCAATTTTTTGTTGTCTGTTTTCAAAATTGACATGTTTAATATAAGTATGATTAATTTAAAGTTCATTATACCCCTTACATCGTATGATTTTCACCTTCATAAAACTAAAAAGTGGAAACTGATTGTAACCCCAAACGGACCCTTAACTTTAATTTGTATTATTCTATTGTGACCTTTGTTCCTTATGTTTGACTACTTGATGGTATTATTGTTAAATAGTCGTTCCTAAGTTTTGTCCTATTCTTATATTTTTCATTTTCATTTGTCTCACATACTTTTTACAATATAGATTTGAAATATGTTTTGGACAGTATAGGTATTATAATTAATAATTAACAACAAATTAAATATTTGGGGTCAACTGCCAATCTGCTTCTATTAAAGATTTAAAGAAAGGACTCACCTTTTGATAAAAAAAGGTTTATTTTTTCCAAAAAAGAAATTGATATATATATATAGCCTTATATGCACGCTATGCGTGCGAAATCATTATTGTAATTAAATTAGTTGCGTAATTACATCTAGTATTAATTTATAGAAAAATTATTTACAAAGTTTACCTAAGATAGTAAATGAAATCTCTACTATTTCAACTACGTAATTTGCCTTCATGGTGCTTGGTTAACCACATGCACTCTTCAGCCCAGTCGACTTGCAGCACATATATAGCTAACAGTATAAGAATGATCTGGATTGAACTCTCCAATCGATAGAGGTAAGATCCAAGAGAAGGATCATTAAGCAAACTTCTAATTAAATAATTCAACAATATAATACCAAAGTAGAGTAAATAAATACATAATATAGTATCATTCAATAAAAGAGCAACATACAATATAACAAAAATGGCTTATAAGATACTCTAAACAGTATCATAACATACAAACTTTGTGTAAATTATTTTGATGCAATTCAAAATTACACCACTTTCATTAATCTTCCATTAATCTTCCCAAATGAAACTTTCAATTTTTCCTACTGCCTTGCGTGGGATCAGTTCAAGTGGGCCTTTTAGCTGTTGCGTTGTCCGCTTGATGGCTGGACCCTATTTATAGTATTGTGTACATGGTGGACTTTTCCTACTGTCTTGCGTGGGATCAGTTCAAGTGTACATGGTGTACATTAGAGCTGGCAAAATATTACTCAACCCACCAACCCGACCCGAACCCAATTCATTAATAATGGGTTGGGTCGAAATTTTAAACCCGTTTAATTAAATAGGTCGATCTAACCCAACCCGTTTAATTAAATGAGTCGGGTCAGGTTGAAAATCTCGACCTGATTTCAACCCGTTTAACCCATTTATGGAAACAACCTAAAATCCTTAACTCATTTCACAGCTAAAAAAATTAGGCTGGCCCATATAGAAAGTTAAAAAGTAAAAATCCTAACTCATTACAGTTAATGTTGAACAATTGATTATGGAGTTGTAATGTTGTTGATTTTGAACAACAATTGGATTGATTTTGTTGATTTTGAACAATATCTAGCATATGGTTATGTAATTTCTTAATGCTAAGTTGCTACATACTGTTTCTTTGTAACATACTCTTTGTTGTTTTTATTTTTTTTTTCTGGCAAAAATACGAAAAAAATTTAATGGGTTGACCTGAAGGTTGACTCGTTTCTCATAAGGTTGGGTTGGGTTGTAATTCCCAACCCGTTTAAGTTAACAGGTCGGGTTGGGCCAAGGGATTCTCAACCCGCTAACCCGCCAACCCAACCCGACCCATTGCCAGCCCCAGCATACATGGTGGGCTATTTATTATTACCCAAAAAAGGACGAAATGGTGTACATGGTGGTCTTTGGCCCACAACATAATTAAGCTGTATTTTAGTTGAGATAATATAAGGTACTCAAATCTCTCTCTCTATCTCCATATTGTTGGCCCCCATCTGATAAGCTACCCAAATATCTCACTCTCTTTTTCATCTTCTTGGGCGCCCCTATCTCTCTTTTCATCTTCTTGGAGCATATTGGTTCAATTCAAGCACTCAAAGGATTGAAGGTGGAGGAAGAGAAAATTGGAGAAGAAAAAGATATTTCGAATTGCAATTGATGAGGCGAGTTTACCAATATTTCCATTTTTTTGTATGCGAAAAAATCTCAATCTTGTATTATCGGAGATTTTAAGTGTTTTGGAATAATTATTCCCTGAAAATATATTTTTTTTTTTAAAAAATAAAACACTCTGTAATGTTCCATGGAATTTTTTTTTCCGAGTTTTTTTTTTATTCATTGAGAAGATTGATTTTTAAACACTTATAGGAATAATATCTTGATTTCACAATGCTGGAATAAATGTGTGTTCGATTTTGTTTTGTTTTCTTAAATGGTTTTTCTTAAATTAAAAAAAAAAGGGTCTTCGTCTAATTTATCCATCAATAGAAAATTTTCAGCATCAGGATTCATAGTGTTTCTTGTTTGATTTTCTAAAAAATGATAATTCTGATGAGAATGCAAATTAGAGAAGAATTGTATTTTCAGAAAATTATTTTTTTGAAATAAATGTTGGGGATGAAGTATTATTTGCATGCGGGAGCATAAATTTTTGTATGTTTTCGATTTTTTTTCTTTGTCATATTCTTATTCTATGAAAAATATTATTTTTGAAACATTATTATGGAGAAATTACAGTTCGATTTGAATTGTTGTGGGAAGTTGCCAAGTTGGTATTTTGATTCAAAATGTTCAAATATTATCTTCATTTTATTCAGTGAATGCGAAAACGTCACACAACTTTGCTCTTTTGTAAATTTTGTCAGCGTTTTTCTCGAAAAATCAATTTTATTTCTTTCAGAAATTATTCTATAGTTTGTGTAAAAATGTTAAAAAAAAAATCTATATTCTACAGTTATCAGCACAAATTATTTCACAATCTTACTATCGATTTGTTTCTCTTGATTGTAATGTTCAATTTGATTGGTTATTTCCTCATTTCCCCAGAAAAAGAAACGATTTGCAATTTCACACCTACCTTTTCAATGGTTTCTTGATTCACCTTGCAAGTGCCGCTTTTTCTGCGATATTTGGTTCTTTGAAACTTGATCGATTGTGTCGATTTTGCACAAAAAAAACATTATCAAAATCAATAATGTCGATTACGCTAAATTAATTGTTATGAATTATAAAGAATCACCCATTAATGTGCGAGAGAAGTTAGAAAAACCTTGTAATCACATATTACACTGTTGCCCCACAAAATTCGTTGCTTGTTGAGTACTATTAGTGAAAACTGAAAAGTATCCTGTATGAATAGAGATTGAGAAAATGAATGATGTATTTATGAAATTAAATTGTAAAGCAGTGATTTATTATGTGATTACCTGATGTTGGTGGTATAATATTATTGTAATGATTCTGTGTGTTTTGGGTGTGGTTTTCAGAGGATTGAGAAGTGGAGATAATAGGAAGGAGAAAGAGGAGAAACTGAAGGAGTGGTTTTCAGATTTTGGTTGCAGTTTTTTGTCCCATGTATTGAGTTGGGCAGTATGTTCATAACTTACACGTTGTAATTTTTTTTTCCTTATTTTTGGTGGTTTTCTGAGTAAGTTAGACACTACATTTTTTTTCTTTTTTTCTTTTTTCTATTTTTTGGTGTCCTACCCCTCTTCCCATATAGAATACTAGTATCTGTTGCACGCGATGCGTGCGTGACATCGTGTGTAAGTGATTTTGTGGAAGTTTTAATAAAATTGTCATTCAAATAATATTGTTCTATTTTTGTTTTTACTTGTGCAGATGTAAGATGTAACTGCTTTGCAATAGTAGGGATTTTTTTTTTATTTTTTTAAAAAATGAGAGAAAGCAATTAGTAGTTTTGTTTAGTTATTAGGGGTATTTTGGGTAAAAAGGGTGGACACCAAAAGGTGAGGAGTTCCCATATATAATAGAGATATATATATATATATATATATATATATATATATATATATATATATATATATATATATATATATATATATATATATATATAGGAATAGGATCTCGTGAAAACCATCTTTAGGCTGAAAACTGAAAACATTGAATCTTAGCCGTTGATCTTTCATCGTGCGGACATAAATTAGTTAATCTAATCTGATCGTTTATTCTTCATCGTGCGGTGAATATGCCGTTCATTTAAAACCACTTTTTTTTTTACCAAAAACTTTCTCTCTCCTCTCTCCTCTCTTCTCTCTCCTTCCTTTCTCTTCTGGAACGTTTTCCTCTCCACTTTAGGCTCAATCTTCTTCTTGTTTGCAGCGTTTTTCATCCTCAATTTATAATTCCAGTAAGCTTTCAATTGTTTTTTGGTTTTAGGTTTAGTTTATTTTCGCTTACAATGTTTTTTCTTTGAGTTTTAATTCTTATAATCTCTAGATCTGGTGGTTCGAAATTTTATTGTGAACTTTTTGTTAGATCTAGAAAAGAATTTCGTATATTCATTCGAATTTTTGCAAGATTTACTAAATTTTCGTTATATATTGTTTGAAAAAACTATTTTTCTCGTTTTTTTTGTATAGTCAATTTTTGTTAGGGTTTAGATTATTTGTTATTATGTGTTAGCTTTTGTGATTTTCTTTATTTTTTTTTGTTTTTAAGTATAGTTATTATGTATTTGTTTTTACGTAGCTGAAAATGGAGAATGTAGGGAAGAAAAATAAAGAGCTCTCTGTCAAGAAATCGAAGAAAAAGTTAAAGTTCAAGCAAATGAAGGTAATCTATCTAACTTCTCCTTTATTTGACATGTTCATACTTGCCGTGTCTTGATTGTTGAGATTGGCTAAGTTAAATTGCTACCAAATGACATAGGATTTGGCAATGCTGTGAATCCTTGAGAAGATTACTTCCGAATATGTAAAAAAAAAAGTACCCTCTTTTCCTTTGTATTCCTACTTCGTTGACGCATTTCATCAAACACCTTTCAAACATTCAAAAATTCTCAAACTTTTTCTTCTTTTTCCAATTCTACGACACGAAATCACCGTAAAAACCTTTAATTCCTTAAACCCATTAATGGGTACTTCGAAATTCAATAAAATTCTTCTTTTATTACTTCATCTTCATCTTTTACAAATATGCTCTGTTTTTGTTCAATAAAAAAAACAGAGTAAAAATCTCTCTCCTACCATTATGTTTGAACTAAAATCTCAACAAATTCCATGGTGTAGCATACTCTGTTTTTATTAGTTTCCCAAGTATTGTTATTAGTTGCTGTTTTAAAGCTATTTGTTACCCCCTCTCTCTAGCATATATTTGGCGTAATTCATACAACCTATTAGCTCAATTGGTAGAGCATTGTGTAATACACAACGATGTAGGTTCGAATCCTGCATAGGTTTAACTATAATCAAAGTTAAAATAAGTTACCCTTAAAATATATAAAGTTGCCCTAAAAGTGGTAAAAGTTACCCTTAAAATATAAAAAATTGCCCTAAAAGTGGTAATAGTTACCCTGTTTTCAGTTTTCAGATTAAGAGTTGTTTTCAGCGGATCCTACCCCTATATATATATATATATACATATATATATATATATACATATACATATATATATATATACATATATATATATATATATACATATATATATATATATACATATATATATATATATACATATATATATATATATATATATATATTGGGGTACATTATAACAAGTTAGGACACCCTTCTCTCAAGGGAGTATATGCATTCATATATGTGAACTAGCTAGAGGGGAGAAAAATCCAATCGGATATTCAGTTTCTAAAATAAAAATAATAATCATGATGGGTTACAAATTCTTTTATGATATACTGAATATCCGTTTTTTTCAAATACTCAATTTAACTAGATCAAAATCTAAATCATCAGGATTAACGGAAAAAAAAGTTATCTAGAACTTGTAAATTATTAGCTCATTAATAATGCTTTTAGAATAATATATTGGCTATCTGCCTTAAATAATAAATGAATAATACAACATCTGATTTTTTATAAGTTAAACCCGTATTGGCTTTTGAGATTACTCACATACTTAACTTTGACCTTCTCACATTATTCATACGTAAAAATATTGTAGCCGTGTGAGATCTGTTAGATTCGTCTCAATTTTTTTTTTTTTTTCCAAAAGCTATAAATTCATATATGTGTTCAGAAGACATTAGGTGATCATTATGGCAATAAATCTCCAAAGGAGCTAACATCTCCGGTAATATGTGTTCTTAACTCGTTTGCAATCGCCATATGCGAAGCAAATGGAATCTTAAGGCCTGTTCTCTTCGGCATAAAACAACTTAACAGAACTGAACTGAACTGAACTGAACTGAATTGAACTAAACTGAACTGAACTGAATTGAATTGAATTGAACTGAACTGAATTATAACTAATTAATAGTAATGATAATAATTTAGGAACTGAACTGAAATGAATTGAACTGAATTGAATTGAACTGAACTGAACTGAACTGAAAATAAGTTGGAGAGAACAGACCCTTAGTGCATTGGTTTGACATTTAAAGTGACACATACAAGGAAAATTATATTAGCTAGGTGGTCACAACTCACATAATATGCATTAGAGTAATATCAATAAGTATCCCTGATTTCTCAAATAATCATCTAGTTGAATCACTTAGGTCAATATTTGAATAAGTACCATTGTTTAGACGAAATAGAGCGTTTAGTAAAAATTTATAGTAAATTTGGGTGTACGCATGCTCATGGACCATGGTACACCCAAGACTATTTTTTACTCATTACTCATTTGATATTATCCAAACAAGCAAGATTCTACTCACATCTAATCACTTCTGCTCAACGCCTAAATGAGCAAACTTTTTATAATGGGCAAATACTTCTACTCATTTGAGAAAATGAGCAACGCTTTTGCCCAAATGAGCAAACTTTTTGGCTCATTTTCTCAAATGAGCATATGTGTTTGCTCATTTTGAAACTGCAATATTGATTTCAAATGTGAAACTAAGTTCACCATTGATGAACTTCAAAACTTCAATATATATTTGTTTTTGTCATTGATGAATCCAACTTTCTTAGTTCTTATCTTACGTATCATCAATATAATTGAAACGACGAGAGAGAAACCAAGAGAGAGAAATTTGGAGGTGAGAAACAATGGAGAGAGAAATTTTGAGGTAAAAGAAACAATGAAGGTAAGAGAAATCTAAAACTAGTGTTGATTCTTGATTATATTTTGCAGTACCGATCATTAATTTCACCCTAGAAGAATTTGGAAACTCTAATGTTGATTCTCAAATATGAAATTAATTCCGCTATTAATGAAAATCTATTGGACCTCCAACATTTGTTTTTGCCATTCGTTAATTTCAATATATGGAGGTTGCAAATTTGGAGGAGGGAAAAACGAATGCTAGAGAAAAATTTGGAGGTGAGAAACAATTGAGGAGAGAGAAGATTGGAGGTAAGAAAAATAATGGTGAGAAAAAAATTGGAGGTAAGAGAAACAATGAAGAAGAAAAGGAGTGAAGAAGAGAGAAATAAGTGATTAGAAATGAGTGAAATTTTGTTTATTTAGAAAATTAATTACAAATTTTCCCCAGTGTGTATCATGCATGGTACACCCGGATGTACCATAAATGGACTCGAGCTTGTACATAAGTTAGAAATTGATCACAAAACGTAAATCCTCAAACTTGTTTCCTAATTTGTTACTGTGTTATATGTGAGCATGTTATTAATTAGATGACTTACCAAATGAAGTGATAATGAGCGTATGTCGTAATCTATCTATCTCTATTATATAAGCCAAGGGAGGAGCAATGTTGTCCTCTTTGAAATTTACTTAATTGCCCCTCCACAACATAAATACTACTTCCTCCGTAACAAAAAAAACGCAACATTTGTCATTTTGGGATGTAACACAAAAACTGCAACAATTTCATTTCTTACTATTTTAGGTATGTTTTTTAGTATGAAATTACCAAAATGCCCCCAGTTATGAAGATTTAAACATCATTAACAACTAAACTTAAAAACCATTAACATTAATTATTTCACCCTAATTTAACATCATCAACCTTCCTCCACCGCTGACCTCACCAACCACCACCTGCCAAGCTGCTACCAACCGCCAACAACCACCCACCGCCTACCTCACCACCCACCGCCTACCTCACCATCAACCGCCGATCTCACCGCCAACCGCCAAATCGACCGCCACAAGCATCAAATCGATCGCCACAAGCACCTACTTCCACCACCACAATCATACCACCAAATCGAACGCGATTTCGTGGTTTGGCTTTCGAATTAGGTAGGTTTGATTTCGTTCGAATTTTCTGGGTTTGATTTCGTTCAATTTTCTGGGTTTGATTTCGACCAATTTGGGGTTTGATCTGAGGTTTGATTTTGATCGATTTGGGGTTTGATTTTCTGGGTTTGATTTCGATCGATTTTTTGGGTTTGATTTCGTTCGATTTTCTGGGTTTGATTTCGTTCGAATTTTCTGGGTTTGATTTCGTTCAATTTGGGGTTTGATTTGGGTTTGTGAAGGTGGGTTTGATTTCGATCGATTTGGGTTTGATTTCGTTCGATTCCTGGGTTTGATTTGGGGTTGTGAAGGTGGTTGTTGCGGTGGCAGCGGTGAAGATGGTTGTTGCGTTGGCAGTGATGAAGGTGGTGTTGTGGTGGTTGCGGTGGCAGCGGTGGTTGTGGTGGCAGCGGTGGTTGTGGTGACTGGTGAAGGTGGTCCGGTGGTGGTCAGTTTTGACCCACTTTCTCTCTCCTCACAAGCCTAATCATACCACTAATACTCTAACCAAACCCCTAATACTCTAACCAAACCCCTAATACTCCATTAAGAAAAACTCCCTAGGAGTCCGTGTCGGGAGGAAATGTTGCAATAATATTGTTACGGAGGAAGTATTAGATTCCAAATTTCCACACACAGCTTCTAACAATTAATCAAAACCAATTCACCACACAAATTTGCCAAAAAAAATCAATCAAATCTATATTAAACCCAATCAACTCATATAAAAGCTCAATCACATAAACTTGCCAATAAAAAAGATTCAAAAACCAAGAACTTACCAAACATTAATACCACAGACAATAACAAAAAAAATACACAACATTCTCATTACATAGACAACTCAAATTCAAACTCAAAATAATTTTTCCATAACACAAACACAATTATAACACACAAACTCCAAACCAAAAAAAATCAGTTCTGATCTCTTCATAGATTGGAGCTTCACGACATTCTCAAATACGGCATTCTCAAATTTGCGGATACTTTATTGTTAATCAGGTACGTTGTTCGTTATTGAAAAATAAAAGTAAGTGTAATGTTCTATATATGTTCAGTATATCTTAAGAATTAATATATCTAAATTCATTTACAAAAAATTAATATTAAAAATCACTCACAACCTTTGTTAGTTTTTTACATTAGCGAATTAAGATATCTAGATTCATCTAACTATTAATCTTTCACATTTTAAGAGTAATCATAACTATAGTACAGATGGAGTATATAATAACAAGTTTTGAAATTAACGCACGCATCGCGTGCATATAAGACTAGTACAAATATATTAAAAGACGTTCTTAAGGAAGCCTATGTG
The DNA here is from genome assembly GCA_947648045.1 of Beta corolliflora. Lineage (NCBI taxonomy): Eukaryota > Viridiplantae > Streptophyta > Magnoliopsida > Caryophyllales > Amaranthaceae > Beta > Beta corolliflora. Next base: position 769,380 of record CANSZD010003217.1, on the reverse strand, counting down.
CCACGTGGCACTCCCCAAGTGTAACACCCTCCAAATTTAAATAAATAAATCCTCAAATAAATTTTGTTTTCGGAAAATCATTTATTCAAATTTGGAGGATATTACCACCCATTTACTCTCTAAGAGTAAATGAAAGGCTAACAAATTAATTTCTTAAATCAAGTACCCTAGAAAAGAGAATTTGAAGTTAAAAAAATACTATTACACCCCAATTTGAGACAATGCTAAAATAAATAATTCCAAGATAGAACAACTAAATAAAGTCGTCTAGGTGAATCAACTAAGTCTCCTCACACGAGATCCATCACCAAGTCCAACCTGCAAAGTAACAGAAAAGAAGAAAACAAGAGAGACAACTCCCAAAAATCAGAAAAACTGAGTAATTCGACTCCATCCCGTAAAAATAATAATTTTAAAAAATAAGTTTTGAGTAGGGGTGTAAGTGGATTGGACTGGATTGGACTTTGCCAAATCCAAATCCAGTCCAAAGTTTTTTGGACTCGAGAAATTGAGTCCAAGTCCGATCCAAATATTTTTTTAATCCAGCCCAGTCCAGTCCGATAATTTTTTCTTGAGTCCGAATCCAGTCCAGTCCAGTCCGATTATTTTTTTTCCCCAATTTAGATTCAATGATTCACAATGTTTTTTGAGATGCTTGAGCATTTGACATTCGATTCAATTATCAATGTCCACAAATTAGATTGAAAGCTTAAATTAAAGTAAAATACTATGAATAAAAAGTTGAATTAGATGCCTACCTTGATCTAAGTTGAGAGGGATCAAAGAGGCATGAGAATATAGTCTGAGAGAGAAATAGCAAATGCGAGAGTCGAGACAGCGAGGTAGAAAGAAAATGAAAGAGTGAGAGGAAGTGAGTGGTGAGGAGTGAAGTGAGAGGAAGTGAGTAGTGAGGAGTGAAGTGAGATAGAATTAGTCGGCTACTAGCCTACTACTGCAGTATTGCTAGTATCATTTACTTATTTAACAAATGGAGCCAAGTGAAATTGTCTAGCGCCAAGTGAAATTTTCTAGCGCCAGTTGAAAAATTTAGAGAGGGAAGGTTGAAAACTCCAAAATTTTAAAAATAGTATAAATTTTTTTTATATATACATTATATTATATATAAAAATATTTTTGGACTGGACTGGACTTATTGGACTCCAAAGGGGTGAGTCCAAATCCAGTCCGAAAATATTTGGACTCAAAATTTTGAGTCCAAGTCCAGTCCGAAAAATTTATAGTCCAGTCCAGTCCGACAAGTTTGGACTGGACTGGATTGGACTTTGGACTTTTTGCAGTCCGCTTACACCCCTAGTTTTGAGTTTAGAGGAAAGGTGAACAAATAATAATAATATTTATGTTTGGGTTCTAAAACGTTTATATTAATAACTCCAGTTATAAGTCACATAATCAAATAACATTTAATCACACAATTGTCAACAATAATTTTAATTAAGTGAGGGAATGTGAACGCCAGTAGGCCGGGACTAATCCCATTATCCGCCTACTTCAACAAGAGGTCGTCACCCCAATACAACCATGGCCAATATCATAGAGTCCCTAGTGTGCACACCCCTTCTACTTGGATCACAACAAATAGAAGGAAGACAACAGTTTTGTATCGTATATAATAATTTACCTATAGATAGCTATACTATCATATAGGGCAACCTGTTCAACACCCTTTCGTGCTTCATTACCCTCCTTAGTTTAAATTAAAGATCAAAACGTACACAAGTTCTCAATTAATAACCATACAATTTCCCAAGTCTTTTCAATATAGTAATATACTCAAGTCAAAAGTTCATTACAAGAATAATCACATAATAATACTTACTACAATCATTGTTTCAAAGTTTTATATTAAAACGAGAATCATACTCTTATAATAGTAATTACTAATTCATAAATTAATAAAATTAGTCTATATAATTTACTTATCACATATATAACCACATAATCACACAATCACATAGGTAACCATTTTACAACGGGAATTAGAGTACGATGGACATCGAAGTTGCATATACGAATAATAAAGTACTCACCCCTAGAAAGCTCCTTCTACAAAATCTCCGTCTACAATAGTAAGTTAACGAACGAAATTAGACATCTATATATGTAATATCCGAAATTACTAAGTTCATGAGTTGAAGGTAGTAGATAATATAAAAGTTTTCATTAAGATATAAAATTAATTGTCAAAGTTGTAAAAGGGTCTTTGTTCAAATTTAGAGAGTGAAGAGAAAGAAAATGATAAAATAAATAATAAAAAGAAAGTAAACAAGTTGTATTGCAAAACAACTTACTGATTCCTTGAATCAGTCAGCAGACTCAGCACGAAAGAACAAAAGGAAGGAAAGAAAAGATTAAAGAAAAATAAAGGAGTAAGAAAAAAAGAAAAGTGAAATAAAGTTAAGAGCACCAACATTGGTATAGCTCTCCAAGATTACTCTCCAACCCATTTTTCACTTTCCCTCTTCTCAAGATACTCCCAAGATCACCCCTTAAAAAATTGCTAACAATGGTATTATTCTCCAATGAGCTCTCCAAGATTACTCTCCAACCCATTTTTCAAGATCACCCCTTAAAAAATTGCTAACAATGGTATTATTCTCCAATGAGCTCTCCAAGATTACTCTCCAACCCATTTTTCACTTTCCCTCTTCTCAAGATACTCCCAAGATCACCCCTTAAAAAATTGCTAACAATGGTATTATTCTCCAATGAGCTCTCCAATTCATTATTATCTTTAACTAGTTTTAGGACCCGTGCATTATATGCACGGATGTATTTATTGCTTTATAACATAATTAAATTAAGTCACATAATAACAATGACACAAATTCAACAAAATTATAAAATCAAAATGTGATAGTGGTAAAGAACACAATTTACAAATATAAGCTTTTAAATTAATCTATATGTTTGCAAACACTTCCTTGTAAACTACATTTGTTGTACTTGTACGTACACTGTGTTCTTTATCAAACGGAAGGATCTTGAGACCTTTTTTGCTCGTAACTCTGGAAATAGCAACATAAATAAGACTGCATGCCATTAGTTTGCATGTCATTAATAAGATTACATAAAATCAATTTACTGCATGATAAGTATGCCACTTCATATCATATGATAATTACTAAAAAAATCATTTGAACTATATACAGGGCCTGATATATACACTAAACTATTTAAATTAAAGTATATGCACTTTTACTGCATATTATGCTTCATCGTTTCATTTTATACGTTTTTATTAGTTAGATAATTGCACTAAAAAGGAATTATTATTCATTAATTGATATTTTTCCCATTTTTTATATTATTTTCATCTCCTACATCTCTTCACATATATATTAAAGATGTATTACATTTTTTATATAGACAAAGTAATTACAAAAAAAGTTGGGCTTACTTATGTTTCATAAAGAATAAAGTTGTAATATAATATATACTCATTGATTAATAAAATATATTAAACTAAATATGGGCTAATTTAATTTAAACACATAAAATTACAATATTTTTTTTCGACCCAACACCAACTTTACAACGGATATACTATATCCGATTTTCATAGAAGCCCAAATCAAACCCTTTTGTTTTCTTTTGGCCCAAAGTTATTACCCCAACCCATGTTTTATATTTATAACTAAACAATAACTCTCCAACTTTATTTTCTCCTTAATCACCACCAACCACTTTCTTCAAATCTCTCAAAATCCCCTATAAACCTATCCCTAAAACTGTGCAACACTTAAACCGTCGTTTTACTTTTCTTTGTAATTTATCTCCATTATTCTATCCCTCAAAATAATATTTACAAATCATTATAATTACATTCAACATTTTATTCTAAATACTTACAACAATATCGGATAGTTTGAACCCAAATTTCTTTGCCTCTATGGAAATTTTCTTTATTTACATTTTCATCATTTCCTTCCAAATTATACTTTGCATGTTGATTATTTATCAGGGATGGCAACTATATATCAAAATATTATCAAGATTTTGGTTGCATGTCATCAATTCGATAAATTCGAGATGGCTTGAAATATAAAGCGATTTTAGGTAAGTGTGTAAGTTCTTTTTTTGTTTTCTTCAATTTTGGTCAAGCAAATTTTAATTTAATAATATATAAATGAAAATCTGGACGATATATAATTATTAAGAAATGGATCCTTAAATAATTTCTCTTCCCTTCATGGCAGTCGAATAGATTTTATTTTTTTTGGGCTAATATTCAAAGAAAACAACAATTCCAGAATTCGATTTTTATAAAGTTAATTCATTTTTTCGTTCTTATACAGATATTGATTATATTTAACTATATCATCAAAATAATGGGTTGCATGTCAACAAATCCTTTAGAAGACATGGTTTTAGATCAATAAACATCGATTTAAGGTAAAGTTATTAAATTTCTTTGCTGATTTTTGTAAATACAACTTCACTTTTCGAGTGTAATTATAATTTTTTTTTCATTTTTATTATACAGATATTTATTGAAATTCAATATGTCATGAAAAATTGGGTTGCATGTCATGAATTCAACAAAATCCAGATGGTTTGGTTCAATATGAATTGATTTTAGGTAAGTTCTTTTATTTTATTTTTTTCTTGCATTTTGTTGTGACAGATTTAAGAAAAATATTAATATAATCCTTTAATTTGGACGATCTGTAATATTATTAAATGGATGACAAAATAATATCTCGTAAATATATATATATATATATATATATATATATATATATATATATATATATATATATATATATATATATATATATATATATATATATATATATATATATATATATATATATATATATATATATATATATATATATATATATATATATATATATATATATATATGAGTATATTTTTGCAAATTTATTTTTCAATCGAAATTATACATATACTATTAAATATACAAAATCTCATATATACGAGTCCATAAGTCAGTTTTTTTCCTTCAATTTTATTCTAACTAATTTAAATATAATAATATATAAATCAAAAATTGGACGACCAATAATTATTATAAAATGCATGATAAAAGAATGTCTCAGTTCGAAAATATTTGGATGTAGTTCATAAGGCAATGAATAAATATATTGGGTTGAATGCAACAACTAACTAAAAATGACTATGATTTTGTTAATTAATAATAGATTTGAGTACATTTTCTCTATTTTTTTGTGTGCTAATAACTTGAAACACATAATATGAAAATATAATATTCGATGATATTATCTAATATAATTGACTGTGCACATTCAAATTTATTTATAGTTTCTTAAAATATCTCCATGAATGTAGTTATCTTTTACAAAATACTTTATAATTTTTTTATCTGTATTAATGAGTTACCATTTCCTAACATCTTGTTTTCCATGTTTTTTATACGGCATTGAATGAGTAATCTAAGTAATTATCTAATAGATGATGATGACCAATAATCCATTAATAGAAGGTAACAATTTTTTCCTCCATTTACTTATATAATATGATGATCTCAATGTGGTTATTGATAAATTGATTTTTTGTGGTGAGTTTTGGTAAAGGTTGATTTTAGATAAGGTTGATTGAATATAATCTATAATTACTTTGATAATTTTTCGATTTATTCTTATATAGTTTAGTACTAATTAGTAGTTTGTGGTTACAAATACTGACATAATATAACATATACTAATGATTCCTTTTTTCTCAATTTGACTATTTTTTGGTTAATGTGTATAATTAATTATTGATTGAAATAGTGACTTAGAGGTTTGATTGATATTCTTTACCTAAATATTTATGATATCGAGCTCTTAAAACAAACCACATAACCAAACATGTTCTTTTTTCTTCCTTGTTTTTCAATATAAATGATACTTATAAGAACTTTGTTACGCATATAACTTTTAAATAAAAAGAAAAAACATACGTATAGTGTTTATTGTATGTGCAAGTTATAATTTCGATGATTGTAAGTTATAATTTAAATATATTTTGCATTTTATTAATAATTCCTTCTTTTTTTACAATTTTTACATGTGAAATTGCAATACGAATAAAATCAACCAAATCTTATGTTATTCGGAGAGACATAACATTTGTGAAGATTTAAGGTGAGCATTTTTCATTCTTATATATTTTAGTACTATATTATTATGTTTTATTGCTTTAATAAATGTCCAACCAAATCGTGCACAATAAGCTTTTAATGTTCAAATTTGATATTCCACCTAAAGCTTAAATGTTTATTGTAATAATTAGTTATTAGTTTTTTGATTTATTTGTTATGTAATAATTAGATTCATTGTATTTATTCGAAATTAGGTGGAATAACAAATTGAATATATAAAAAGCTTAGTAAACGATTTGAGGACTACATACCTATGTGATATCCATGTCGTTTTGAACCTGCTCCCCTATTCACATATTTCCTTATTTGCTAAGCTTGGATCCTCATTTTCATTAGTCATCTCGTATTGCATGAATAGGTCGAACTATTTAGACAAAGATGACTCTTAGCGATTCATATCTTTGTTTGAGGAAAATTATGAACCATTTGGTATTGGTAGTAATACATAGTATTTATATGATTGGACTATATATCTATTTATGGATAGCAAATATGAAAAAGCTGATTGTAGGCTTAATTTTAGTTGTCATATACTCCTCCCGTCCCTAAATAGAGTGCCTATTTCTTTTGGGCACAAGTATTAAGAAGAAATCATGTGTAGGACCTTAGTTGTATTAAATCATAATTAAATATAGAAGTTGGTACACTTTTTATGAATTGTCTATTAAGGAGAGAGAATGTGGGTCATATGGGAAGGTGGGTGATATTATAAAAGTTGAAAGCAAAATAATATTTTAATTGGTGGACCCATACCAAATAAGAAAATGGGAAATCTATTTGGGACAAACATAAATGGAAAAATGGGCACTCTATTTAGGGACGAGAGGGAGTATTACCTTGTAACAATTAGGGTAATTTATGATTTAGGCCATAAAAGGCATATTTTTTAAACCTAATTTGAAAGAGTATCCAATCGTAATCTCAATTCATAATATGGATAGATATTACCTTATATCTTGCATGATTCCTTGAATAACTTACCAATAACGGGTTTAAATGTGAAAATACAAATAATGTCAAGTGAAAAGTGACGATAGATAATAATTGTGAGAAATATATGCCATATTTTTTTTAAATTTTCTACAAATTTTTTTTTTACTTTCATAAAAAAGGTTAAAAAAAGCTGTTATTTATTAGAGTAATTATGTACTAAATCCATCAATTTTATAGTAACAAAACAACATAACAAAAATACATTGAGTATAAAGTTTGGAGACACAAAATAAATCATTTATTAATGAACTATATTAAAAGATGAACATCTAATTTTACTTAAGACATAAATGATAAGAAAAACATAAGTTCTCGATTACAATTGCAAGTATCACACACTATTCTTGGTTCATCCGAAACTCCGTAGTAGTAATCATCACCTTCCCAAAGCTTTCTCCTCACATTACATGATTGTTGTTTTTCACATAAAAGAAGTCCCGATTCAATAGAAAGCTTATTCTCTATCTATATTCCCGAGAAATTAGAACGAACTTTCTTCCGACATTCTACAATCCCTTTCAAATCCATGTTCATTAGTGTCCTTGGTATCCTTTTGAAACCAAGTTTCTTGTAACTCGGATCTTTACTACATAGATATATGAGCCCTAATAAATAAGTTGCCATTGAATATCCTTCAATTGATGCCTTCTCAAAACATGCAATACCATCTTCTATCTTCGATTGGGTAAAAAATTGACCCTACAAAAAGCATTAAAATATATGATTAAAACCATGTAAAATAGACCGACTAAAACATAAAATAGAATCGGTTTATCATGTGTATTTGAAGTGATCATGGATTATAAATAGTATAAGGAAATTCGTGTAAAAAAAATTACCATTCCAACTCGAACAATAGCCTCAGGATTGTTGCACTCTAAACATCATGTAAATAAAAAATCCATCTTATCAATGTAATCCCATGATACGTTTAGCAAGCTTTCTATTGATAGCTTTTGTATAACTTTGTCATCCTCACAAATATTATTGAGTACCTTGCAACTATATTAAGAGAATGAGGTATATAGATGTGATATATAAATAACTTTAAAACATATGAATAAATTGTTGAACATATAACGTACCCGATTTTGCACCTAAACAAATCGCCAATAGAAAAAGTTCCAACACGTGAAATTATCTCAATGAAAATTTCTTTGGGAAGGTGTTCTAGTATACATATATTTCGAGATTGAGGATCCATAGTAAGAATTAGCTTAGACTCTTTTCCTTTATGAATTTTCAAAACATCTAAGTTGTATAAATAACTAACTTATAAGTACACTAACATGTTATATATGCTGATTTTAATAAATATATACTAAAAATATAGGTTACACGATTTGTTTGTACAATCATTCGATTTCATAAGATTTGATTTCGTTAATATACATTTTCCTAAATCTATTCGATCATAATATATGCTACATTATAAACAACTATGTAATTATAGTTAATTACCTATTCAACCACTTTATATGTATATATTTTAACCCAATATAACTGATTCCAATAAAATTGAAAATGCAAGTTTTATATGATAGTTTTTAAAATTTCCTTACCCGTTTTCAAAATTATAAAATAGCCCTACAATCAACTCTATTTTTAAACTGTTTGTATGGCGTCCAAAAATAAAATTCGATTTCCAACAAATAACAATCTATGAGAAAACCGACGTATATATTTTTTCACAAATAACATTGATTATAATCAACCATTTCCAAAAATGTTTCATATGATACTTTTACTTCATTCAAATACAACTTTTGAAGAACATTATGGACGTAATTTACTATTTCACTCAATTTTTGCATAAGTTACCTAATTTTTGTCGGTCAAGATGTCGCATATTCGTTTAATTATATAGAACACACGAATATGACTAATCTTTTGCTTTCATGCAATTTTCGGAAATTAATTATATTTGGCCATTTTAAACAAAAATATTCTTTCATTAAAAGACGTCTGAATTTTTCAAAAAGGAAAGTAATCACATTTATTAGGAAATATAAACTACACATGGCCGGATTTTTTAAAAGTTAATATACTTAAGCAATGAAATCACTATATATATTACATATTTCCACGGTATATTATGTCACGCTTAAATCACGTCCATGATTCACTCATATAGTTGTGGTTTTATACATTAGAAGTTTCGTGAGATTTATATATATATATATATATATATATATATATGATTCCTATCCATACACCTAAACAAATCAAATTCTTCATTCTATGCATCCTTCTCCTCTAAAAGATGTATATCTTTAATTTCGAATCATGTAACAATATTTAAAGAAGTTACGTATAGCTTTTTTAAAAATTAACATTGATTACAATCAACATTTCCATAAACGATACATATGCTACTATGTACTTCATATAAATATAACTTTTTAAGAACAGTATGCACGTTATTTACTAATTCACTCAAAATTTCATAAGTTACCTTTATTTTGTCTTCTATAGAATGTATATAATACAAATTTATGAGTTTAGTATTAATATGTTCGTAATTTTAACAAAACAATCATAATAACATAAGAGCAAAAAATAAAATTTCGCAAAAAAACTCATATGACGATAGATTAGAGAACACAATTATAAAATTTCAATAACATTGTTCACACCAATTCAATGACATGGTGCGAGACAAATAGATCAAATATTCTTTAAAATGTAAAAAAAAACGTCCTCAATCAATGAGGCACTTTATTCCTTAGATATTAAGAAAGCTTATATAGCACCCCAATATTGCCATTTACTCCTCTAGAATTCCCTTCAGCTTCTTGGTACTTGATTGTTGCATATCAAGTGGAGACTTGTCATTCTCTTTATCTCCATTCTTTTCCAACTTAATAACTCGCTTTTGTGGTGTTATTTATGATGATGAGGATTCATTTTTAGAATTTAGCATGTCCTATAAGTAAGATAGAATACGGAATAGTAAGAAGTAAATATTATAAATATGAAAACGTAACTAATTAAATGTAAAGGATCAAAACAAATTATACAAAATGCTTAAAAGATAAATATTATTTTATTCACAATTTTGACATAAATATGAACATATATATTTCGTACAACATTTTCAACACACCTTATCACCTCCACCATCTTTGACACTTTCGGCCTCATTTAGCTTCTTCATATATAAGTCATGCTATGAAAACGAAAAATATGAATATCAAATATTAGTATAAGATTCAAATGTAATAATAATCCATTGAATTAAATAGGCAAAAACAATGATGTTGTAATTACCTCAATCTTGATATAAAGTCCCATCCACTTGTCAATGACACTAATCTCATCGGTTGTGCTCACAACGGTATATGTAGAATTTTCATCTACTGCATTGTTATATGGAACCTTCACTTTGAACAAATATCTTTTGCCAAGGAAAATCTTGAATTCTTCGGGAAATGTAGTTTCCAAAGAATCCTTACGATAAATAAGAAAACAAATATATAAGACGTTATTATAAAAAAGAATATTTGTAAATAAGAAAATATAAAAAATGTGAAGTAAGTAAATCAATTTATAACAACCTTGTCTTCCAAGTCGAGTATCTCTTTGGTCGTCTTACCAACCAACTTAGATACTTCTCTATCAAACATTAAGAAAGAAGCATCGGCGGTCTTGGGCGATACGATGAACTTGATCTTGAACCTATTATATTTGTGTTATGTGAAACAAAGCCAACACCAAACAATACACGTTACATGCTTATTATTTATTACTTTAAAAACTAGCATAAAATATACAAATTATTCTAAGATTATGTCCTTCCTACATCGGGTAACATCTCCTTCTTTAACCACTCCACTATTACATCTTTTGCAAGCATCATAGTACCAACTATATTGAATGTCAATATCTTCAATTGTTGCCAAGCAAACACATATTCCAGCCTGAAATTAAAATCATAATATTCATCTCTTGTAAACTAATTCATAAATTAATTATTAACCTTATTTAAAAGTATAGCTAAATTACAAACTCATTAACCTTATTCATCTTAAGTAGATCGATATATCCTTGATTGATTCCTCCTTCAAGAAGTCATATGTATCATTTGACAATTGAGTCAATTGTCCACTCTTTTGTTCACCATTTGGTGGAAAGCTACACATTTTCGAATATTATTATGTCAATTTATTTTAGTATAATAAAAAATGTTTATATATAAATGTATATTATTAATTTAATAGTACACAAACAAAAAGTAAATCGAACTACAACCTATCCTTGAAGGTGTTAATTTACGGAATATACGTATTAATGAACAATCTTGAAGCATAGCGTGAAGTGCAAACTCGAAGCTCTCCTACAAAATTCATTTTTAATAACAAACATCAATATAATAAATTTTATGCATAATAATATACAAATTATAAACTATATGTATAACATATATAAATATTATACGAACCGTGGAAATTAGCTATTTTTCCAAACTGAATTATGACAACAAGGACACCATCATGTTCTTCGATGTGGAGATATTGAGTCATCTCGTCAGCATGGGTTGTCCATCGCACACAATTCAAGATTGTATTACTAAAGAAAAGATGCATAAAATTAACAAATAATATGAATAAAAATATGTATATAATAATGTTTACATTATTACTAATTAAATAACAACTAATAATATTTAAAATAAAGCTTACCATGTGTCAACAAACTCAATAGTCATCATTCGGGATTTAGCCGTTTTAGTAATTCCACTATATCCCGTGAGTTGTCCAATGACATCTATAAATAATATATTAGACGTTACATTTATGTACCAAAGATGAAAATTATGAAATTAATTGTGTAATTAACATTGTTAATATAATACATATCCGTAATCGCTTTGCTATAATATCATCAAATTTAGCAAATGTGAATCCAAACTTTAGAATATCGAGAACTCGACATTCCTCAATACGTGATCCATAATTTAGTGATAATACACAATTATGGGGTGTTGACTTTTCCGTAGCACCATTTTCCCGAACCAAGAAATTGGAAAATTGTCTAAATTCACCCTCTTTAATACTTGGCATAAATTGCATTATTAGTCCTTTCCGACAGACTAGCTTGAATCTTACTCCCCTAAAAGAAAAAAATTTAAAGATTAGTACAACATAAAAGTAACGACATATGTAGAACTTAAATGCTATAGCCTTATTTGCGCTTACCTCAACGTCCATCAAGACCATTTCAATGCTTTCGGCTTCAAGTTGATTTTTGAAATTAGGCCTCTCCCAAACCCTAATAATTCGAACCTCAATAGTGCATAATTTCATCCCTTTCATAATTTCACTAATAGAAATAATTTTCTTCTCATTTTGTCTTCCGGGAGCCATTATGCGAAATGTGAATGGGTGCTAAAATAAATGATTTGTTAGTTGTGATAAGTGTACACAATTAAATTGTGATGAAGTAGTGTTTTTATAGGCAACCACATAAGGCTACACCATAGAGACATCACGTAAATATGGCAAGAAAATATATTTTACTATATTGGTCAATACAATACAATTCATTTGTGAAAGATTTATTCAATCCAATTAGGGATTAATTTGTCAATAAGTCTATCAAATCAAATTAGGGAGATATGATTAAAGCTAATTAGGAATAATTTATTTAAGTATACTAGGATGTATGATTAAATCAACCAAATATGTTAAGAATACAAATGTAAAGGAAATTAGCATCAATTTAATTGAGTGAATTTCGGTTGATTATATTGATTGATATTACTCACAATCTATATATTAATTGATGGAGAGAATTTCGGTTTAGTATATTTATTTATGAGTTAATTTCGGGTGATTAAATATTAATATTTCGAAAAAAAAAACAATTAAACGATTTTCTTTATATCATTTTTCGGATCATATAAATTGATCTAGATATAGTTTAGAAAAATACGATTACACAAAGTGAAAATGATTTGTTCATTTATAGAAAAGATTTGTAGAATATATAATAGGGAATATGGTTCAATAAATCTAATTCAAATTTTATGGAAAAGATTTCCTTCCTACTATTATAAGTTTTTTAAATGGACGATTTTTGTTAATGCACCTAGACGTTTTTTAAAATACTTATTCGCCAATAATGTCTACATCTTTATATGTACGTTTGGTAATTGAAAACACACGTCTTTTTGTTTATTGCGGAAAATAGCATTCATACTTTACTTAAATTGCTTTAAAAATGCCGATTAGCCCTTCTATATCTTGAAAAGAGGAATATATTCCTCCTATAACCGGATTTCTTGTTGAAAATTTATCTAAAATAATGATAGGTACGAAAAAATGCCATAGCCAAGCACTTAACATAAATCTTGCGTCACAATACATAATAAATAATTTAGTAATACAAAAAAGAGAAACAAACATAGCCGAAATATCAATACTAATTATTCAACAGTGAATAATAAAGGATCAGAAGACTAATACTTTCTTAAAATGGCTAATAACATCGAAAATAACATCCTAATCCTTGAAAAGTGAATCTATTCCACTAACCACTTGATTTGTAACTTGACGTGCAAGCTCAAATTGGTTATGTGCATGCATGATTTGAGCTATGTAACCAACGGTCCCGTGTCCATTTGCATCTAAAATATCCAACTCTGTTGTTATATCCTTAATATTCTCCTCATATTTTGAAAACGCTTCAAGAAGTGAATTACTTGCATCCACATAATTCTTCAATTGCGTTTCAACTCTTGAATCCATGGAAAATAAGGGAAATTCGATGCTTATAGAAAATTGAAGGTAGAATATGCCTTTAGAAAAGATGAAGGAAAAGAGTTGTAATTGAAGTGAAAAAAATGAAATCATAAGCATATTTATAGGACAAAGAATTTCGGCCATACTATAGTAAACCTAATAGGTTGGTTGTTCACATTTAATATATGGTTGGGGGTGTTTGACTATATTTAATGTGTTCATTTAAAAAATATAATATATGTAAGAGTTGGTGGTTGAAATAAGAATACCATATATGTAAAGCATTAAAATTTTCGGCCATATCTAATTAGAAGAGGGAAGGTTGGTGGTTCACCTTAAATTTTTGGTTTGGGGTGTTTGACTACATTTAATATTTTATTATAAATAAATAGTATATGTAAGAGTTGGTGGTTGGTATTAAGGCTTACACTATATATTAAAAGTACTATATTACATGTTTTCAACTACAAAATTTGAATCATGAATATATAAAAAATTGCATTATTTAATAACGTATGAACAATAAAATTAATATAACATGTAATATAATCAAATTTTATCCAGATATAAGTAAATCTCAATAATCATAAAATCATATAATTTGAGATTATCAAATTACAACATAATGTTTCTCTAATTTATTGAAAAATAAATTGTTTATTTAGATTAATAAAAAAATCAACACATTAGCCCACAAACTTTAAATGATGAATCATCATTGTTCTTCTATTTCAAGACCTTTGTGAAGAAAAATCGAACTTCCCGATCGCACTTGCAATCATAACAGTCCAATCTATCATAACCATTAGGCACGGAATAGTAATCTTCTATATCCCACATGTCGCCCTTCATATGATACTTTTCATTGGTACTACAAATAAACGGTGGCTTGTACGCCATATCCGATATGTTTCTTATCCATATAGTGTTTAACATTCTCCGAAAGATCCCTCTACATTGAATAATCGACTCCATCTTATATTTTTTAAGTAGTTTTCTTAGCATGAAGAGGTCATTCTCTCTATCAGCTTCATACTTAGAAGAAAGCCAAATTAGACCTAGCAAATAACATGACATTGTGTGTCCAACTTTTGTGGCTTCGATTAAGCTACACACTCCATTTTTTTAGTTATTATGGGTAAAAATTTGTACCTGCATAAAAACATTTAAGGAAGCTTTTAGGTAAGCAATTTTAGATACATGTAAAACCTACACGACCAAATATTACGTGTAGACTATGAGTCACTATATTATAAAAAAAAAATTAATATTAGTTACTTCTAAGAATATTTTAAAAGAGGTAATTCATAAATATTAAATTTTGTATATGCTTCGAACCATAATTAACCGAAATATAAAATAAAGCGTTTACAAAGTATTTATTAATTATTTATTGTCATGAACATTGTTACCTTGGAAATATAATAAGTCGAAACATGAAATGAAGCATTTATAAAATATTTTAAATGGGATAATTATTCATATAATCTAATATTATTTTTTTCAATTAATTCGGTAAAAAATAAATCGTAATGTAATATTATCTTATGCAAATAAATGCGTACAACTTATTATAAATTCACTTACCAATCCATAACGAAGCGGTGCATCAGGATTCTTGCATTCAAGGCATGTTCCAAAGAAAATCTTAGCATTACTATTCACCAGCCAAACACGGTCGATTATAGGTTCAATGGAAACATTCTTCATGACATGTTCGTCATATGTAAGGCTATTTAGAATCTTGCAACTGAAGAAAAAAAAAAAAATTTTGTTATGATTTATCATGAATTATAAAGTTTTTAATTGCTAATTAAAAAAATACCTTAATTTGCAAACCGAACAAACCGAATGGTTGTTGAGAAGCAACGCGTCCGGGGATGTTGATTGTGATCTCATTAGGCAAACGGTCGAAAAAATTGCGCCTAGGTATTGACCTCTTCTTAATGGCCGAATTGCTTTGGTTTGTTTGGGATTTTCTCTTCATTGCAACAAACTTTATAGATCTTACAACTATTGTTCGAAAATTTTGGGTGTATTTCATTATGTAGGTACAAATGAGTATATATATATATATATATATATATATATATATATATATATATATATATATATAAACCCCAAAAAAAACGTGCCATTTTGAATATCTCAATTAATAGGAAAACTTTCCTTATTTTTAAAAACGGTTTATGTATTATTATGGTATATAACTAATATGACAACTATTTAAAGGATATTGGTGATTCATTAAATCGAAGCATTATAAGGAAACTGTGCTAAATGCGATAATAATTGAAGAAACAAAACAATAAATATTGGAATGATTAAATTTTCGGCCATTCTAATACATTCCATCCGCTTTTTTTTTATTCGAAGTTACATTTAATAGGCCCTATCTACGGGTCCTCATACGCACATCATTAGGATACCTCTAAGATGTGATTAGAGACCTACAAAAGAGAAAATACCTATAGTGAATACTAATAATAATAATAATAATAATAATAATAATAATAATAATAATAATAATAATAATAATAATAATAATAATAATAATAATTATTATTATTATTATTATTATTATTATTATTATTATTATTATTATTATTATTATTATAGTATTAGTCAAAATATTATAATATAATTACAAAATAACATTATAAGCTAATAAAAAAAATTACATGAATAAATAAGCACTTTCCTCTGACCATGGAACGTAGGTTATCTCTTCAACAAAATGCACGTTTGAGCCCATGTGTCCATGCACACAAAATTTGATCGTAGAATGAATACGTATTTCATTTTTGTACGGGATAATAAATTCGAACAAAGTACTCTCATGTCATTACCCTGAACATAATATATTATCACATTATAGACAGATTGAAAAACTTTATAAATATTTTTTAAACATTATATCAATACATGTAGACATACCTGGACAAAGCTATTGATCATGATAGATAGAGTTGTCCGAAACAGGAACTCGATTTGTTTATCGCATAGTAGAATGCTTATAGTACCAGTTGTATCGTTAATTTTGACGACAAATGATAAGCTGAATTGATTCAACAACTTGAAACTTCCTAGATCAATATCAACTACCCTCCCAATAACCCTAATCAGTTAGTTCTACACGCAAAACGTGCAATAACAGATAAGATAATATAACCAAATGTAATGATTTATAGTAAATGAATTTATAAAATGTAACGAAATACATAAAATAACAAAAAAAAATAGTAAAACTCACAGTGCTACTATTCATGAAATTAAATATAGTTGAACGTTTTGCATTAGCTATCCTTAGAGTGTTGGTTATTGGTAGCGGACACTGGGTTATGAACTTAGCTTTTTCTCGAACATAACAGTCGTTCTTAAACCTATAGGTTTAAAGTTATTAAAGTTACATAATTATCAAGCAAAATAAGTACAAATAGAATGATCAATTTTCCACTTTTAATAAAATAAGTATGATGTTACCATTTTTTCAACATAGATGCTTTTTTTGTCCGAGGTCGTATATATATTTTGGATTTCTTTGTACTTTACCAGTAAACACCTAAAATAACATTAGAAACATATCATAAAGTTACGTCTAAGCATCATTACCGTGAAAATATAAATAAAGAAGAATAACTATTTGTAAATAGAATACCTCCATCATTTCGTATGGATAATCCACATGCTAGAATACAAATTGGTTCATTTATAGATTCCTTTGCTGCAATTAATTGACTACTAAGCTTGATCCTCATAGCTATATAACTAACCAATAAAAAAAGGAAATAAATACAATAAAAACCATTATAAATAATCTCATAATGTTTAACATGTTAACTTCACTGTGTATATCTATAGAATACCTTTGATCCATAACTAGTAACTCTCGTACGCGAAATGAAACGATGATTCCAAAGACATCAAAAACAATATGAAACGATGTTATAAGTAGATGATTTAAGCAATATTTGAGGACCAACATAAATGTATATACATTACCTACTAATTTATTGATGTCTTGTAGTGAGTTATCATAAATCGAATCTAACTGTAAAATACTGATCTTCGATGAAGAACCATTCTTACTTGTAATGAAAAGCCTCATAACTGAGTTAACAAAAAATGAAGAAAACAAATTTTATTTCACAAAATGTCCTAAAGACGAATGATTGATGTTTAAATCGATGTATTGGATTTATAAAAATGATGTAGAATGTGAATTGAAATCCCTAAAAAACATCTTATTACATTGGTTTATCATGATGCAAATAATAAAATGGTGGTTCACATTTTCAGATACATCAGATTAATTAAAATTTCGAACTTTTCCTTTTTAAGGAAGTCTAAAATTGAAGTTGTTAAAAAAAATTCGAAATAGTTTTAGTAGATTACTAATATAAAACGTGATTATATATAAAGATTTGGTGTGAATTGTTGTAGATACATGAAATAAAATCAAATTATTACATAAGACATTGATTATAGAGTTTTAGATGATTGAACAACCACACTTTGTTATTTCCCTTGCAATTTCCTTATTTACACGATCCATAAACTATTCGGATTGCCATTTATGCTGAGGTTTTTTTTGGCAAAGATAACGGAAAACACGATTTTAGTCACAAATTAGTGTTTTTGCAATTCGGTGAAGTAAATGGGCAATATTTTCAATCTCATCAAATCGTTTTTGTTTTCATTAATTTAATAATTGTTGGTTCAAAATAAACAATATTGAGTATAATCAATAACTTTCGTCCAAACATAATTTTAATCATCGAAATAACCTTATGATATTAATGTAACATATATCGCAACATGACAAAATAAACAGTAATGAAAACATACACAATCGAAATTATTAAAGTAATTTACTTTTTTTTTTCAACGATATTAAAGACAACCAACTTTCGTTATTATTGAAACTTACAAAAAAGCTATTAAAAATCGTTTGCCAAATAATGCAACACCGCTTTATCTGTTGATGGTATAACATCTCCTTCGTTCAGGTTGATTTCTTTAAATGAAACTCGACATACTTTATGAGCTTTGTTAGGACTGCAATGGAGAAAGTGTAATGCCATATATTCTAAATCCACAAAAATTCTAGAATCCTTGATTGTAGAAAATACATATTCAGACATATACCAATTATCATAATTTAGGTCTTCATCAATTGAGACTTCTGTGCAAACTTGGTAGAATTTAAGATGACCTGAACGGAACATTGTTAAGACCATACTTTCGTGATCAAAAGATTTTGAATCTCCAACTTTAGGATGCCAAATCTTTAAACGTGTGGGTGAGGATGATTCATCTAGAGAACCATATTCATTCTCCATATGAAAAAATAATTAGATACCCGGTCTTAAAGAAAGGAAATAGTGTTTATAAAAGATGTTGTAGTTCAATGAAATATATGTAGGATATTTATAGTGATAGAATTAGGGTTTGAACAATACTTACTCGATTTGACTACCAAAATTTTGAAACAATAATTTCTATAATTTACGTTTGGCAAGAATATTAAATATAGGCATAGCAAATTTTTATGATTTGAGATTTCTTTACGTTAGGCAATAATCACTCAATTAACGTGTATTTATGATATCGTTTTGGCAGGTTTTTATTTTGGTAATAGTAAATTTCTTAATAACGTCAAATTAGGACATTATTGGGATACTTTGTCATTTCGTGTTTGTCATTAATGCCTCATGTAACGTGTACTTATGATAGGGTTTTCTTAGGATTTTTATTCGTACAAAAAAAATTCGGTCATTTATTTTGAACGTTTCATATTATTATAATATTAAATATGAAACATTATTGCTTTATGATATGCATATTATTAGGCGAGTTTCAGTAATTACCTATTATGTTTTGAAAACATTAAATGACCAATAAATATAAAAAACAAACTATGGCAAACCAATTTTCAACACATACACTAAAAAAAACATAATATAGTATCCATTACCATTGCCGAATAATACATCTAACATTAAAACATGATAAACTCCTTCAACATAATCGATTACTACTTTGAAAAAAAGGAACTAAAATTTAAAACAACTTGAACTAATACTAACAACAATAATTAAATTTTGTTAGCTACAACAGTAATAGCTAAGAAATACATCTTCATACATCACTTCTCTAATAGAGTTTTCAAATACTCAACGGTATACTTTGCTTCTTTTGTAGCAAGTTCAATAGCATTACGAAAATAGATAATCATACCAAAGTAACCCATAGTTTCCACACCTTCTTCTTCTGCTTCTATTTTATCTAAACTTTGAAGAGATTTAGTAATTTTATCATCAACCGTGGACCAATGATCCAAGAATTCAAGCATCACCTCGTTAACCTCTTTCACATGCTTGGCAATTTGAGGATCCATTAAATAAATTGCTTACTTTTGAAATGTTAAACTTTGAAAATATGATGCTTCAAAAGAGTGGATTTTTTTAGTAAGAAAACCGTTTTTTTTAGGTGATGGAATGAAATAATAAAAGACCAAGTTGGTCTTTATTTATACTCCAAATCTACGGTTTCCATTAGGTCAAATTTATTGCTATTAGGTGGCACAATGCCATTAACTTTGTTAGGTAGATTGTAAAGCTCAAGTGATGGTGACCAAGCAATACATTAGTCAAAAGTAGTCAATGTCTATATACATGCAAAATTAAATTCTTTGGAAGTGATGAAGTAAATTCTTGGTCAACATGTGAATAATAAAAAAAGGAAAAATTGATTTAATCAGTCCCAACTATGGGCAGCCTGACAAAAACAGTCCCAACTATCGTTTTTTATTCTTCAGTCCTAACTTTGACCCCCCCCCCTTTACACTGGTGGTCCGAGTGGACTGGTGACTTGCTAAACCGGTCAAAAAACCCCCATTTTCCTTTTTTTTTCACCTGTTTCTTCTACCTCCTCTTTCAGTCTTTCTCTCTCCTTCCTCCTCTCTCTCTTTCCCCTGCCACCCCTCCTCTTCCCCCTCCCTTCCACCCAAACGACACCTCTCTCTATCTCCTTCCTACCTTGCCACCCTCTCGCCTCCTCCTCCCCCCCCGCACCCCTCCCCCACCCCCCTAAATCCCCTCCCCTCCCTTCTCCCCTCCCCCGCCACCCCCCTACTGATGCTTGTGCACTTCCTTTACTCTATTTTCTTTCTTTCAGTCACAAAAACTCTCGCTGCACCTAATCTTTATTTCATCTTCAAATTTTCTGGATTTCGAAAGAAATAATGGCGTTTTGGTTATTTCTGTCACAAAATCAAGGGTTTTGGTTCTTCAAAAAAGTTGAATGATAAATCCTAGAATTAGATTAAGGGTGTTTGATTTTCAAAAAGAATAAGTGACTGCTAATTTTAGGTTCGATTTTAGGTTGCAATTTGCAAATATAGTATGAGTGATTGCTAGGTTAAAGAAAGTTATATAATGGAAGAAGAGGAAGTCAACCACATCGATATTTCTAGGGAGGACTTAGATTTGAATGGAGTAGGAGGTATTTATGTTGGTGGAGGACAGTGGACTTGGTAATGGTGAGGGTTCAGGTGTGTCCCTTTTTGGTGATTGATTCACTTCTAGCTACAATGGGGGTTGTTGAAAGTTTTGAGGATGATGATGGCAATAACCCACCTAGTGTTATGTTGAACTCTAGGGCTGCCATTGTTGTAGGCGAGTTGATCTTGTGGCTTCCTTGTCTTGGTGATCGTATGAGGCGGGGGAGGCCGGGGGGCAAGGGAGGGGGAGGGTTGGGCCGGGGCGAGAGGGGGGTGGTGGGGGTGGGGAAGGGTTAGGGGAGGTGGGGGTGGGGGGTAGTGGGTGGAAGGGGAGGGGTTTGGGTCATGGGTGGCGGAGGAGAGGAGGAGGGAGTAGTGAAGGAAGGAGGGAGGAAGAAGATAGAAAAATGGCAAATTACCTGCTACAGCAGGTTTTTAACCTGCTGGTTTACTATTGTAAGACACCCATCAAAGTTGGGACTGAACAATAAAAAATGATAGTTGAGACTGTTTTTGTCAGGACGCCCATAGTTGGGACTAATTAAATCAATTTTTCCAAAAAAAAAATAAATTGAAAAGGAAAGAGAATAATAGTTCAATATCATTGCCCTAATTGGACATTATTCGACATTTTAATTGCATAAAGAGAAACAACAATAATAAAGAACATTTAAAATGCTTGATTAAACTACATTTTTCGCATCACTTGATACATAATCGAGCAACACTTTATTGTTAAGACGGCAATACTCCGTATTGTTTAAATCAATGTCTTCAAAATAGTCATCATCAATTTTGTAAGCTCTTGGAGGAATGCATTGTAGATCATATAACATCATATTTCAAAAATCAAAATATGGACGAAAACCATCTATTGTTGTCTTAACGTCTTCAACATAAGCCCAAACCTCATTGCTTCTATTGATATGAAATGTGAACATACTGGACACATCGTGGAAATAAAGATGTCCTCCATGAAATAGTGTTAAAACCATAGATTCTACATCTAGGAAATTCGAATATTCGATTATAGGGAGCCACTTTTTGTTTGGATTATGTGTTTGTATTAAGTTTTGTGGAGGGCATGGTATTGCTTTAGAGGTAGGGGAAGAAGTTGACATGACTGTGCAACTTGAAAACACGAAAATGAGTAGTGATGATGCATGACAATTCTTTACTATTTATACTAAAAAAAACTTTGAAAAATGTAAAATTATTTTCGGGTATTTATGTTAATGGTGTAATTGATTGGCCGAAATTATGGTTGATTGCCAATTAACATAAATCATGCATGATTGATATATTAATTTCATTACCATATATAAATTACTAAGGAAATCTGAAATTTGGACAATATAGGAGTGAATATTTTTCGGCCAAATTTAAAGGGGATTGGAGATCATGATATAACTTGCCATATTTATTTCATAATATACGCAAATCAACCATATTTTACGCAAATCATTTCCGAAAACATTAAAATTTCAGATGCACAAATTAACAAATACACGTGGACACCCTAAGTGATAGTTTTGCTTTGGGTGTGCTCTAGAATTGCTTGGTGAATGTTAGCTTGCCATGTAGGATTTATCATTTTTCTTTAGATAATAGTATAGATTCTAAAAATCAAAAAGCAAAAAAAAAAGGAAAATACATAATTATCAATGACATGTGTCATCAAACTATGCCAAGAGCATGCTCTCTCAATGCTCTTGGGGGAGAGCATTTCTCCAAGTTCTCTCCATGAAGAGCGAATAGAGAGCACCTAGAGATCACCAATGTTGGGGTAGAGTTGCTTTCCATTTTCTCTCTCCTTGGAGAGCTCTTTAGAGAGCAACTTGAAGAGCACTAATATTGGTCCTCTAACAAAGCAAAGTCAAAAAGAAGAAATAAGAACTGGCTGGGACTCCAGTTCAATTCTCACGAAAAAATAAAAAGAAACATAAGGTCCCGAGACAGAGAAAGGAGAGAGAAGAAGAAGGAGGAGCCACGACCTTCCGCCACCCAACACACCGGCGGCGAGTAGGTGGTGGTCGGACTGATAAGGTTATATATATATATATATATATATATATATATTTGAAAGAGAAAACATAAGAGAATTCAGATTTCCACTTACCCAACAATGGTGAAGATGAATAAGGTGCCCACGGTAGAAGAGAAGATTGGTATTTATAGCTGAATTGCTCAATGTAATTTAGGAAGGTAAATTTCTGATTGCTTGATTTTCTCAATCAATTTGATCGATTAGGGTGCTAATTGGTTATGTAGGATAATTGATTTGTGGATTTTGGCTTGATTTACTCAATCAATTATCAAATTGACTGATTTGAAATCTTTAGAAGAAGGTAAACTGAAATGGAAAGATGGATGGAGTTTGGAAAGATGAATATTGTTTAAAATTGAAGTATTGACCGATGATTTTTTTTTAAAAGCTTAAAAATTATTGTAATCGTAAAGGATCGGTTAATTATTGATTTGTAAAATAATATTTAACTCCAAAAA
This sequence comes from Beta corolliflora, assembly GCA_947648045.1. NCBI lineage: Eukaryota > Viridiplantae > Streptophyta > Magnoliopsida > Caryophyllales > Amaranthaceae > Beta > Beta corolliflora. Next base: position 745,487 of record CANSZD010003217.1, on the reverse strand, counting down.
AAAAAGATGATAAATCATGAATTATTTTGTGAAACACAAAGTTATAACATAATTTTATGAAAAATAATTTCGAGATATTACATCAAGCATCCAATGCAAATGTCTTATGTCCATGTGAACTCTTCAATTAAAAAATATAAATATTGGGTAACTGCAAGGTATCGAACATGTGACATCTGAAATGAAAAGTGAGAGCTTAATCATCAATATACCATCACTTTATCGTCTAATGTTTTAAATAAAATATGATAAAGTCTTATAATAATTATATTTAACTAAAAAGATTTAACCAAGTATTTAGATCTCTAAAACTCTTATTATGGTAGTACGACAACCAAGATACTATTGATGACATATTGTCCTACCCCAATTTCTTTTAAGCTATTATTTTGAAAATGAAACCTCTAAAGTTTTTTTGACTTATCACGTCATGACGTCAATTTTTCAATTTCTTACTAGACAAAAAAATACGAAAAGTAACAAGTGAATTATGAAATTTATGAATAATAACATGTTCGTTTATTGTAATTGACTTGAGGCATCGCCCGGGCCAAAATACTAGTTTCATAACATTACTAGTGTATAAGTTTGACGCCAAAACGTAAATCCCCTAACTTGTTTCCTATTTTTTTTTTAAAAGGTAAGATGAAGCGGGCACACTTGAGGGCGGATAAGGGGAATTCCTCAAATGAATCCCATGAGATTTGATCCCTAGACCTTAGGAATGTGAGATGGAAAACGATACCACTACTCCACTACCTCAACTTCTAACTTGTTTCTTATATGTATGAACGAGTATGGTATTTAATGGACATCACCTAACTACCTATAGTAATATACTACCTCCGTTTCTCAATAAGTGAAACACTTTCCTTATTTGGAATAGTCACAATAAGTGTAATCAAACTCAAAATTGTAAAAAAAGTTCAATAGTGTTACAAATATGCCACCAAAAAACAAGAGGGGACCACAACTTTTTGTTTCACCACTTGAATTGCCTTACTTTATTGTTGTCCCAACTTTCTCTCTCTACATTACTTGGTATTCCCCCACTTTCTCTATGTTTCACTTATTGAGAAACGGAGGAATTATAAGTTTGCAACGACATAATAAAGTTGTGACTCATAAATTGTGATTTTATTGCATAAATTAAAATCCTATAAGATGTAATTGGTAGGAATTTAATTACATGAAGTAGCTAGGGAAGTATAGTACGTATCCACGGCGAAAAGAGACTTTCTAATGCAAGTAAATAATGTAAACATCTAGAAAACTAAGCCTCCAAAGTAACCAAGTTTGGGGAGTTTGAGTTGAGTACAAAGTAAAACTAACTAAATTAACGCAACTAATTGAGTTGTGAAATCAAAAGTAATTAAATCTTGGTGAAATTAATGTCCACAACTGAACGGCTAGTTGATTGCAGATTATTTTTCATCTAATACTCTTGCATACTTTGTTGTGGAATTATAATTCCTATTTCTCCTTGATATAAGTAATCTAGATCGATATGTGTTCCTAAACAACTCTAACCACAAACAACCTAATACAAGCACTTAGATTGAATTTAACAGTAACAATTATTCCCTCTTTGAATTAAATTACTAATCAAGAAACACAAACATTAGTAATCCAAAGTCGCTGCTAGGAGAAGATTGATTGAACAATTAGGAATTCAAATATCTAATTTAGCAACAAATCAATATAAATTACCAACTAGTTATACACCTAAGAACAATAAATTTTAAACATATAAATAAGAGTAAAGAAATACTAATTAATATTTAAGAGAAGAGAAGAGAAGATCTCACAACTAAGAAAAAGCCAAGAGTTTCAATGATTAGTTCTCCATAAAAGTGTAGAACCTCCAATGAAGAAAAGTAACTGTTTCGGTGTTGAAACGGTTGGCGGTCTTGAAAGAAGTCCGCCAAAGATTAGGATAAACTTCGCTAGTGAATAACTGCACAAGAAGCAAACGTGAACTACCCTCGGGGGGGATGCGAGGAAACCCCCTCCGACGCTCAAGTCAGCACGTGCCCAAATAGGGTTTAGAGAGAGAAAGTAGAGAGAGAGAGAGAGATAAGAATTCTGAGTGTGAGAGAATGTACCTGCAGAATAGTACTAGTGGGGTATTTATAGAAGTACTATTCACCTGACAAGGTGCGTAATCCTTTTACACGTGTACGGTCATGGTGCTTCTGACAGTTGGGAAGATTCCCTTATTTTGTCTTGTTGGGCGACCACTAACGTTGTCGGACCATGTTGATGTGCTGACTTGTTAGAGCTGTGAGCGACATTTACAGTGTTTGCGTCCGTTACGGTGTTCGCGGACTTTTACATGGGTCCGCTAACATACTTGGGTTGTACCCATACAACTAGCCCCCCAGCATCATTTGGGGGCTTGTCCGTTATTGATGTTGTTGATGGACGTGAATCATTGTTGCCGTGCTCAATTTTTTGAAGAAGTTAATTTGTTGGGTGCCACGTGTCGCCGTAGGGAGTTGAAAATTTTCGAAAAGTTAATTATTACTTTTCCGAAAATCCCGCCCATCACTTTATTAGGGTTTACCGTGTTTTGATACTTGGCAGGAATCTGGAGAGGGGGTTGAGAGGTCTTTCAATCTCAGCCGTTTATTCGTGCTTTATGTTGGAGCAGTTGCCCTTTTCGGAGTTCTTTATCTTCATTCTCAAAGCTCTCCCTTCCTTTCTCCATTTCCCTCTGACAAAACCTCCATAGGCGAAGCTTGAGTTGCTTAAAAAATCACTTTTCCTGTGCTCAAATTACTCCGAAAAGTTACTCAATCTTCTAGTTTTCATTTTCCGGTTCTAGTGTACTGAAAATTTCGTCTTTTCTTGACGAACATTTTCTGGGTTGTGTCTGAGTTTGAAGATTTGTCTTTTTGTCGGTGCTTCTTCTAGCTTTTCCGGTGGTGTTTCGGCTCAAGCTCAAGTTTTCTGGTGCAATTTCGCCGTTCGGGGATTTCATTTACCTTTTCCGGCGTCTTTCGTTCTTTGCTTTATTTTTCTCCGGTGACCTTTCGTTTTCAGGTATTTCTTCGATTTCTCTCCGCGTTTTGTTAAGTTTCTTTTGCGTTTTTCATCATGTCGGACCAGTCTGATAGCCAGAATACCCCTAGTGAGGTGTTCATGACCGAGAGTGACCCTTCTTCTCCTTTGGCCGATAACGAACCTTCTTCCCCTCTGGCCAATAGTGAACCTGCTTCTAGCTTAAGTCCAGTGGGGAGGATCAGGTTATTAGCGGACATACCTCTTACCGTTGAGAGGGAAAGAGAGTTAAGGTCGAAGTTTTTAAACGACCCTGCTACCCCTGAGGAGCATAACTTGACTAGGAGGTATCTATCCGCCAGCCAGAGTGGCGACCGACAAACGCTTAGGGAGCTTAGGCATCAGATTCTTGCTAGACGATCCGTTAGGCATCCTCCGGTCGATGCCACTCCCGGCCTTGACGTAGCACCCCTTAGAGAGCATGCTTGGTTGGATAGCTTGGCGGATGTTGGGGTGGAAGTAATGGTTGACTTTTTCGACCGCTTACAACAATCTGCGGCTCCTAACCCTCATATTATTGATTTAGGTGACGACAGCGATTCTATTGCTACCGTCATGGTCCGCCAAGAGACTGTTTATCATCGTCGTCTTCGTTGCGAGTCTCGCCGTCCGCGTCAATGAGGATGCGATTAACTCTGCGGACGCAAATATCGACATTTCTGTGCCTTTGTCTGCACATGTGGTTGGGGAATCTTCCCATGCTGCCGAGTTGAGGGTCGACAGCTCGAATCCGATGGAGGAGACTGAGACCGGGCCGGGCTCTGATGCTTTATGGCTGCCTGATGATTTCAGTGCCGGTCCTCTTAGTGTGGAGATTGATTTACCTTGGCGTCAGGACGCCACTGACCTTGCCTACCCGAGAGTTGCTCGGGATTTATACTTTGTTCCGTCGGGTTATCGGCTGATAGTCCCACCAGAGGGAGCCATTGTGACGGAGTGTCCTCCCGGTCACGTGGCCGTGTATACTCATCATTTCGAGTTTGGCCTTCGCTTCCCTCTAGACTCTTTTTTGGTAAAGATCTTAAAAGCATTCAACGTGTGCTTGGCTCAATTGACTCCCCTAGCGGTCCGGAATTTGATAGCGTACATCTGGGTTGTGCGCTTTTTGGATTTTCCGCAAACGCTGAATTTGTTCCGCCACATCCATTGGCTGAAGAAAAATGGATCATCTAGGCAGGCAGGTTGGTGGTCGCTTACTACGGCCGACAAGAAGATGACAGTCCAGCCTAAAGTGACTGGTTTGAAAGGTTGGCAGGACGCTTTCTTTTGGTTACGAGTTCCTGAGGATTACCCAGTGCGTCGCCATTTTACCGAGCCTCGTCCGCACATGGAGCATTTACCCCTTATTCCGCTAACTGAGGAAGAATTAGCGGCCTTCGACTACTTTGACACGGAGGATTATTTAGTCACCTATGAGGATGGGAAGGAGGTGAAGGTTAAAGAGCCTAAATATTAGATTCCTCATTCCAAGTACATCCTGGGGAACAAACCCTTGTCGGCCATGCTGCTCAGTTCTTCCCATGAAAATGGTAAGTGTTGTTGTCGGACTGGTCCTTCTGATGAAAGTAATAATATGTATATGTTTTTTTTTTGTTTTTTTTTTTTTAACTGCCTTCTGTATGTCCACAGGTCTTGACCACCTTGATTTCGACGCGCTCGGCGTTGACGAGAGCCTCAAGCCGCTAACTCACCTGCCGCCCGCTCCCTCCTTCGAGTACGAGACAATGCACGGTAACACTAACGGCCGTCGAGGAGGTAATCGCAATGGACCGCAGAATATTCGCCGTGGTCGCGGCGGGGTTTCCGTTGCTCACGTCCCTGTTCCGGCTGCCAGCACTGCTGTTGCCGGCTCTGGTGGGCAGCCTGCTACTGTCCCTCTGAGGTCTTCTACTTCCCGGCCTGTGGCCAGGGGAGGCGTGAATAGGAGGCGGCCGCGAGAACAGACCGCGGCGGACTCCTCTGCTAATAAGCGGCCGACCTTGGCAGGTCCTGGCGCTTCTGCTCCTGATGAAATCGTCCATATTGAAAACCAGGACGTGAATGCTCCTGGGAGTCAGAGGCACGTGGATGTCGCGGCCACTGATCCCGGTCTCCCGAGCGGTGGTACTTGGTTGTCTAGCCCCTTCTCCACCATTCGTCAAAAGATCCGAGAGATGATTACTTCCCAAAGTTTTCTATCTAGCTTATCTCCTGGCATTTTCTCTCGATTTGGTGAGTGGATTGAGAAGAGAGAAGTGCCGCTGAGTGATTCAATGACGGCCTCCTTTGCCGGCCGTCCTATCGTCCCAGGCAAAATCTACCAACCTGATTGGGACGTTAGAGAGGATGAGTCGCTGTATGCTGATATTCCAGAGAACGGTGGCGTTCTCGCCTACCGGATTTTGAAAGGCATGCAACTGCCTATTGACAGGCCGGTAGGGTCCTTGGTGACTCCAGCTGCTAGGTTGGCTCACGACCAACTTGTGGTATGCTTCTTCCTCCATTTGTCACTGTTTTTTATTTTTGTATTTGTATTGACGGCCTTCTTTCTTCTCCTCAGGCCAACAATGCTGCTCTTGAGCTGATTGAGCAGTATGTTGAGTATCAGAAGTTGTCGGACAGCTATAAGCAGTCGCTGGAAACTTGCCAGGACTTGCTTAAGGATGTTGAGGACAAACTGGCAACCAAGATTGCTGCCTTGCAGCCCCTCGAGGATGAGCTGCTGACCTTGAGGCCGCGAGCTGCTCTATTGGCAGAGACTGAGGAAAATGTCAACACATTGACCAAAGCTCTGGAGGCCGCTAATACTGAGAAGGAGATTGCCGTACTGGATGCTGCGGCCGAAGCTGAGGCCCGGGGGGTCGCCAAGGCAGCATTGCGAGTTCAAACGATCGATGAATATCTTTGCCCTCCATAAGAGGTATGACGGTGGATTGGCGGCTGCCATGAGATGTGTTTGCAAGACCGTTCCAGGATTTGACTGGAATGTGATCGAGGAGGCTCATGCTGCCGGCCAGCACCTGTCGCCATTCGAGGGGGATCCAAAATTTGCCGACGAGGATGCCATAGCGGACACGGATCCTCGGGATGTGGCGGAACAAACGGATCAGGATGTCCCCCCTTCTTGAAGTTTTTGGCGGCCTTCTCTCAGCTCCTCTTGCTCTTCCAATAGTTTATAGCTTGTAATATTTTGAATATTTTGACTCTTTATTCAACCCATGTTGGCATTTGTAAACGCTAACGTTTTTTAATTTTATAAGTACAATTCCAACTAAAAGCCTTTTATTTGGCTGCCATCGTTTTGCCTGTAGTTGGCCGCCAAGCCAGTAGCTTTTATTTTATGGGAAAGTACTTTATATCCTGCGTTTCTGTCGCTTTCATTATCGTCTGATTGTCCGCCAATCTTTTTATTTGCCAACGATAATTATCGTCTGATTATCCGCCAATCTTTTATATGACCGTTAACGCACTCTGAGCTTGTCATGGCTTTTGTAACGTGCTAGGTCTGTCATCTGACCGTTAACGCACTGTGGGCCTGACATGGCTTAATTTGTGCTAGGTCTGTTACATGACCGTTAACGTATTTTGAGCCTGTCATATGGCTTTTGATTTGTACTAGGTCTGTCATATGACCGTTTATGTACTTTGAGCCTGTCATATGGCTTTTGATTTGTACTAGGTCTGTCATATGACCGTTTATGTACTTTGAGCCTGTCATATGGCTTTTGATTTGTACTAGGTCTGTCATATGACCGTTTATGTACTTTGAGCCTGTCATATGGCTTTTGATTTGTACTAGATCTGTCATATGACCGTTTATGTACTTTGAGCCTGTCATATGGCTTTTGATTTGTACTAGGTCTGTCATATGACCGTTTATGTACTTTGAGCCTGTCATATGGCTTTTGATTAATGTGCATGAAAATAATAAGACAATTGATGAACTACTGACAGAAGTTTGTATTATTTAAGTAATCAAGGGTGGTTCTCGACCTATTACATTTAGTAACTCAAACATAGTATTTCTTTAGGACGCTAGCATTCCAATAATTTTTAAGCTCCTTGCCATCCATGTTCTTTAAAATGAAGGAACCGAGAGCAATCTTCTTGGCTATGATGTAGGGACCTTCCCAGTTAGCAGTCAGCTTTCCCTCAATATGCGCCTTGCCAGTAGCCGCTGTTCTGCGAAGGACCAGGTCGCCAACATCTAATGGCCTCTCCATGACTTTTTTATTGTAAGCCTTGTTGATCCTGTCTTTGTAAGCGGCTGCTCTTAGTTCTGCCATGAGCCTTGTTTCCGGCAAGAAGTCTAGGTCTTCCCTAAGTGCCTGGTCATTCCTTTGCAGGTCTTGGTGCTTGATCCGGTAAGAGGGTAACCCCACCTCTACTGGCAACACCGCCTCCGCGCCGAAGGCTAACTTGAATGGGCTTTCTCCTGTTGCTTCTTTCTTTGTTGTTCTGTTTGACCATAGCACTGCCGGTACCATATCAGCCCATGCTCCTTTGAATTCATCTAGCTTTTTCTTCAAGGCGTTTAGGATCTGCTTGTTCGCGGCCTCTGCTTGTCCGTTGCTCTGAGGGTGGCAAACGGCTGAGTATGCAAATTTTACTCGAAATTCCGTTAAGAAGGCCTGTACAGGACGACAATCGAATTGGACGCCATGATCAAAGACGATAGCCGTGGGGATCCCAAATCTTGTCATAATATTTTGCTAGATGAATTTCTTGACCTGATTTGCCTTGATTTTTGCTGTCGGCTCTGCCTCTATCCACTTGGTGAAGTAATCAATTCCCACTATTAGGAACTTTCTCCCCCCGGTTGCTGTGGTGAACGGTCCCAAGATGTCCATTCCCCACTGTGCGAACGGGATTGGGCATAGGATAGGCTGCAAATCGTTGGCTGGCCTGTTAATGACGGGAGCGTATCTCTGGCACTTATCACATCTTTTAACGTAGCTCTGGGAATCCGCCAGCATACTTGGCCAATAGAATCCCGCTCTCAATGCCTTAAGTGCCAGAGCCTTTCCGCCAATATGGTTACCGCATATACCTTCATGTATTTCTTCAAGGATCTTCGCGGATTCCCATGCGGTTGCGCATTTAAGCAGAGGTAAACTGAATGATTTCTTGTATAGCTCATTTTGGTATATGACGTACCAGCTTGCTTGTCGTTTCAATTTCTTAGCAGACGAAGGATTATTCGGAAGCGTCCCAGTCAACTTGTACGCCACCAGCTCACTAAACCATTCTCCCTGCTGGTTTATACTATTGACGGTTACGACCTTTTCTGTGATGCTCTTTTCCCTCAAGATGTCGACCGTGACGGTTCTTTCAATGCTAAATGAGTCAGAGCTTGCCAACTTGGACAACGCGTCCGCTTTTGTGTTCTCGGCCCTAGGTTTCGCTTGAAACTCAAAATGATTCAATTGAGCTATCAATTCCTTGGCCTTTTCAACGTATTTTTGCATGTTGGCCTCTCTGACTTCGAATTCTCCCCTCAGCTGGCCGCTCACCAACTGTGAGTCCGTTTTTAAAAACACTTTCTTAGCACCCGCTGCCAAACACATTCTCAGTCCGGCAATTGCCGCTTCATATTCTGCTTCGTTGTTTGACGCCGGGAAGGCGAACTTGATGGCGTACTGGAAAGAATTTCCTTCAGGGCTGGTCATCACTATACCCGCTCCAGATCTGCTAACAGCGGACGATCCGTCGACTTCCAGCAGCCAGACTTCCTTTTGCTCCGCTTCTTCCTCCTCGTATGAGGCTTCCACGATAAAGTCTGCCAGGGCTTGCGCATTGATAGCGGTCCTGGGCTTGTACTGTATATCATTCTCCGATAGTTCAACGGCCCATTTCAGCAAGCGGCCGGAACTATCCATCTTCTGCAATGCTTTTTCTAGCGACTGGTTGGTTAAAACTTGTATGGGGTGGCAGTCGAAGTATGGTCCGAGCTTCCCGCGGCTATTACCACGGCGAGGCCATTTTTTCTACCACCGGTAACGGCTCTCCGGATCGTTAAGAATGTGGCTGATAAAATAAATTGGCTGCTGCTTCTTCTCCTTTTCTACCAACAACACGGCCGCGACTGTCTTCGGCGAGGCCGAGATATATAGTTGTAATACGTCTCCAGTCTCGGGCCTTGTAATGGTAGGTAGCTTCTTTAAATGCTCTTTTACCGCCAGGAATGCTTTGCTTTGCTCCTCTCCCCACTCGAACTTCTTATTCCCCCTTAGCAGGGCAAAGAAAGGCAAAGCTTTGTCTGCTGATTTTGAAATGAATCGAGTGAGGGCCGCCATTCTCCCTGTTAGCCGCTGAATATCCTTGACGCTTTTTGGCTCAGGCAGGTCGATAATGGCTTGGACTTTGTCTGGGTTTGCATCAATCCCCCTTTTGCTTACCAAAAAGCCTAAAAACTTCCCCGCTCTCACCCCAAAGACACATTTCTTTGGGTTGAGCTTCATCTTATACTTCCTCAAAGTTCAGAAGGTCTCTTCCAGATCGTCCAAATGTTCACGGTCAGTTTTACTCTTGACGATGGAGTCGTCAACATATGCTTCGATATTCCTCCCCCTCTGATCCGCGAACACTTTGTCGACTAGCTTTTGATAGGTCGCCCCCGCATTACGGAGCCCAAACGGCATTGCCTTATAATTATATACTCCACAATCGGTGATAAACGCAGCTTTTTTCCTATCGGCCTCGAGCAAGCTGATCTGATGATAGCCCGAGAAGGCATCCATAAAGCTTAACAATGCATGACCGCTAGTAGAGTCTACTAGCTGGTCTATTCTCGGCAGCGGGTAGCAATCCTTTGGGCAAGCTCTATTGAGGTCTGTGAAGTCCACACACATCCTCCACTGGCCGCTAGTTTTCTTCACCATGACTACATTGGCCAACCACTCCGGGTAGTCGCATGGCTCAATAAAGTCAGCTGCCAATAGCTTATCAACCTCCTCTTTAATGGCCTTAATCTTTTCGGCCGAAAAATTTCGCTTCTTTTGCTTGACAGGTCGGACAGTGCTGTCAACATTTAGACGATGTACCATCACGGCCGGGTCAATTCCCGGCATCTCATCCGCTGAGAACGCGAAGACGTCCGCGTTTTCTCTTAGGAGAGTCACCAGGTTGACCCTGACCTTTGGGTCCATGTCTGTTCCAACAGCCACTGTCCTTGCCGGATCATCTGCCAGCATCTCCTGCTTCGTTTCTCCATCCGGTTTGGGCCTTGGAGTATCATCAGGCCTGGATTCCAGCTCTTCCATTAAAACATCCATCTCCTCACCCCCTTTCTCGGATCCTTCCTCATTCGCCAGAGCTCTCCTCTGAGCTCGCCTTTGTTTCCGAGTTGGCGGATTTAATTCTTCTACCGCACTCTCCTTGCTTGGTTGCTTGATCTTTGTTAGATAGCATGATTTTGCCATCTCTAGATTTCCTCTCAGCTTTGCTGTCGTCCCGAGATTGGAAACGTACAACATAGTCAAATGATAAGTTGACACCACTCCTTGGACGTCATGGATGAAAGGGCGACCGATAATTGCGTTATAAGCTCCAGGCACGTCAACCACTAAAAACTCCGCCATCACATCCCTGGCGTTCTCATCCTCCCCTACTCTGACCGGTAAGGTTATCAGGCCCTCTGGAATCACTGACGCCCCCGTGAAACCTATCACTGGGTAACGTACAGGCTTCAGGTGTTCCCGGCCAATCATCAATTTTTCAAAGGTTGAGAAGTACAGAATGTTTGCGGAACTTCCTCCGTCTACCAGGATTCTGTGGATCAAACAGTTTGACACTTTCAGCGTGACCACCAGAGGGTCATCATGAGGGTAGACGACATGCTTTGCATCTTCAACCGTGAAAGACATGGCGGGCATTACTGGCGGCCTTCTCCACTGCATGCTTTCATTGAAATTGACCTGGTGCCTGAATTCTTTCAGGCTTGCCTTGGCCCCATTGACGCTGCCTCCATGAATTGGACCGCCACTTATAACGTGAATCTCAGCAATCCGTGATTGCACATTTCGGTTATTAGGCTTTACCACGTCTCCGTCCTTTGATTGTGCCTTGTATTGAGTGAAGTTTCCCCGTCTTATCAGATCCTCCAGGTTATCCTTCAAGTGCCTGCAATTCTCGGTAGTGTGACCGTGATCACCGTGAAAGTCACACCACTTGCTCTTGTCACGGTTTTTATGAAACATTTGCTTAGGACGTTGCCATTTGTCACTGTCCTTGTTCATCTGATATATCTGAGCCCTTGAGGTCGTGAGCTGCGTATATGTATTGAATTTATCTTTGTATTCGAACCTTTCATGGTCATTCTTCTCTCGGTCATTTCCCTTCTTGACCACATTTGATTCCTGCTTTCTTTCATCCCGACCGCGGTCATTTTCGCGATCCTTTTCTCTCTTCTGCTTATCATCCTTCTTCTTTTCCGGCTCACGACTTTGGCTGCTCGCGGCCTTGTCGAACTCTTCCCCCCTGATGAAATCGTTTGCCTTCCTCAAGACTGGCTCAAGGGATGTGAAGGTTTTACGGCCCAGATAACTTCTAAACGCAGACCCTTCCCTCAGCCCGGTCATCAAAGCTAAGACGGCCACGTCCTGCTGAAGGCGGGGAATGGTGACCGCCTCAGCATTGAAACGGCCGACGAAATCTCGCAGGCTCTCATTCTCCCTCTGCTTGATAGATAACAACTCGCCAGTTGTGTGCTCGCGGCGCCTATTACTCACGAAGTGAGTGCTGAACATAGATGAAAGCTGGGAAAAACTAGAAACGTTACCAGCCCTGATGCTTTTGAACCATGTCTGGGCAATCCCAGTCAAAGTAGATGGAAAAACCTTACACCAGATAGCGTCCACCTGAGTGTATAAATACATGTGCCCCTCATAAGCGGCCACATGATCGTCTGGGTCTGAGGTGCCATCATACTTGCAGGACGACATCTTGATTCGCGGCATGGGGTGGTTCATGATTTCTGGAATGAAAGGAGACTGCTTAGGCTTGATTAATAGAAGCCCGCCAGCAGAATGATTGCTTGCGCCACTGATGGTGTGTTCCCGGCGAGAACGACTTTGATTCTCATCTTCAGAATTGTTGAGATCCTCAGTTTCTAGGATGACTTCCTCATATTCTGGGTCCTCAATTTGCCTTTCCAATTGGCGTCCCTCTTGATTGAAGGTCCGCATTCTTCTCACGGGGGTGCCATCGACGTTGCGACCATTCATGGTCGACATACGCCTACGAAGCTGACCGGCCCTTGCATTAGGAGTGGGAGTGTTGTTAGGCTGAGTACCCGCTTGTAACATTTGGATGAAAGACGCTACAGTTTGTAGCTGCTCAGGGGAGAATTGACTTAGTTGAGCCAGGTTAAATGATCCGCTTCCAGTGTTTACCTAAGACACATTGTTCCCAGGGGTTTGCTGCTCATTGACGTTCCCAGCGTCTAACTCAGATGGATCACGGCCGTCATTGTTTGCTCTTTCCATGTTGGCGTTCACAAAGATGGAAGTCCCCTCCTTCTAGCGCCAAGTTGTTTCGGTGTTGAAACGGTTGGCGGTCTTGAAAGAAGTCCGCCAAAGATTAGGATAAACTTCGCTAGTGAATAACTGCACAAGAAGCAAACGTGAACTACCCTCGGGGGGGATGCGAGGAAACCCCCTCCGACGCTCAAGTCAGCACGTGCCCAAATAGGGTTTAGAGAGAGAAAGTAGAGAGAGAGAGATAAGAATTCTGAGTGTGAGAGAATGTACCTGCAGAATAGTACTAGTGGGGTATTTATAGAAGTACTATTCACCTGACAAGGTGCGTAATCCTTTTACACGTGTACGGTCGTGGTGCTTCTGACAGTTGGGAAGATTCCCTTATTTTGTCTTGTTGGGCGACCGCTAATATTGTCGGACCATGTTGATGTGCTGACTTGTTAGAGTTGTGAGCGACATTTACAGTGTTTGCGTCCGTTACGGTGTTCGCGGACTTTTACATGGGTCCGCTAACATACTTGGGTTGTACCCATACAGTAACAATGTTTAAGAACAAAAGCAAAAGACTAAAACCTACTTTCTACAAATCCTCAAATAGTTTTTGTCCCAATTATAAAAAAAAGGTAAAACATGTGAGGGACGGAAGCCACTCGACACAAGTCGCGCTTAGTGGCTTCCGGGCCTCTACTCACGGCTGTACTGCTTGGTAGATCTTGTGTTGACTGACTCAGCTGCTACCTGCGGCTCAGATCAGCATTGAAGATATTCTTTCCCTTGCTCCAATATCTTTTATTTGCTTCAATGGTAGGTTGAATCTTTGCTTAAAATTCACATGATTACTCTCATCTAACCAAGCCACCAAACCTTAAGTGCGTCAAAGTAAAAAGACCAAATTGCCCTTAACTCAACATCATTCAATAATAAAGCATGTATTCTCCATTTACAAACAAAATTGGCAAATGAATAAATACAATATTGAGCGAAATGACAAATCATTGGAATAAAAATACCACAATTATAATATGGAAAATAGCATATATTATTCATCAACCTTTTTTTTCTCTAAAAAATTATGCTTAGCGTAGATGCCTTGACTTATATTCCATGTATTTGTATGTTGATCCATTATATATGAGCATGCTATAGCTAGATATACCGATATCGCAAGTTAATTAATTTGTAATGTAATAAGGTGATGTTGTAAATCGTGATTGCATAATTCTATTACTATTGATTTTTACGTTAAGATTTGAGAAAAAAGCATACCCCCCTAACTTTGCTTATATATACTGTTGTGATGATTTATACGAGCAATGAAATTGATTTAAACCATAGATATCGAAACAGTTGCTTGTATAAGTGCTTGGTTATATTCACATATGTAATATAATAACCGATAATGCCTAATAAGTTTTGAACCTTTTTTAATTACTAATAGGGCCACAAGAACCGTGATGCAAATTAATTAGATGTTATTTGATCCCAATTAAGAAGTCACGAATATCACAACATACACGTGACTATAACAACTAAGCTACTTGATTCATCTATATAAATCCTTCACGTAGTAGAGATGGCCACTGGTGCGGGTTGGGCGGGCCAGTCCGTGGACCCTAGCGGACCGGACTGAGATTTCATGGCCCAGGATCGGGTGGGCTGGTCCACGGGCTGAAAAATCTTAGCCCACACCGGTCTGTTACCGGTTTTCATGGTTCGGGAAGCGGTTCTGGAGGTTCGTTGGCCTAACGGGTTGGATCGGGATGGCGATCCGGCATGATTTTTTTTTCAAAATTATTGAATCATTGATATTATTCATTATTGTTACATAAAACCTTTAAAACTAATTAAAATATATATAATTATTAATATTAATGAATAATTTCAGTATTTTTGAATTTGATTGGATTATAATATATGCAGTTTGATTAAAAAATATATAATTTGATTAAAATATACATAATTTGGTTGAATAATTACTTGGACTGGGCTGGTCCGGTTCATGGGCCGGGCTGGACCGTTTCGTGGACCGGGCTGGGCGGTTTTAGTAGCGGCCTTTCATGTGTTGGGCTCCAAAAATTCGGCCCACTATCCACCCACCAATTACACGGTTCGAGGCGGGCTGGACCGAGCTTTTTGCGGGCTCGACCCACACAGCCCACGAGGTGGGCTGGGCTGGATTGGCCCGCACTGTTGGCCATCTCTACCATGTAGTAAACTCGGTACAATAAAGTTGTCGGGTCTATTTGTGGGATGTAAGACTTTGCATCTAACACCTCATGTTGTCATGTTGGCACACGATGCTCTTGCATTTAGTAACCATAACAATGCAAACATCTTAGGGCCTGTTATCTTCGTCATAAAACAACTGAACTGAACTGAAATGAATTAAATTAATAGTAATGATAATAAGTTAGGAACTGAATTGAACTGAACTGAAAATAAGATGGGGAGAACAGACCCTTAGTACTAGTATGATATATGTACTTTTGATGGTACCAATAATTGAAAGAAATATTAATACCAGACTAGCTATAAATGCAAAACATATACTTTGTTTTAACTTTTTAAGTCAGCAACACTTTGACTTAGACTATTCACACATCATACTTTGACCAGATTTTATTGCTAATATATAAAAACAAAAATAATCATATAAATGTTGTTAGATTTTTTTCAATAAATATTTTCGTAATATCAACATTTTGTAACTTTTGCAAATATATAAATAGAGATATTAATGGTCAAAGTTGTGCATTGACAAACGTAAAAGTCAAACTGTTGCACTTATTTTTATTTAAAACGGAGGTTCTCAACTCAATACCTCGTAAATCGTAATGCGAATCAAATATATATGAAATCTTTTTGATTAACTTATATCCAAACTTTCCATTTGTAAGATTTTACCATCTTTTACATATTTGACCGAGAGATAATATGAGATTTCTTCCCATCAACGCGAGATTATTACATACACACGTATAATTAAATGTTCTTTTATTTCTAGATATAAACATTTGAAAAAGAAAGCAAGATTTCAAAAACTAAAACCAACAGTCAAAAGTGTCGTTTCATTGCCAAACCCAACTATTCTTTGCCGACCACTCATCCCTGATCCACTTTAGTTTATATCAAGCAAGAAAATATTATAATATCAACAGATTAATTAACTTAATCATCAAATAAAAAAAAAACCAAAAACCCAAAGACCTAGGTGTTCATTTTAGGGTTAGAAAAACACACACACCCTCCATATCCCCCCTTATATAAAGAGACATTCAGTCCTCCTGAAACCTCAAGCAGTAGTCTTTCATTTTGGTTGTATTCTCATTAGGGTTTTCACTCACAAATCACAATAATAATAATAATTAAGATTATTATTAGGTTTATGAAGTGTAGTAAAGTGAAGTAGCAGAGCTCCTTGAAGTCCAAAAGAAGGCCTTACTGAGGCATAATACTGCTGCTGATATATGGATATCCACAGTCCTAAATTTCATCATAATATAGGCCTCTGGCTTTGCATATCTCAGGAGCTGTTATTTGCCTTTTTTGTCGTTTGGTCATTTTTTGGATTGAAGGGAGCTCTACATCTTCATCTTTTTATGATCTATACTTTTTTCTTCATAATTTCTTGACATTTATTTACATCCTTTTTGGTTTTTATTTGAGTTCTTTTTATATATATATATTTTTTAAAAAGGTTTTCCATATCCTTGCTCTTTTCCTACAAAACCTGTCTTAAATTTTGTTTTTTTTTAATAATTTTATTATACATTTTTTTTAAAAAGATAATGTTTTTTTCTTCTTCTAAGTTTTCATAACCCTGATTTTATTTTGAAGTTTAAACATCTGAGAACATGGTCAACGATGTAGATCTACTCTTTGTAAGATATATAGTATTTCTTTTGAGATATATGCTACCTTAATGTTTTTTTTGGTGTATTTTGTTCAGGTTGGTAAGTACCATGTGAATGAAGACTGTTAGATTATTATGTACTGCAATTTGTCGATTGAATGAATATTTTCTTTTACTTTTTCTTTGAAGTCGTTGTATATGAAAGTTTGAAGCTTTTGAGTAATGTTTGTGAATCATACATATAGATTTGTGTTTTGGTTAGATTTTTTTGCTTGTATTGTAATTTTTACAGTTGTACTTCTTACAGTATTTTATTTATGGACCACATTGTAAGAATATATATTATATGATATTTTTTGTATATTTATCCTTTTGAAGGTTTTATGTGTTTAATGTCTTTTTATATCTTTACCTTGTCACTTGCAAGTTGCAACATTAACTAAAAAAATTGAAATTCCTTTGTCCTGATATCTGAAATTAGAATATAGTGATGGGTCGTTAATTTTTATCCGAATGATATAAATCTTGTTTTTATGAAGGCAAATAAAGCAATCTTAACTAGCATTACTTCCACTAACCATGGTTAAATGTCCAATAATAGTGCGGTAGTTTCTGAGCGAAGTTAAAGGCGAGAATATATTGAGCGAAGTGAAATAAATTGTGATAGAGACTAGAGAGTTTCTGACAATTTTTACTGTAAATGCCATAAATTAATGGGCATTTCAAATTTCCCATGGACGGTAACTTTTGTGACGGCATCGGTAACTTAACTCCTCGCCTGCAATTTCAACCTCAGTCACGCCTCTAGTTTCTTGGTCCGCATTTGCACTAGTAAAAATCTAAAGATAAAAACTCCATTTGTAATAAAACTAAGAGAAATTTGTCAGAAACAACCTTTTAAAAATCATTTTTTGCGAGAAACAACCTTTTAAAATTTTTCTTGCAATTTCAAACCTTAAACAATTTTTTTTTTGTTGAAACCAACCTTGCTCTGGATTCCGGCGTTGACCAGTCGGATTCCGACGTTGACTGTCGTTTTTTTTTCCTATTTTCCTACCTTTCCCTCCAATTCCCCTATAATCTTTCCCTCTCCTCCTATCCTACCCCAGTTCATGGCACTTTTGCATATTGAATTCTGGAGAACTCTTCTCCTTCATCTCTCACTCCACCACCACAAGACCACCTCCTCCAGCCACAAACCTCCCGAGCCCTAGCCCCCCACTACCACCAGCCACTAAAACACACTCGAAACCCCCACTACCCTCGCCCAGCCACCACCGTACCCTCTCCCAAACCTCGAAATCCCCCAGTCCCCCACCACCCTCGCCCAATCCCCACTACCCTCTTTTCTGGAAACCCACCGATTCTTCTTCCTCAAACGACACCATTCCGCTGCAACTCCTTTCATGGGGTCGTGGCTCGTCCCGGGTCAACTCGGCATGGGAGCGAAACAAATTCGTCTTTACCCAACCCAGCTTTTCTCTCTCCTCGTCCCTCCTTCGTTCCTTCTCTCCCCATCTCCTGACTCTCTCTCTCCATCGCCGCAAAAATCAATGGTGGAGATCGAAATCTTATGCGGGTTGTTCCATTATGCGGTCCTGTTTGATGGGCATTGTTGGATAAAAGTGCAAAAGTGTCATAATTGAAGAGAGAAGAGGAAGGAGTGAACTGGGGTAGGAGGAGAGAGAGATTTTAGGGGAAATTGGAGGGAAATGGGAGAAAATAGGAAATACGACAGTCAACGTCGGAATCCGCTGGTCAACGCCGGAATCCGGAGTAAGGTTGGTTCCAACAAAAAAAAAATTGTTTAAGGTCTGAAATTGCAAGAAAATTTTTAAAAGGTTGTTTCTCGCAAAAAATGGTTTTTAAAAGGTTGTTTATGACAAATTTCTCTAAAAGTAAAGATGAACCCTCTCAAAGAAAATAAATAAATCTAAAGATCATAGAATAGGTTAATTGGAGTTGTAAAAATTTTTAAGTGGTTCAAAATAGGTACTTTTATTTTTTGGTGAAAAAGGCATGCATATCATTAGTCCTAATCTTTTATTATCTTACTTTTTATGTATAAAACATTTTTCCTCTTTTTTTCTTCCTCCCATCTATAACCTAAGGTTCCCATTATTCCTAATCTTTTAAGTATTATCTTACTTTTTATGTAAGAAATCAAATAAAAGGGAGTTTGATATAATAGTAGGTAGAATCCCATTGAAAATGCAAATGTATTTGAAATGGAAAATAATTTTCATAAAGAATTTCATTTTAGAATGTTATGTATCCAAACTAAGGGAGCCATCAATTCTCTTTGACCATATTTTTGAAATAATTATATTGAGATTGTCTCCTTCAATGACTAGTATTTTTTTGATAATGAAAAAGAGCTATTTTAATTCCTTCTCTACAACTTCTGGCTTCGGCTCGGAAAAAATAGAGGTTGAGAGCTTTGACACCACATAGGATATTGGAGGCTTGGATGCCATATGGTCTCTTTATGATGAAACCAAAGTTAAGTACTTACCATTATATTCCAAAGTTTTGACCTATCAAAATCAACCAAAAAATAATTAATATCTAATAACGATGTTTCGATCCCCTAGCCAAGGGGAACTAGGGAAAAGAGGAGGAAGCATTTTTAGGGGAAACATTGTCACAACTCACAAGCATCTAAATCCAAGATATCAAGTATCAACGACTCTTTACAGAAATTCTGAGTTAAAATTTTGGTCTTTTGACTTACATTTTTCTACAAAACATATTGTTATCATTGAAAACTCTAGTCAATTTTCTCATTTTATAATGAATTATTTGATGCTCTAAAAGTCAAGCCTAAATTTATTAACAGGGGTAAAGGAAGGAAGATTAGGCTAAACATTCTCATATAATAAGAGAGAAAAAAGGATGAAAAGTACTTTCAACAGGATGATTGCAAACTACACTCTCAAAGATGGATATTGTTGTCTTCAAAAAAAAAAAAAAGATGGATATTGTGACGTCAAGCTAATCTCTGCTTGGGATGAATGTCATCAATAATCATCATTGCAAGCCTTCCTAGAATTTTTCATTATTTTGGAGGGTTAAACCAAAACCTTTAATTAATATAAAACTTGATTTGATATATTAAATAGGCTCCTTTTGGAGATAAACCTAGAATTTTTCATTATTTTGGAGGGTTAAACCAAAACCATTAATTAATATAAAACTTGATTTGATATATTGAATAGGCTCCTTTTGGAGATAAACCTTAAAATTATTTACCATCTAAGGAGTTTGGATGGTTAAAAAGTTAAAACATTGCAGTTGTCTTAAACTATACACAGCGGAACAAAGACTGTACGTCGACAGTTGGTTATTTGAGGGCATTCCACTTTTGGACTCAATGCTAAAAAAGTTTTTTTTTGATCAGGAAAGAAAGCTAGGAGGTGCCTACACAAGAGACACCCCCTAAAACATCCCGAAGGATAGTTACAGGATACAACATACAAACATCAAGATAAACGAGAAGAAGAAAATGGAGCACAAAGGAACACTTGTGGATGCTCCGCCGCGGCTAACACCTTCACCCTAGGCCCAATCGAATGAAACCCATCACAGGGGGCAAGACAAACACCACAAAAAATGAAATAGCTCCAAAACCTTCTCAAATGGACCACCATACCTTGAATCTACACGAACAACAACTTTCAATTGAAGAAGAGGAGCATCCCTCGACCCGAACCGAGCCGAAATGGGCGAAAAAGAAAACAACCCAACATTCCCAAAAGAAAGCAAGCCTCGACTTGGATCCCCAGCAAGAGCAATCGAAAAACCACCCAAGCCGCAAACCAAAAGTT
This sequence comes from Beta corolliflora, assembly GCA_947648045.1. Lineage (NCBI taxonomy): Eukaryota > Viridiplantae > Streptophyta > Magnoliopsida > Caryophyllales > Amaranthaceae > Beta > Beta corolliflora. The sequence continues at coordinate 725,286 of CANSZD010003217.1, read as the reverse complement.
GAAATAGTCGACTACCGACGCCAACCACGGAGACGAAAGCTGACCCATCGCGAACGAAACACCGGCGACGAGAACACTCACGATCCACCGCGAACGAACTGAACCCACATCGCGAGTAACCATTCCCAAATTGACCGAATTTAGAAATGGCGAAAGCTAATCAAGAGGCTAGAAAAACAAGAGTCCGACTAAGGACAAGAGAAATTGGACTAGTAGACAAAACTAAGCCATAACAATGGCTAGATCTAGGAGGAAGAGAAGAGGGAGGAGGCTAGGGTTTCAATTTCTAAAGAAATTGATTTGGGGGCTAGGGTTCTAGAGAGAAGGGGGAGCCCCTCTCTCTTTACGTATTCTATAAATGCTAAAAAAGTATGATTGATATCCTTTAACATTTGTCTTAAAGGAAAAAAAAGGGCTTTGACCAACCAATAGCCAATGTTTTTGGAAGAAAAAGTGGGAAAGTCATCTGGTCTCATTACCTTAATTATCTGGAGACTGAAGTTGAATCCAAAACTGTATATTTGTCGGAAGAGAGGATTCTTTGCTAGGAATAATATGCGTGGGCAATCCAAGATCCCTAATTTTGTCATAACTACAATTAAGTTTTTTAAGTGAATCTTTTATTATTTAAATTCCATAGCTTCTCCTATTCTAATTTGATTGGAAATGTAATAGTGGAACCATTGCAAGAAAGGAAACTTTTCATTTGGTTCCTATTTTGTCTATTTGAGGCACGAGCGTGATTGTATTAAAAGTTTGTATCTCCATGTTTTAAGTTATTCTAATTTAGCCTTTTGTAATCCAAAAATTGGCATTATGTAGTATGAAAGAATTAACATTTTGATCAAGGATAAGATTATGAGAACTTATAAGTAAAGTACTAATTGTGTCATCGATTATGTTAATTTAGATCCTTTCCAATTTCATATTCATCTTCAAGCGAATCTAATAAAGATAATCCCATCTTAAAGTAGATTATGGCATTGGAGTACCAAATATCATACCAAATATTTTGATTCGTTGGAAATCTAAATGATTTACTTGAGAAGAAGTCCATAAATTCGCCTCAATCTAAGCGCCTTACAGAGGTTGAAAGGACTCTTGATCCTAAATACTGTCAATATATATCATGATGTTTTGTGGCTTGGGAGCTTAGGCTGTGTGATGGTGCATATATTACGAACAATTAGTCCAATTGATCAGGATATGCCATCTATGGATCATCGTGCACTTCTATGATCCTTCACAAAACGCATGACAAAGGTTGGATGTTGGTGACAAAGTGAAGTTTAAGTAAAGAAGTAAGGATATAACCACAACCCCTAAACCACTAAAAAAGCTACAAATGAATAAGACAAACAACAAATTCTTCTCATTATATGACTTAAATAAACAAGAGCCACTCGTTCCCGTAACCTTAGAAGAATACTTGCCTCAAAAATAGTTCACTACAGCTAGAGTTAACGAACATACTCTATTTTTGTAGTAGATGAGATTGACAATGAAGAGGAACGTGCTAAATAGAATGAAAACTTTCAAACCGACTCTTCAACAATCATGGACAAAGATAAATCTTGAAAAATATTAGTGTTTTTAGAGTCTCTTCCAACACGCATCGATGGGATGCTAGAGAAATGAATCTACAAGTGGCTCTTGCGCTATTAACAAGGTACGGGATGCTAGAGAACCTATAATTTTTTTTTGGCTAAATTCACATCTTGTAATGTCGTCTGAGCTTTGGCAAAAGCATACGTTGCAAAGGTCAAAGCCTCTCAATTGATGGAGGTTAAATTTTGATTATATCATTGGCTAAAATGTCAAACACATTTTAGTGGATGGAGGTTCGACTGTTAGTATCAAGCTAAAATCCATTGTCAATGAATTAGTAGTAGTCATCTTGTGATCCAAAGATTTCACTTGAACAACCAATATGTACTGGGGATATTAAGCCTTGGCCTCATCATGCAAGATCAACTAACATAATTTATTCTCTCCCACACAAATCAAATAACATCATAAATATTGTTTGGTTGAGCATAGAAAGTTGGAAATCCCATCGGAAGTTCTACTTACCTAGGGGGACTAGGTAAGCAACTTCCCCTATTTTGTGAGAAGTACAACTTCCTATGTTTGTATTAACCAAACAACCTCTTATATGATGTTCTTTGGATAGCTTGGCTACATGAAAATAGTGCATTCGCATCACCTTTCTATCAATGCCTTCAATATTAAAACTGAGGTTGGTAGAAAAAAATTGATAAGCACGAAGATAATGCGATATTTTATGTTGGTAAGGAAATGTGCTACACTCCTACACCAAAGTCCAACTAGAACTTCATCCAAACTTAACAAAGTGGAGAGTAAAATAAGAGAAATTCCCACGCCAAAGGTGCACTTTATTATGGGAATATGAATTCAAAATACCCGCCAACTTTATAGAACCTTTTCATCCTCTTCATTGAACATTTGAACTCTCCAATTCCATTTCGCTCAATTTCCTCTCTCTATCTCTTACCAAAACCTTCACGAATTTTGTAAGCTGATCAATCCACAATCATTCTTTTCCCAATCTTATAGTTTGATTAATATCGTAATACTGTAAAAACAACAATCGTTAAATTTCACTGAAGAATTGAATGACGAATTTTGATCATCGCTACTCTTCGTTCAATTAATTTGAAATTCATCGTCAATTTTTTGGTTCTTAGGTCAAATTGAAGATGTCGAAGGTCACAGTTTGTGCTCGATTCAGGCCTTTGAGTTCCAGCGAGATCAGAGATCACGGCTCTTGCGTCAGTATTCATCGCATCGACAACGAATCGTTCAATTTCAAGGTTAAATGTTCCTTTCTTTTGAATAATTCAATGAAGATGCTGATCGCAAATTGCATTTTTATTTTCATTTAATTTCGTTGATTTTTTTTGCTGAAATTGGATGTGTCTGCTTTGTATTGAAGGATGAGAAAGACGGAGATCTATGTTTCAGCTTTGACAAAGTATTCTACGAGGATTCTGCTCAAGCTAGTGTATACCAAGCTTTAGCTTTGCCGATTGTTCAAGGTGAACATTATTGATTATAATTTTATAAAATGAAATGAAATTTAGGTTTAATGTTCTATTTCAAAAGCGAAATCAAGTAGGAGAATTACTGTGTAGGTCTAGAAATTTATCTTTTGGATTGACAAACTGAAACAGAAAAAGAACTGATTTAGAAAGTGTCGAAATATGTATCATTATCAGAAGGATGGAACAGATGCAGAGAGAATTCTGCAACTTCTTAAATTGTGATCGAGTTTTAGCTATCGTTTGGTTGAATTTAGAAGTTGCATTTAACTAAGGAACATGATAAACAACTTAGAGTAGAACCTCCTAAGCTGTTGTACTAATGCGCTTTTGTCAAATAAACAACATTTCAATTATTTTTTTATCTTCAAGGATGTACAAGTTCTTGTGTGTTAGTATTAATTATCTTGCTGAAGTTTGGAAGTGATAAGTAAAATTTTCGCATTAGGCGTTCACTTGTTAATTCTAGTCCTCAGCAAGAAGGAAATGAACTTAATGGTAAGATGCAATAGATGCATATGTTAGCCGATTCCCATTTTTTGTCTGGAATTTGTGAAAGATACTATTGGTTTTGCTTCCTTAGTTGCTAGAGTGCGAAAAATGAAAAGGAAAAGAAAAACCTAAGATTGTGTGCTGATCAGGTTTAAATTATTTGTTTTCATATGCTACATGAACATCCCAGATGCAGTTAATGCAATTAATGGGACAATCCTCACTTATGGTCAGGTAAATTTCTTTCTCTTAGCTTGCGGATTTGTTTTTCTTTAGTTTCTTTTGCTACTTTTCTCCCATCTGTGCACCTCTATGAAGAGTATCGGACGATGAAGCTGACAAATATATTCTCTTGAACTTAAATTTAATTTGCTATGTATTGTTCTTTTACTTTGCAAAGCAGGAATATTGGAGGAAATATGCAGTAAAATTGCATACATGGATTACTAGGAATAGACCATGGGATTATTACGTCCTTTCCTCCAATAAATGATCTTGTATAAATTTTGTTTTCATACTAAAGCATAATATAGTTGGATTTATATTTTGTATGAAATGAATTTTCCATTATATTGTTACACTTTTGTAAGGCTTCTCTGCCAGCAAGAGCTTAATAGCTTGGATATTGGTAGGCTTTGTTGTCTAAAGCACTTGTCTAGGAGAATGCATGTGCTGTTTGTCATTAGACCAGAAGAGCTTTCAAATATACTCTCTTACAAAATCTATTAGACTCAAAATTTTAATGTAACCAACATGAAGAAGTGGAGGTTTGAAACATATTAAAGCATACAGTCTTGTTTTAGCACTTCTAAGAAGCTTCTTCAGGGGCACTTATAATTTATTTCCAAGTTCTAAGCAAATTAACCAACCTTTTCTTACTTGGTCGCAGACTGGAGCTGGAAAGACTTATAGCATGGAGGTGCTAAAATATTTTCCATAGTGCTACTGGTTTACGGCTATGAATTTGTCAAGAGCTTATCAATGAAACTTCTCGCCAGGGAGCTGGCATCATCAAGTGTGATGCCGAAAGGAAAGGTCTGATCCCAAGAGTTATAGAAGGACTTTTTGAGATGATCAACTCTTCACAAGGAGCAACTGCATATTCAGTTAAATTGTCAATGGTATCAAGCCTTATCTTGGTTTTGTTGTTGGGATATTTATGAGTATGGGTAACTTTTTGCTGTTTAGGGGCTTACTCATCTTCAAACTGCTTCAGGTTGAGATTTACATGGAAAAAGTGAGGTTGGTATCAGTTGACTGTCAGACTCTCCAGTGAAGTAAAGGCGGCCTGCAGTTTCTAGATTACTATGCCTTGCTTTATCAGCCTCTTGACCAAAATTTCGAGTAATAAGATCGTTCTTTACAGGGACCTATTTGATATGTCAAAAGATAATATACAAATCAAGGAGAGCAAATCACAAGGAATTATACTGTCTGGAGTCACTGAGGTGACTTTGTTTATAAAAGTCTTTATCATGTTCAAACTTTTAACAATAACATTTTCATCTAGAGACAATGCTCTTTTTTTAATTTCTGTGTCACTTATGTCAAGTTCAACATGTGTTGCCGATATGACACAGTAAAACTGTTTACAGAAAAACAAGTCTTCTTTGTAAAAGATCACCCTCTGTGCTGGAAGATTTTGCTGATGCCATAACAGTATTAAGTTAGTGTCAATTTATGTTGAGATCATCCTTTGCCTTTCATGTCAAGTTCAGCATATGTTGTTGATACCAATATACCATAACAAAGTGATTTGCGCTGTAAATTTTTTGCTAAATTAAGGATGCATAATTTTGGTATTTTCTCTTGTGCTTATTAATTAATTTTTCCATTCTCACATCGTTTTACAATTGACCTCAACAATTTCAGATCCCTGTGCTGGAAGCTGCCGAAGCAATGCAAATCTTATCTGTAAGTTGAGAATGGCTACCGGTGTTTCTCTGTTCTATTCATGCTTTAGTATCTGACTTTGAGCTCTTTGTTATGCAGAATGGAATTGTTAATAGAGCCGTTGGAGAGACCCGTTAGCATCTTCCCTCTATGACTATCAAGTCTTTAACATCCACTGTATCAGTACATAAGTAGACAACAAATCTTGATGCTTCTGTTTTTCAATTTTGGTATATATAGAGATGAACGTTTCTAGTAGCAGAAGTCACTGCGTCTACATATTTACAGTTCAACAGGAAATTCCTGTTGATAAGAGGTACGATTTTGATCCTATTGTTCAATTTTAATGCTTGCATAGATTGCAGATCTGAGATCAGTTTACAGAACCAAAACAGGGAAACTGATTCTTGTGGACTTGGCTGGCTCTGAGAAAGTGGGAAAAACTGGAGCAGAAGGACGGCTTCTGGACGAGGCAAAGACTATTAATAAGTCCCTTTCTGCCCTGGGGAATGTTGTAAATGCATTAACATGTAGCCCACAGAGCAAGTTAACCCACATCCCTTATCGTGATTCTAAGCTTACTCGAATACTACAAGATGCATTGGTTAGATTTTCTTCCTCTATCCTGGTGTATGTCAATTGTCAAATGTTATCATTCTTTTAGTTTCATGTTTCATATTGCAGGGAGGTAGCTGCCGAATGGCATTGCTGTGTTGTTGTTCACCAAGCTCTTCAAATGCATCTGAGACTCTATCCACCCTTCGCTTTGGTGCAAGGTTGCTACTCTACACAATAGGACAGTCGTATCTTTATGAATTCTAAAGTCTAGATGAGTGTTTCTTTGGTTCACTCATATGTAGCAATAAATAAACCGTATTAGTGTATTACACGCAAATCAGTAATGAGATCTCCCACTCTTCACTTTTGAAATACAAAAAAAATTTAAGTAATACTTGAAAGGCGTGGATTGAGCTAATAATACTCTCTAAACATATGAGCGAGACCCTCTCTTGAGTATGAATCTAATGCCTGTAGGTTATCAGCATAGGAATCAGTGAAGTCACTGTTCTCCATATCACTCACAAGTCACAATGTGAGTTCAACTGTTTGTTCTCAAGTCATTCTTTTAATTGTGCTCATTTTATTTTCTTGGATGTGAGATTTTTATTTGGAGAGAGATAACATCCACCTTGTAAACTGAAAGTGTGCATTTTCTTTTAAGTTAATTTTCTTATACGTTGCAAATTTTACAAAAGAATTTCCTCATAAAGATTTGCGACCTTTTGTCCTCCAATTGTATCAGGGCACAACACATAAAAGCGGCACCTTCTGTCATCCCATCTGAAGATAAAATCAGCAAGACATATGAATCTACTATTCAGAAGAAAGATTTGGTATGCGAGAGAATTTTGGACAAGGTAAGCTTACTCGTTTCTTTACTATATTTGCTTGTAAATGCTCAACTATGTTTTGCTGAGGAATGTGTTACTTCTTGTTTAGCTGAAAGACAGAATGGGTACTGAGGAAGTGGAGTTGCTTGAAGAGCTGCTAATACTAGAGGGAATTATGTTCTACCCGGCTCCAACTGAAGACTTGAAATTGGATTATGACAATGTCACGTCAAAAATTATCTCATCCTTGCAGAAAGCTTTAGAAGAGCTTGCTTCCACAGCAGATGAGGTAATAACGTCTTATATCTTTATCTTTTCATATTTTCCCGCATTTTATTTTGGAATTTGACTGCAACTGAACTGAACTGAACTTTCGTACACCCAAAATTTCTTCCAGTAAGCTGATAACTTGACTGCAAGTACAATTTAATGAAGCAAGATAAGCCACATATCCTCACTCTCCAATCTGTGTAATCCTAACACAAGCTTGAAATTGGATTTCCCCCAAAAAGTTCCTAGACTCCTAGTCAAGCACTTTGCCTAGTCTATCTTGCAAGTCAAGTACGTAATATTTTTTCCATTTTATCTGCTACTGAAATATTCTTTCGTGCACTTTGTTTAAACTGCTATTTAGGTTTCATGTTCTTCCTTGAACACCAATTCAGTTCATACAATGCAAAAAATCAAGTGTCTGACCTGATATTAAAAGAAAGGATAAGCATTAATACTGTGATAGAAAGCAACTTTTGCTGACTTAGAGAATGTGCTTAAATCAAAGCAGAGAACCATAAAATAAAACAGTGATGAGGTTTCCTGATAGCGTCCTAATTAAACCACCTGATGAAATCTGACATCTCCCTCTCTGACAAGATCTCAAAAGCATCAGCTGTACTAAAATCTGCCATTAGTCTAGATTTTGGCTTCACAAAGATCTTAAATATGAACAGTCTTCTCTCACATCCAAGAAGAACTACTAGCAAGTAGTAAATCACACATTCATACAAATAGTCTTTAGGGAGCATTTTCGACCCAACTAAAATAGATAGTAGATATATAAATGTAAGTAATTTATCAATGTATAGAATTCTTACATATGTTTACATAAATGAAATCTTTATCTACAGTCAAATACGACGCATATATATTTCCAACTAACCAATGACATTGAAAATTTTGGGCCTAAATAATTAAGAGTCAACTGCTTTTCTGCTGCATAGGTAAGAGTCTAATCCTAAATTCTGCCCTACAGTTAGCTTAGGCAGAGTAGGTATTTATAGATGTGAGTGAGGAAGACCCCAAGATGTCAGCCTTTGCCACTACTTAGATCACCCACCTATATACATTTTTGATATCTGAGCATTGGCTATTAAACCAGAGATAATAGAGTAGCTACAAAGAGCTTAACAAACAGATCTCTAGAAAACAGCAATCTTGTGCTGCAATCACAACTTGCCTGCTCTTTAGAAAGTTCCCTGGCATTTTGATTCATAAATGAGGACAAAAGTCCCCTATACCCGAGCAATGAAACAATAGCAATCACTCTTTCTTCAAGAGATCTATTTCGTTTGCATTTTATCCTTTACAAGCTTAGTATGACATGCATGGCACGGAACACTGAAAATGTAAACAGCTTACATTGCCGCCTCTACTGTTTTTTTTTATGGCTGTATCAACTGTTCAACGATTTGCAAAATCATATGAAGGAAATTAAATTTCATCTTACCAACACAACCCCACTTAATTTCGATGAGTTATGTTTGTTTGTTTTTTGTGCGTCTTTGAATGGGTGATTCGCTTCACAGCTTAAGAAGCAGAACAAGGTTCTCGAGACCAAGCTTGCAACTGCAGAAAATAGAAGTTTTTGGGATAAAATGTCAGATGTTTTTAGCCTCCTCAGTCTTTGGTGAGCTGATCTCGACATCAAGATTATAATTCGTCTCTGGAACAGGAATGTTAAGCTACTAATTTTTACTTTAAATCACCAAGAAAACCAAAACTTACGAGGATTTAGAAGAATCTGATGTAAACACATTTCCTGATACTGCTATGATTGTACTGTAAATGAATTTCAGATTCAATGTGCTCTATACTTATAAATTTTGTGTGAGTTTAATTTCCGAGATGATCTTATCGATAATATCATGTTAAAAAGCATTACAGATGAAGGTAAAAGATTTTTCCATCCAAACAGTAAAATAAGGCAGTAAGCTAATTTAGCTATAAAACTACCAAAACTTAAAAAGATTGTATGAATACTTTGCACCAATTTCATTACATCCAACTGCTCTATATGTACGTCACCTGATCCAGGTGCTGAAATATCCTCAAAAAACATGCTCATCAACCATGGCGAAGGATAAGTAATGCAAAACTTATCAGTAATCTCAGCAGAAAGCAATGGCTCCAGACTTCTGTCTTCGAGTGAAAACACTCCAATGGTTGTAGGAGCAGACGGTACTACACCATATACTACGATATAAATGCAGTTCCTCCTTTTGAATCTAGACATAAAGTTCGTAACAAGCAATGACTTGGAACAATACTTACCAAGAAACATAGCATAATTCTCGATATTTTGAATATTATTTTCAAAATCGATGTGAAGCTCACCTTTCAGAATCCCATTCCACTCAGTACCCCAGTTCACTTGATCAAGATCCAACTTAAAGATTCGAACCGAGCTATCTGAATCATGCAATAAAACCAGTAGTAGATCACCTTCTAATTCAACCAAGTAGCCTGCCGTATACATTGCCATTACATGAGAAGAACAACTATATTTAATGTCTATATACTTTGATGTACCATGATCTAGGTCAAAATTAGATGTCCTTGCATTACCATACATTAATTCATAAACACATCCCTTATAAACTATGGCATCACTTGTGTAAAGACCAACAATAGGCTTACTTATAGGGAAAGTCCATGAGGTACCATCATTACTATTACTAGTATTAGGAGTCCACAAAGCTGGCCTTAGGATGCCCGTATGGTAAGCTAACACACATGACCCACTTAACCCTTTTGCATTTGCAACTTTAAGCAAAGTAGCAGTAAGTATCCTCCTGTGAGTTGGTATTGTTCTTGTAGAGTCTGGCTTTAAATTTTTTGGGAGTACAGCAAATTCTTTTGTAAAGGGATTAAAAATCCAGGATTTTGATATCACCCATCCATCCTTAGCACCAAATAGTTTGCTCTTTAACCCTGAAACAACATAGTTTTTCTCCACAGTTTGAGGGAATTCGAACTCGTAGACTCGAAAATCCAACAGATTAAGGCAATACAAAATATCATCATTGGCGAAATTTCTATCTCGAGGCATCAAAATCAACCAAGGGACTTGTTGAGGAATGAAGGACTTTGCAATAGATTTGCAAATACTTTGGATTGCACTAAAACGTACGAGTTCTCGTATACTTATTGAGTGATCTAACATGATTTTGTCCCAAATTTCGGCGGGAAGTTCAGGTATGTTCTCGCTGTTAGTTTCGGCAGGAAGTTCAGGTAAATTCTCGCTGTGGATAGTCATCTCTCGATTGATACACGGTAACTTTTGCTTTGCTCTTAGCGAGGATGTTAAAAGAATGTTAATCAAGGAATTGTAACCGGCTAACCACAGTATATAGTAGACGCCTAAACGGGGGTTGTGGTGAGGAAGGAAGGAAGGAAATAGGGAAAGAGAGAGAGAGAGAGAGAGAGAGAGAGAGCCGGGGGTGGCAGCTGGTGGCAGGGGTGGGGGAGGAAGAGGAAGGGGTGTGTGGGCGCCGGGCGGGGGTGAGGGAGGATTAGGTGGTTTTTTCAATCGAACTAAAATTGTTTTTGGAAGGAGAAATAAGGTCAATAAGTTTTTGTTACCGGTCAAACAGATCATAGGTTAAAACTTAAAAATGACTCATCTTGAGCAAATATACCCTGAAGTTGAAATTATTTCCAGAATTTCAAAAGTCGGGACTATTTTGAGCAGATTGACCAAAGGTGGAATTATTCCTATCAATCTTTCTTTTTTGAAATATTAGTACCTTAATTTCCTCATCTTACACCAACGATTAGGTATTCTCCTAACCATCCTTAATTCTTCAGTTCTACATTAAGAATGACACCTCACTTACATTGTAGATCGATCTCTAGAGCATTTATGAGTTGTGACATCCTCTATTGAAGCACAAAACAATCAACATTTAGATTCTTTGTACAGGTATAAATTATAATGTTTCTCTTTTTAACTCATGTTGATATTTTAGTTTTACTATTACTCAAAATGAGGCACTTGTCTTTTCCTCAAAAAAAAAAATGAGGCACTTGTCTTTGTATGGAATGTCTTTGACTCAATTAGCCCTAAATTTAGGTTAGGTCAATGAGTTCACATAAGTTATGTTTAGGGTCAATGGCGGTATTTAAAACTATAATAAGTTATAAAAAGTTCAAGGTTTGTATATTTATATTAGGTAAGACAGATTGAAATAAGTTTAGATAACCAAAAAGCACATGAATGAATGCGTGGTAAGGAACGTAGAGGTGCATGAAATTTTGGATGGAGCAAATTGTATAAGTATTAAGACATGGAGATAGTATGAAGAAGGCTTAGAATATGTACAATGGTTGGCCTTTAGTCGAGGCAAGTTTGTGAAGATTAAGGGCATGTATTGTCCACCATTTCGAGAAAATGGAGAAAGACTATGCGTATATCTGATCAATATCGAAATCGGTACCAATCATATTCGCTTGGTACTGTATCTTTCCTGAATTGGTACCAGATGGATTTGCATCTGGTACAAAAAATAGTTTCAAATCTAAAAATAGCATTCTATTTGTACCCAAACCTCATATAACGATACTCCTATTTTAACACCATTTATCTATATCAGTCAGATTGAAGATAAATGTCTATCCCCCCTCCACTATAAATTGATTTTTTCTTTTATCAAGATTAATGATAATATATATTATGAATCTCAATGAAATCAAACTAATTGTTATAAAAAAAAAGAAATAGAGGAAAATATTTAAGATGAAAGATAGATATGAAGCTTCCAACATGAAACAAAAACCCATACTTGAGCTTCCGAAACACCAAATTAGCAATTTTTTCTTACGAAACTTCACTTTTGAATTGGTTTATTTTTAACAAGAAAATCTTCCCTGATTCAAAATTGAAGTTTCGGAATTATGGCATTCACAATAAACCTTCTTTCAGGAATTTTCTTTTAGCATTCACAACAATATTTTAGCCTTCACAACATGCTACAATCTGGTTACTCCACTTCAATTTCGAACATCAAAATTATAGCATTCCCTGCTTAGTGCTTAGTGCTTAGTGCTTACTCCACTTGGACCCATAAACCTATTCACAACTCTCAACTAAATTTGACTGAAATCATATACAACTCAAAATTCAGGAATTTACCAAGTCATAATTAACTGAAATTTCAGGAATTTGCTAAGCTTTAGTAAGTAATTCAGGTTCACTTAAATGGAATTTCAGGAGGAGTTTTCGCTTTAGAGGAAATAGACTTGGCCCTGTTTGGCAAATAAAGTTTAGAGTTTAGCTGTTAGAGTTTAGAGTTTGCTGTTAGAGTTTTAACTTTTTGTTCAGCAGATTTGACTGATGATTTGACAACTTTTTTTTATAAATGTGTTTGGTAACAATTAAGTGATTGCTAAAAGCTTATTGCCATTTTGTTTGTGTGAAATGACATTTATAGACATTTTAATACATATGTGTAGTGGAGCTTTTTCATTTTGAGAGTTTTTATTCCAAAACTCTCTCTAAAACTCTCTTTTACCAAACACCCCTTTTAGAGTTTTTGACTAGTCAAAACTCTAAAAGTAGTCCAAAACTCTAATTGCCAAACACCCCGTTTTATTTCAGAGTCTTAGAGGAGAGAGTAGAGAGTAAAGATGAAAGAGAAACTTGCTTTTTTATCTTTCTCTCTCCTCTATCAATTCATCACAAACTCGTCCTCTTCATTCCTTCATTCATCTCTCTCTCCAACATTTTTATTAGATGTAATTTGTGAAAATAGCAATTAAGTTAACAATATTTGTGTTTTATTTCCTGCTAATTAAAGATGCTGATGGCTGAGCGAGATCTGATGCACAAATTTTGGTTGATCTGATTTACATGCAACAATTAGAATACGCAATACAGGTATGTCTCCTCTCCTTCTTTGTATGCCATTAATCATGCTGTCTAATTGGCTAATTGCTAAACCTCCTTATTCTACTCATTAATTTTATCATATATTCATATCTCAATTCCTACTTTTACTCGGAACTGGAATCCCCAATCTACTTGTACACTTGTACTTGGGGACTGGGGTTAAGGTTTCCTATTTCGGATTTCCTAAGTAAGCTGACACAAACCATCCGCTATAAATACTAAATTTATGTTTCACTTTCGTTATTTCTTATCCCTTGCTCATAACTCATAGCGTCATATTATATTACATTAACTAAAAAAACCCTCTATGGCAGATATGAGTAATCTTCCTTTCGGAATTCCTAGAAAAATTGCACTTGAGCATCTTGATACTCTAGAAGATATTGAAAGTTTCTCACAAGTTTGTTCTTTGTGGAGATCTGAAACTAGAGATATTGATTATACCAATTTCTGCCCCTCAAAGAACACCCAACTTCCTTTGTTGATGCTGGCTGATTCACCTACCACTTCATACCGCCGATTTTACAACCTCTCCACACGCAAGTTTATTAAGATAGATATACCCCGATTCGAGGAACACCATGACGACCACCACCGCAGGTTTTTCTTTTCAAAAGGATGGGTCGTTACTGTCACTATGAAACAAGCCCTCATCACCTTTTTTGATCCTTTCACTGCTACTCTCATCAAACCACCAAGTATCCCCATCCCTTCTTTTGTAGACGGCGGCTTATGGGATGACGATTATTATTCATATCAATTTAGCAAATTTATATTCTCTGATGGTGCTTGGCCATCTTCCTCCTCGTCTGATTTTCAGGTTGCCATGATCTACGATCTATATAAATATATCGCCTTCTGGAGACCAGGCCAACAACAATGGATTAAGCCTAATATGGATATTGATGTTCGTCAGGTCGAGGATGTCTGTTTTTTCAAAGGAGAATTTTATTCCATTGATATATATTCACGAGTTATAGCCTTTGGAAATGACGTGCCAAAACGACCACCCCGGATTATTGCATATTTAAAATCTCAAAGTCTTGCACACGAGATACCTTATCAGTATTACATAGTGGCATTCAACCAAAACGAAAGTACATTGTTGATAGTACATAAGGACGTCTCCGAGGAGCCCGACATGTATAATACGAATAATAATAATCCCAATCGGGATTGGACTAAATCGTTCCAGTTAATTGAGCTCAACGTGGATGATGGCAAAGCCAAACTTATTCACAATCTTGGAAATCGAGCTTTATTTGTAGGTTACCATTCTACTTTCTTTGTCGACTCACCTTCGGATCAACGTAAACGTGGCTGTAGACCTAATTCTATTTATTTTACCGATGATAACTACGAGGCGTATCACAATCGTGGAGGGGGAAAAGATATGGGCATATTTTGCTTGAAAGAAGGCAAAAGGATTGAACCACTATACGAAGGTCCTTCTCAATACAGTGATGTCACTCCGCCTACATGGGTGGAGCTCCCTCATTACTAGATTTTTGTATGTTTGTAACCGTTGAGTAGAACTACTATAGGAACAATAAATTATATTGTTTTTATTTATTTTCAATACTATTATTATGACAAAGTGGTAAGGCAATGCAATCACTAAACTTTGAACACTTTGAACTATATATGCATGCCTTTTGTAGAATCTGTCATTTGTGAAAATCAATCCTTGTTTTTAATTTTCGAATAAGAATCTTGTAGAATATGTTATTGTTTTGTTACCATAGGTACATTGCTACGACACTAGCTATAGCTTGTACACCTTGGAACTGGCACCAAAAACTCAAGTTTCAGTTGTGCCCATGAGGCATGACTGTCCTTGGAACTGGCAGTATTGAGGGGCTATGAGAAAATGTTTCACCATGTAAACAACGGATTGATGAGGTAGTCCTATTGAGGGACTATGAGAAAATCCATTACGACGAGAATGAGTCATGCATAAATATTCTTTTTTCAATGCCTCAATGGAATTGAAATTCTGACCCTTTAAAAAAATTCACTTTTGAGATGAGTAGTTGATAAAAAAAATGTGATTTAAAACATAATTTCAGGAAGAATAAATATGATCATGTACTATACAATATCTTTGGGTTTAAATACAAAGTGCACTGTTGTATTTAGAATTTGAGCTTTAAGAGAAATGGCATTTTGTCAGTGAATGGTGGATCAGAATATTTTCCAGCGAGTGTTTGTGATGCAACATACTGGTTTGATGCTTCTGGATCAGAATATTACATACTCCGTGCTTTCACTGTATCCTTTAGCGGTAGCAGAAGTGTTGTTTATGACTTTTGTCTGCCCACACGGTACCCGACTGTCATAATTTAGTGATGGACAGCCATATCCACAGCAAGCCATGATTGGTTGTTGAAATTCTGCAAATAGGGTCATAGTGGATTATTTAAGAAAATATTGAAAGGAATTACTATGTTATAGTTAGAGTTTTGAAACTAATATTGAAAGGAATTATTTAAGATAATATCTAGAATAGTTTGAAAGAAGATTAGTCTTTATTGTGTATATATGGACATAGGTGACATTTGCATCTGGATATTGTCCCTGCAGTTTCTTGCTGAGAACATGAAGTTGCAGATTGAAGAGCTGAGCTGCTTGGTTGTGTCACTTGTGTGCACCAACACACCCTAGCATGTCTAACTTTGATTGACCAGTCCCAAATTTGGCTATGTTCTGAGGCAAGCACCCTATGGACCAGTATTGTGAATCCAAAAGAATCTTGCTCCCGCGTCATACATTTCTGGAAAGAATACTGACATTGCACACAAGAGATGCAAAAAAATCTGAGTAACTTTTTCGAGCTTACATAATGCCAGCTTCAAATTTTTGCAAATTGTACGGGACTGAACCTAGAATTTGATCGAAAGACTTTGAATAAAATGCTCCCGCCAAATCATTCTGGCCTATATCAAACATGTAGAGAGCCTTCCCCAAATAATCTTGTGATGTTGCAGTTGCTAGAAGAATAGTTGATCATGCTGCAGCAAAATTGCAACCTTTCTTAAAAATAGGTGTTCCATTGGATTCCAAATACGTATTCAGAAATGGTAGGTCCATGTCATCCACTACAAAACATTAAACAGAAAACTTAAGGTTTCAAACAGGAGGAAAGAAGAGAAAGCAGAGGAAAACAGGAGATATGTAGGATAAAGTCCTTACTGAGAAAATCAATTATCAAGCGACCATCACTGTATCTTCTTGATGGTTATTGAAGTAAGTCTGTCCGTAGGGATCAGTGATCCCCTCGAGTCCTGAAGCCACAAGAGCACCGGTATCAGAATTCGAATTGCCAAAGTTGAAAACTGCAGGATAGTTGAAATTAATGGATTGGGCACAAGGCATGGATATGGATGCTAAGAGGAAGAGTTGGAGAAACAAGTTCTTGGTAGCCATGTCTGGTGCAAAATGAGCTGCGGGCTTCCACTATCATTGCTACAAAACAACCTTCATAAGTTATTAGATAGAAGACTTAAAAGAGTGAGGAAGAAACAAGAATATGTAGGCATTGGTTGGTGAGGATCTTGGGCGAAGAAAAGCTTGCTTTGAATCATGAAAATCCAACAGAAATAGCCTGCTTAACATAAATACCAACTATGCCCTGGATGGATGAGGTCATTTGGTAGAATGGTTAGAAGTCATTATTGCAGAAACTGAGATCATCATTACTAATGTAATGACACTTATTTATTTTAGTGAGCCACTAAACACCTACAGAGTTTCCTGAAAATCACCTGCTTTTAAATAATAAGCTAGTTTATTGGCTCTAGCGATGCCCCGGTCATAGTATGTAATAGTATTAATTTTTTTTATTTACATTAAGTAAAACATAATTTATTTTATAATTTTTATATTAAATTTATCTGTTTATAGTTTAAGATTACAATTTATATTAAAATATTAAAGTATTATTTAAAAAACTGAAATTTTTTAATCAAAAATTTAGCATAAAATATTAGTTATCCAAAATTCAAGTGAATATTTTTTTGAAGCAATTTACTTGATTAGTCTACAATTGGATTTTCTTTTTCTTTTTATATTAATTCTTCAACATTACAAAAGTCTAATTATAAAGTTGTACGAGCAATTAGAAGTTGAACAATTGTTGATTAAGTTTATTTTTTCAAAACTAATCAATTGTTCAACCCAGTTGCAAATTCTTGAATTTGATTGAAAATTTTGCACACTTTTTAAATTCTGCACTAGTAGTATATCTTCATACAGTAGTATATATAAACCGATGCAATTATGTGAAAAAGCTATTGGGTTACCTCGATGTACATGTTCAAAATATTGATCTTATATAATATTTACTAATAAATAATCAAATACATTAAAGGTCAAATTATGCTTTAGTAAGTTTGCAAGTCAAATTAACTGTCATTTTTACATTGAATATGTGAAATGCTTTATCTCTACGACTCAAACCCAAAGAAAAAGTTTTTACTTTTAAGTACTCTCTGAAGTAAGATGAAACTCCACGAGGTTCCAATTGGGTAGGAAATCCCCCAATAGAAGTTTACAGCAAAGTCACGTGTGTCGTGTCATTGATGAGCAAGAAAAATATAAACGCTTCTTTAAACTAATCGAGCCTGCAACAACCCCAAAATTTAGAGACATCATAATAGCCTTTAAGCGCATCGCGGAAACATACTTAAGTCTTTTGGAGCTGTTACGTGATACAAGTGCTAAGTTGCAACAAAATTACTTAAGATCAAGTAGTTAAAGTTGTAATTATTACAACACCATCAACCTTCAACTTAAAAATCCATTAAAGGGTACACATACAACTACTATAGATATTAAGATATTTTCCATAAAGATGAAGATCAACTAGAAGACACACACAACGACAAAAGGACTCCACACAGAACAACGCCCCAACACGACCATAGTAACAGGGAAGCATTCATCCCACCTTCTTGGTTCTTCCTGCAATCAATCACAACCCTGCCCCACCAAGACAGGTTCAAGAACAAATATCAACAACAGCTGAGTACAAAAGTCCACCCCAAAATTCATTTTTGGTGGCTTTAACCAATTATATGCGATTCATGCTAAAATCAATATGCTTCACAAGTAACGTGCTTGTTATAATATCAGGATTATTATCCTTGCACAATCGCTTTAAAATAAGAATTTTATATCATGAAGATCACCACTTAGATCATTCAAAACCATTTAGGTCTATTTAATTACTTGGGTAAAGTGAAGAAGAATAGAGAGGGGCTCCTTACACAAGGAACCGACTGTCTCTAAACTAATGGAGGTCGTCACCCCACCGTTTAAATATTTATGCTTGCAAGCCTTAACCAGGACATGTCCCATTTTTATTATCTGCTGGACTTCACCCACCCAACGAGGGTTCGGAAGGAGATCACCCATCCTCCAAGGGTTGTTGTTCATACCGCACCCTATTTGGTATCGGCCTTTACCCACTTGTATCCATAGTTTATTTACATAAATAGATTAAATGTACAGTTTATCAATACCACACATGTTCCAAAGAAAACATATTCATCCATGGAGAGGAAAAAGAATCACAACTACTATAGTATTGCTAAAGATTGCAAGACTTGAATCTTCTCTTGAAATCTTTTGCTTAACATTAACAATTTCACATACTAGTTAGGTATAAAGATATAAGGAAATAATCAATTCTTTACTGCTAGTGAAAGACATATAAGCACTTAGCATGCTCTTTTAAACCTTATATGGAAGATTGAATTGGTTTGAACATGTGAAACATTCGTCAGAAAAATTCCAGCACAAACAGTGAATTTAAAATGAGCATAACTTCCTGCTCAGTACTCCAAATCGGAAAATTCCAAAGCCTAACCTCAAGAGTTTTTCGTTACGAACATTTTCTCGTGAAACAGGAAAGAGCTAAAAATGCGATTTACAGTAACAGGTCATGTCAAAACCGAAAATAATGTTCATCAACTTGCCCCAATTCAAAGAGATTTTTCTAAAAGGACTTCTTCATAAAAACTCAAGAGATCTTCCTAACATGACAACAATTCCACCATTTTATAAACATGCATGCATTCATTTATATACATATAAACATATTTCAAAACCACACATTTAACAAATCTTCAATTTTGCTATACTAGTGTGAATTTCCTCCTCTCTTGGTTAGATGTTTAACAAATATTACTTATAAGTCAAAATCAATTACATGCAACTATAGCCATGGTTCAAAACCTTAAATGCATGAACTAATCTTGTAAATTTGGTTTATAAATGCACATTTTAGATACAATCAATCATCTTTTCACCAAAATAAATAGAGGTATAATTGAAAAAGGGTGTTCTTATGTACCTTAATCTCCCTAGTTTTCACTTGAACCTTTTCCTAGCTTCTTTAGTCTTCAAAGGCTTAGATACTCAAGTACCTACACGAATTCATCAATGCATGTCATTATTTTCACGATCTACACTTAAATCTCAACTTAAAACATGCTCTTTTGCTTCTTTTGGCCCTCTTACCTTAATATGGAGATTGATTCCTCTATATCTTCTTATATCCTCCCAAAAGCTTTACTCCAAGTCTTATTTTTCTGTAAAAAATTACATACAAGAACTAGGTTATATTTCCTCAAAGTGGTTTAAGAGATTGAACATGGAAGAAGAAGAAAAGAAAAAAAACGAGAGGGAGGAGGACCTCCTGTTCGGCGAGCAGCAAGGAAAAGAGGAGAGTGAGTGGGTAATTCCCAAACAGTAGTATTTACGGTTTATTCACCATATACCCCTGACAATTTTTTTTTGCACCATATACCCTTTCGACTTTTGAAATTCACCATATATCCTTCACTTTTGAAAAAATATATCCACTTACCCTTAATGACTAACGTCGTTAAACTCCGTTAGTCATTAACCCCTAATCCCCCCTCTAACCCTAATTAACTAACCTAAACCTAAACCTATGCCTAAGCCTAAGCCTAACCCTAACCCTAACCCTAACACTAACCCTAATACCCTAACCTTAACCACCCCTCCCCCACCCCTTACCCCACCAACCCAGCCCCCCACTGCCCCCACCACCCCTTGCCCCACCAGCCCGCAGCCCCCCGCAACCCCCTCCTCCTTCACACCCGCAACCCCTCCCCGCAGTTCCCCCTCCCCCCTCCCCTTCCCCTTGCCCTTCCCCTGCCGTCGCGCAACCTCCATCCCCAATTTCTTGAGCTTGTATCCATGGCAGCCACCGCCATTTTCCCCCAGCACCTCTAAACCAACTCTTCCCCTCTTTCTCTCTCCTCGGTGAAGAAGACGACGACGAGTTCGAATTCGAAGAACCGCCTTTGCTCACCTGTTTCACGTCTTTCTTCTTCTCCGATGAAGAAGAAGAAATAGGTGTAGAATCAGTATCTTGTTCGCACTCTTTCTCTCTCCTCCATACGTAAGAAGAGGAATTGTAGAAATTGCTAGAAATCGAAACCCTTATTTGTCGACACGAAATTGGGGAGGGGGTTGCGCGACGGCGGGGGAAGGGGAGGGGGGGTTGCGCGATTCAGCAGGGGAAGGACGACGAGGCAACAAGCTTGTGGTTTGAGTTCCGTTTGATTTTCTGGGCTCGTGGTTTGAGTTCTGTTTGTGAGCAGCAAGCTCGTCGGTGGTGGGGCAGCAAGCACGGCGGGACTGCGGGGGAAGGGGAGGGGGGTCAGCGGGGAAGGGGACAGGTCGACAGTACGGGAGGGGGAGGGGGGTCAGCGGATGAAGGGGAGGGGGGGGGAGTCAAAGGGGTGGGGGTGGGGGAGGGGGTGGTGGGGCATTGGGAGTGAGGGGTGGGGGAGGGGTGGTTAGGGTTAGGATTAGTGTATTAGATTAGGGTTAGAGTTAGGATTAGGGTTTGATTTAGGTTAGTTAATTAGGGTTAGGGTAGGATTAGGACCTAATGACTAACGGAAGTCTAACACCGTTAGTCAAAAGGGTAAGTGGATGTATTTTTTGAAAAGTGGAGGGTATATGGTGAATTTGGAAAGTTGAAAGGGTATATGGTGCAAAAAAAATTTATCAGGGGTATATGGTGAAAAAACCGTAGTATTTAAGAGTAGTGAGAGTTGTATTGTCAACCTCGGGATGTTTACTACCTATTTCAATTCCCAAATTTGACTTTCCCTTTGATTTTGAATGAGGTAATCTCCCCTCTTTGAAATGCTGTCCAGCAGCCCCTAACCCAACTTCATTTCATATTTGGGCTCCAATAACCCCTTCCTAACCCAATTAAATGATACTTATACCTAGCCACATATGGAAGGGTTCAATATATATTCTTTTAGATTTTTCTCCCCTTAATCCTTGGGCCTTATAAGGGTTTTAGTTCAAGGTTTCAACTCTAAAATCGAACTTGGTTTTCTTCAATGTGATCTTCTAAGTTTCCTTCCAAAATTTGTTCTTTTCTTTACTATTTTCTCTAGATATGTTTTAAGCAACTTAACTAGCTACTTCATAACTTTGATAGTCCCTCACTCTTCTTTGGGCCTACTATGGTTATATGATAGATTTGATCCTAAACGAACCATTGCACGGCTATAGTTGATACTTGATATGCAAGTAGAATATGTTATTGTTTTGTTACCACAGTTACATTGCTACGACACTAGCTATAGCTTGTACACCTTGGAACTGGCAGCAAAAACTCAAGTTTCAGTTGTTCCCATGAGGCATGACTGTCCTTGGAACTGGCAGTATTGAGGGGCTATGAGAAAATGTTTCACCATGTGAACAATGGATTGATGAGGTAGTCCTATTGAGGGGCTATGAGAAAATCCATTACGACGAGAATGAGTCATGCATAAATATTCTTTTTCCAATGCCTCATTGGAAATGAAATTCTGACCCTTAAAAAGAATTCACTTTTGAGATGAGTCGTTGATAAAAAAATTATTTAAAACATAATTTCAGGAAGAATAGATAGGATCATGTATACTATACAATATCTTTGGGTTTAAATACAAAGTGCACTGTTGTATTTAGAATTTGAGCTTTAAGAGAAATGACATTTTGTCAGAGAATAGTGGATCAGAATATTTTCCAGTGAGTGTGATGCAACATACTGGTTTGATGCTTCTGTATAATGAATGCATCCCAATTTACGTACTTTGTGCTGTCACTGCATCCTTTAGCGGTAACAGAAGTGCCGTTTATGACTTTTGTCTGCCCACACGGTACCCGATTGTCATAATTTAGTGATGGATCACCATATCCACAGCAAGCCGTGATTGGTTGTTGAAATCCTGCAAATAGGGTCATAGTGGATTATTAAGATAATATTGAAAGGAATTACTATGTTATAGTTAAACTTCCTAAGCTCTTGTACTTATGCACTTTTGTCAACTAATTTTTTTTTCAGTTTTCTATCTTCAAGGATGTATAAGTTCTTGTGTATTAGTATTGATTATCTTGTCCAACTTTTGGTGTGATAAGTAAAAGTTTCATGTTAGCCATTCACTTGTTAATTCTAGTCCTCAGCGAGAAGGAAATGAACTTAATGGTAAGATGCAATAGATGCATATGTTAGCTGATTCCCATTCTTTTTCTGGAATTTGTGAAAGATACTATTTGTTTTGCTTCCTTAGTTGCTAGAGTGCGAAAAATGAAAAGGAAAAGAAAAACCTAAGATTGTTTGCTGATCAGGTTTAAATTATCTGTTTTCATATGCTACGTGAACATCACAGATGCAGTTAATGCAATTAATGGGACAATCATCACTTATGGTCAGGTAAATTTCTTTCTCTTAGTTTGGGGCTTTGCTTTTCTTTAGTTTCTTTTGCTACTTTTCTCGCATCTGTACACCTCTATGAAGAGCATCGGACAATGAAACTGACAAATATATTCTCTTGGAACTTAAATTTAATTTGCTATGTATTGTTTTTTTACTTCGCAAAGCATGAACATTAGGGGAAATATGCAGTAAAATTGCATACATGGATTGGTAGGAGTAGACCATGGGATTATTACGTCCTTTCCTCCAATGATAGATTTTGTATAAATATCTTTTTTTTCATACTAAAGCATAATAAAGTTGGATTTATATTTTGTATGAAATGAATCTTCCATTGTTACACTTTTGTAAGGCTTCTCTGCCAGCAAGAGCTTAATAGCTTGGATATTGGTAGGCTTTGTTGTCTAAAGCACTTGTCTAGGAGAATGCATGTGCTGTTTGTCGTTAAACCAGAAGAGCTTTCAAATATACTCTCTTATAAAATCTGTTAGACTCAATATTTTAATGTAACCAACATGAAGAAGTGGAGGTTTTTAACATACTAAAGCATACAATCTTTGTTTTAGCACTTCTAAGAAGCTTCTCCAAGGGCACTTATAATTTATTTCCAAGTTTTAAGCAAATCAACCTACCTTTTCTTACTTGGTCGCAGAATGGAGCTGGAAAGACTTATAGCATGGAGGTGCTAAGATATTTTCCATAGTGCTACTGGTTTATGACTATGAATTTGTCAAGAGCTTATCAATGAAACTTCTCGCCAGGGAGCTGGCATCATCAAGTGTGATGCCGAAAGGAAAGGTCTGATCCCAAGAGTTATAGAAGGACTTTTTGAGATGATCAATTCTTCATGGAGCAACTGCATATTCAGTTAAATTGTCAATGGTATAAAGTCTTATCTTGCTTTTGTAGTTGGGATATATATGAGTATGGGTATTTTTTTTTTCTGTTTAGGGGCTTACTCATCCTCAAACTGCTTCAGGTTGAGATTTACATGGAAAAAGTGAGGTTGGTATCAGTTGACTGTCAGACTCTCCAGTGAAGTAAAGGTGGCCCGCAGTTTCTAGATTACTATGCCTTGCTTTATCAGCATCTTGACCAAAATTTCGAGCAATAAGCATGATTGTTCTTTATAGGGACCTATTTCATATGTCAAAAGATAATATACAGATCAAGGAGAGCAAATCGCAAGGAATTATACTGTCTGGAGTGACTGAGTTGAGTTTACTTATAGAAGTCTTTATCATGTTCAAACTTTTAACACAAACATTTTAATTTGGGGACAATGCTCTCTTTTTGAGTTCTGTGTCATTTATGTCAAGTTCAACACGTGTTGCCGATATGATACGGTAAAACTGTTTACACAAAATAAGTCTTCTTTTTAAAAGATCACCCTCCGCGCTGGAAGATTTTGCTGATGCCATAACAGTATTAAGTTGAATAGCAGCGTCAATTTATGTTGAGATCATCCTTTGCCTTTCATGTTGAGTTCAACATATGTTGTGATACCAATATACCATAACAAAGTGATTTGTGCAGTAAATTTTTTGCTAAATTAAGGATGCATAATTTTGGTAATTTCTCATGTGCTTATTAATTAATTTTTCCATTCTCACATCGTTTTACAATTGACCTCAACAATTTCAGATCCCTGTGCTGGTAGCTGCCGATGCAATGCAAATCCTATCTGTAAGTTGAGAATGGCTACCAGTGTTTCTCTGTTCTATTCATGCTTTAGCATCTGACTTTGAGCTCTTTGTAATGTAGAATGGAATTGCTAATAGAGCCGTTGGAGAGACCTGTTAGCATCTTCCCTCTATGACTATCAAGTCTTTAACATCCACTGTATCAGTAGTCAGTACATAAGTAGATAATAAATCTTGATGCTTCTGTTTTTCAATTTTGGTATAAATAGAGATGAACGTTTCTAGTAGCAGAAGTCACTGCGTCTACATATTTACAGTTCAACAGGCAACTCCTGTTGATAAGAGGTACGATTTTGATCCTATTGTTCAATTTTAATGCTTGCATAGATTGCAGATCTGAGATCAGTTTACAGAACCAAAACAGGGAAACTGATTCTTGTGGACTTGGCTGGCTCTGAGAAAGTGGGAAAAACTGGAGCAGAAGGACGGCTTCTGGACGAGGCAAAGACTATTAATAAGTCCCTTTCTGCCCTGGGGAATGTTGTAAATGCATTAACATGTAGCCCACAGAGCAAGTTAACCCACATCCCTTATCGTGATTCTAAGCTTACTCGAATACTACAAGATGCATTGGTTAGATTTTCTTCCTCTATCCTGGTGTATGTCAATTGTCAAATGTTATCATTCTTTTAGTTTCATGTTTCATATTGCAGGGAGGTAGCTGCCGAATGGCATTGCTGTGTTGTTGTTCACCAAGCTCTTCAAATGCGTCTGAGACTCTATCCACCCTTCACTTTGGTGCAAGGTTGCTACTCTACA
Source organism: Beta corolliflora (assembly GCA_947648045.1). Taxonomy (NCBI): domain Eukaryota; kingdom Viridiplantae; phylum Streptophyta; class Magnoliopsida; order Caryophyllales; family Amaranthaceae; genus Beta; species Beta corolliflora. Next base: position 700,066 of record CANSZD010003217.1, on the reverse strand, counting down.
CAATAGGACAGTCGTATCTTTATGAATTCTAAAGTCTAGATGATTGTTTCTTTTGTTCACTCATATGCAGCAATAAATAAACTGGATTACACGCAAATCAGTAATGAGATCTCCCACTCTTCACTTTTGAAATACAGAAAAAATTTAAATAATACTTGAAAGGCGTGGATTGAGCTAATAATACTCTAGAAACATATGAGCTAGACCCTCTCTTGAGTATGAATCTAATGCCTGTAGGTTATCAGCATAGGAATCAGTGAAGTCACTTTTCTCCATATCACTCACAGTGTGAGTTCAACTGTTTGTTCTCAAGTCATTGTTTTAATTGTGCTCATTTTATTTTCTTGGATGTGAGATATTTATTTGGAGAGATATAACATCCACCTTGTAAACTGAAAGTGTGCATTTTCTTTGAAGTTAATTTTCTTATACGTTACAAATTTTACAAAAGAATTTCCTCATAAAGATTTGCGACCTTTTGTTCTCCAATTGTATCAGGGCACAACACATAAAAGCGGCACCTTCTGTCATCCCATCTGAAGATAAAATCAGCAAGACACAAGAATACTATTCAGAAGAAAGACTTGGTATGCGAGAGAATTTTGGACAAGGTAAGCTTACTCGTTTCTTTACTATATTTGCTTGTAAATGCTCAACTATGTTTTGCTGAGGAATGTGTTACTTCTTGTTTAGCTGAAAGACAGAATGGGTACTGAGGAAGTGGAGTTGCTTGAAGAGCTGCTAATACTAGAGGGAATTATGTTCTACCCGGCTCCAACTGAAGACTTGAAATTGGATTATGACAATGTCACGTCAAAAATTATCTCATCCTTGCAGAAAGCTTTAGAAGAGCTTGCTTCCACAGCCGATGAGCAGTGGCGGATCCAGGATTTAGAGTTAGGGGTAGCGTAATATCATGATTATATCTAACGCCTAAAAAAAATCCACATTTTCATTTGGTGCCCCTCTAGAACAAAAAATGTCCTGAAATATTACTATCTTGTTTTCTCTTCATAATTTTGAAACATCGTTACACACAACAAAAATATACAAAATTCACAAAAAAAATCAACTCATTTAGTATTTTCTTACTCGTATTATAATTGAACATTTGAATACTAAAAAAATCAACCTAACAGCAAGCCACAAATTTACAACATCACAAGTCATCTATTATTATACAAATATTCACAAGTCACATTAGAGATTCACTACAAATAAAATCAAAAATCTATATCAATCCCCAATTCATTAAAAAATAAAAATCCCTAACTATTATGACGGGTTGAAGGACTATCTAAAAGTGAAGGTGGGTGGGACTTTGCTAGGCAACCTTGGTATAAAAACGTGGTGTGTTGGTGTAAAAAAAACTTTATATATATTTGTTAGGTAATGTGAATTCCGTCGATAAAAGAGAGGAGGGAGTGGCATACAAACACTTGAAGGAAAAAAAAAGCATTAGGATTCATATTCCAAGATTCAACCGAAGAAAATAACAAAAAGAAGACTCCTGTACTTATGGGAAGTGAGGTTCAGAGAGGTGAAAAAAATAATAATAATAATAAAAGAATTGAACTTGGTTGAGTTTTTGGTGTGGTTGACGTGAATCGAACTTGGTTGAGTTTATGGAAGTGAGGTTCAGAGAAGTGAAGCAATCAAGATTGAGAAACCAGTTTGCGACCAATAAAGCGGTCGCTAATACCATTTGCGACCGCTGAAAGCGGTAGTTAAATTTTTTGCGACCACTTTGGCGGTAGCTAAACTGAATTTTTTTTTCAAGAATTCTAGGGGTAGCATTTGCTACCCCTTGTTACCAAGTGGCTCCGCCACTGCCGATGAGGTAATAACGTCTCATATCTTTTTCTTTTCTTATTTTCCCGCATTTTATTTTGGAATTTGACTGCGAGTGAACTGAACTTTCTTACACCGAAAATTCTTTCTAGTAAGCTGAACTTGACTGCAAATACAATTTAAAGAAGCCACATAAGCCACATCTCCTCACTTTCCAATTCTGTGTAATCCTTACACAAGCTTGAAATTGGATTCCCCCAAAAAAGTTCCTGTATGGGTATAACCCAAGTATGATAGCGGATCCCAGTGATAGGTCCGCGAGCGCCATCACGGACGCGAATACTTTAAACTGTTACCCACAGCTCTAACAAGTCAGTACATCAACATGGTCCGACAACGTTGGCGGTCGTCCAACAGGACAAAATAAGGGAATCTTCCCAGTTGTCAGAAGCACCACGACCGTACACGTGTAAAAGGATTACGCACCCTGTCAGGTGAATAGTACTTCTATAAATACCCCACTAGTACCATTCTGCAGGTACATTCTCTCACACCCAGAATTCTTATCTCTCTCTCTCTACTTTCTCTCTCTAAATCCTATTTGGACACGTGCTGACTTGAGCGTCGGAGGGGGTTTCCTCGCATCCCCCCCCGAGGGTAGTTCACGTTTACTTCTTGTGCAGTTATTCACTAGCGGAGTCCTATCCCAACCTTTGGCGGACTTCTCTCGAGGCCGCCAACCGTTTCAATACCGAAACAACTTGGCGCTAGAAGGAGGGGACTTCCATCTTTGTGAACGCCAACATGGAAAGAGCAAACAATGACGGCCGTGATCCATCTGAGTTAGACATTGGGAACGTCAACGAGCAGCAAACTCCTGGGAACAATGTGTCTCAGGTAAACACTGGAAGCGGATCATTTAACCTGGCTCAACTAAGTCAATTCTCCCCTGAGCAGCTACAAACTGTAGCGTCTTTCATCCAGATGTTACAAGCGGGTACTCAGCCTAATAATACTCCCACTCCTAATGCAAGGGCAGGTCAGCTTCGTAGGCGTATGTCGACCATGAATGGTCGCAACGTCGATGGCACCCCCGTGAGAAGGATGCGGACCTTCAATCAGGAGGGACGCCAATTGGAAAGGCAAATTGAGGACCCAGAGTATGAGGAATTCATCCTAGAAACTAAGGATCTCAACAATTCTGAAGATGAGGATCAAAGTCGTTCTCGCCGGGAACACAGCATCAGTGGCGCAAGCAATTATTCTGCTGGCGGACACTTATTGATCAAGCCTAAGCAGTCTCCTTTCATTCCAGAAATCTTGAACCACCCCATGCCGCGAATCAAGATGCCGTCCTGCAAGTATGATGGCACCTCAGACCCAGACGATCATGTGGCCACTTATGAGGGGCACATGTACTTATACACTCAGGTGGACGCTATCTGGTGTAAAGTTTTCCCATCCACTTTGACCGGGATCGCCCAGACGTGGTTTAAAAGCATCAGGGCCGGTAACGTTTCTAGTTTTTCTCAGCTTTCATCTATGTTCAAGACTCACTTCGTGAGTAAATAGGCACCGCGAGCGCACAACCGGCGAATTGTTATCTATCAAGCGAGAGGGAAAATGAGAGCTCGCGAGATTTCGTGGGCCGTTTCAATCTGCCGAGGCGGTCACCATTCCCCGCCTTCAGCAGGACGTGGCCGTTTTAGCTTTGATGACCGGGCCGAGGGAAGGGTCCGCATTTAGAAGTTATCCGGGCCGTAAAACCTTCACATCCCTTGAGCCGCTCTTGAGGAAGGCAAACGATTTCATCGGGGGAAGAGTTTGACAAGGCCGCAAGCAGCCAAAGTCGTGAGCCGGAAAAGAAGAAGGATGATAAGCAGAAGAGAGAAAAGGGTCGCGAAAATGATCGCGGTCGGGATGAAAGAAAGCAGGAATCAAATGTGGTCAAGAAGGGAAATGACCGCGAGAAGAATGACCGCGAAAGGTTCGAGTACAAAGATAAATTCGATACGTATACGCAACTCACGACCTCAAGGGCTCAGATATATCAGATGAACAAGGACAAGTGATAAATGGCAACGTCCTAAGCAAATGTTTCATAAAAACCGTGACAAGAGCAAGTGGTGTGATTTTCACGGTGATCATGGTCACACTACCGAGAATTGCGAGGCACTTGAAGGATAACCCTGGAGGATCCGATAAGACGGGGTAACTTCACTCAATACAAGGCACAATCAAAGGACGGAGACGTGGTAAAGCCCAATAACCGGAATGTGCAATCGCGGATTCTTTGAGATTCACGTTATAAGTGGCGGTCCAATTCATGGCGGCAGCGTCAATGGGGCCAAGGCAAGCCTGAAAGAATTCAGGCACCAGGTCAATTTCAATGAAAGCATGCAGTGGAGAAGGCCGCCAGTAATGCCCGCCATGTCTTTCACGGTTGAAGATGCAAAGCATGTCGTCTACCCTCATGATGACCCTCTGGTGGTCACGCTGAAAGTGTCAAACTGTTTGATCCACAGAATCCTGGTAGACGGAGGAAGTTCCGCAAACATTCTGTATTTCTCAACTTTTGAAAAATTGATGATTGGCCGGGAGCATCTGAAGCCTGTACGTTACCCAGTGATAGGTTTCACGGGGCGTCGGTGATTCCGAGAGGGCCCGATAACCTTACCGGTCGAGTAGGGGAGGATGAGAACGCCCGGGATGTGATGGCGGAGTTTTTAGTGGTTGACGTGCCTGGAGCTTATAACGCAATTATCGGACGCCCTTTCATCCATGACGTCCAAGGAGTTGTATCAACTTATCATTTGACTATGTTGTACGTTTCCAATCTCGGGACGACAGCAAAGCTTAGAGGAAGTCAAGAGATGGCAAAATCATGCTACCTAACAGCACTGAAGCAACCGGCAAGGAGAGTGCCGGTAGAAGAGTTAAATCCGCCAACTCGGAAACAAAGGCGAGCTCAGAGGAGGGCTTTGGCGAATGAAGAAGGATCCGAGAAAGGGGGTGAGGAGATGGATGTTTTAATGGAAGAGGCTGGAATCCGGGCCCGATGATACTCCAAGGCCCAAACCGGATGGAGAAACGAAGCGGAGAGATGCTTGGCGAGATGACCCAAGCAAGGACAGTGGGTCGTTGGAACAGGACATGGACCCAAAGGTCGTGGTCAACTCCGGTGACTCTCCTAAGAGAAAACGCGGACGTCTTCGCGTTCTCAGCGGATGAGATGCCGGGAATCGACCCGGCCGTGATGGTACATCGTCTAAATGTTGACAGCACTGTCCGACCTGTCAAGCAAAAGAAGCGAAATTTTTCGGCCGAAAAGAACAAAGCCATTAAAGAGGAGGTTGATAAGCTATTGGCAGCTGACTTTATTGAGCCATGCGACTACCCGGAGTGGTTGGCCAATGTAGTCATGGTAAAGAAAGCTAGCGGCCAGTGGAGGATGTGTGTGGACTTTACAAACCTCAATAGAGCTTGCCCAAAAGATTGCTACCCGCTGCCGAGAATAGACCACCTAGTAGACTCTACTAGCGGTCATGCATTGTTAAGCTTTATGGATGCCTTCTCGGGCTATCACCAGATCAGCTTGCTCGAGGCCGATAGGAAAAAAGCTGCGTTCATCACAGATTGCGGAGTATATAATTATAAGGCAATGCCGTTTGGGCTACGTAATGCGGGGGCAACCTATCAAAAGCTAGTCGACAAAGTGTTCGCGGAACAGAGGGGGAGGAATATCGAAGCATATGTTGACGACTCCATCGTCAAGAGTAAAACTGACCGTGAACATTTGGACGATCTGGAAGAGACCTTTAAAACTTTGAGGAAGTATAAGATGAAGCTCAACCCAAAGAAATGTGTCTTTGGGGTGAGAGCGGGAAAGTTTTTAGGCTTCTTGGTAAGCAAAAGGGGGATTGATGCAAACCCAGACAAAGTTCAAGCCATTGTCGACCTGCCTGAGCCAAGAAACGTCAAGGATATTCAGCGGTTAACAGGGAGAATGGCGGTCCTCACTCGATTCATTTCAAAATCAGCAGACAAAGCTTTGCCTTTCTTTGCCCTGCTAAGGGGGAATAAGAAGTTCGAGTGGGGAGAGGAGCAAAGCAAAGCATTCCTAGCGGTAAAAGAGCATTTAAAGAAGCTACCAACCATTACAAGGCCCGAGACTGGAGACGTATTACAACTGTATATCTCGGCTTCACCGAAGACAGATCGCGGTCGTGTTGTTGGTAGAAAAAGAGAAGAGGCGACGAGCCAATTTATTTTATCGACCACATTCTTAACGGTCCGGAGAGCCGTTATCACCGGTAGAAAAAATGGCCTTGGCCGTGGTTATAGCCGCCAGGAAGCTCGAGACCATACTTCGATTGCCATCCCATTTAAGTTTTAACCAACCACCGCTAGAAAAAGCATTGCGAGAAGATGGATAGTTCCGCCGCTTCTTGAAATGGGCCGTTGAACTATCGGAGTATGATATACAAGACAAGCCCGGGACCGCTATCAAAGCGCAGCCCCGGCAGACTTTATCGTGGAAGCCTCATATGAGGAGGAAGAAGTGGAGCAAAAGGAAGTCCGGTTCTTTGGAGGTCGACGGATCATCCGCGTTAGCGGATCCGGAGCGGGTATAGTGATGACCACCCAAGAAGGAAATTCGTACCCAAGACGCCATCAAGTTCGCCTTCCCGGGTCAAACAACGAAGCGAGAATATGAAGCGGCAATTGCCGGACCGAGAATGTGTTTGGCGGCGGGTGCTAAGAAAGTGTTTTTAAAAAACGGACTCACGGTTGGTGAGCGGCACCGAGGGGAGAATTCGAAGTCGAGAGGCCAACATGCTAAAATACGTTGAAAAGGCCAAGGAATTGATAGCTCAACCGAATCATTTTGAGATTCAAGCGATACCTAGGGCCGAGAACACAAAAGCGGACGCGTTGTCCAAGTTGGCAAGCTCTGACTCATTTAGCATTGAAAGAACCGTCACGGTTGACATCTTGAAGGAAAAGAGCATCACAGAAAAGGTCGTAACCGTCAACAAGTATAAACCAAAGAGGGAGAATGGTTTAGCGAGTTGGTGGCGTACAAGTTGACGGGACGCTTCCGAATAATCCTTCGTCCGCCAAGAAATTGAAACGACAAGCAAGCCGGTACGTCATATACCAAAATGAGCTATACAAGAAATCATTCAGTTTACCTCCGCTTAAATGCGCAACCGCATGGGAATCCGTGAAGATCCTTGAAGAAATACATGAAGGTATATGCGGTAACCATATTGGCGGAAAGACTCTGGCACTTAAGGCATTGAGGGCGGGATTCTATTGGCCAAGTATGCTGGCGGATTCCCAGAGCTATGTTAAGAGATGTGATAAGTGCTAGAGATACGCTCCCGTCATTAACAGGCCAGCCAACGACTTGCAGCCTATCCTATGCCCAATCCCGTTCGCACAGTGGGGAATGGACATCTTGGGACCGTTCACCACAAAGAATCGGGGGGAGAAAGTTCCTAATAGTGGGAATTGATTACTTCACCAAGTGGATAGAGGCGAGCCGACAAAGAAAAATCAAGGCAAATCAGGTCAAGAAATTCATCGCGAGAATATTATGACAAGATTTGGGATCCCCATGGCGATCGTCTTTGATCATGGCGTCCAATCGATTGTCGACACGTACGGGCCTTCTTAACAGAATTTCGAGTAAAATTTGCATACTCAGCCGTTTGCCACCCTCAGAGCAACGGGCAAGCAGAGGCCGCGAACAAGCAGATCCTAAACGCCTTGAAGAAAAAGCTAGATGAATTCAAAGGGGGATGGGCCGATATGGTACCAGCAGTGCTATGGTCAAACAGAACAACAGAGAAAGAAGCGACGGGAGAGAGCCCATTCAAGTTAGCCTTCGGCGCGGAGGCGGTGTTGCCAGTAGAGGTGGGGTTACCCTCTTACCGGATCAAGCACCAAGATCTGCAAAGAAATGACCAGGCACTTAGGGAAAACCTAGACTTCTTGCCGGAAACAAGGCTCATGGCAGAACTGAGAGCAGCCGCTTACAAAGACAGGATCAGCAAGGCTTACAATAAAAAAGTCATGGAGAGGCCATTAGATGTTAGCGACCTGGTCCTTCGCAGAACAGCGGCCACTGGCAAGGCGCATATTGAGGGAAAGCTGACTGCTAACTGGGAAGGTCCCTACATCATAGCCAAGAAGATTGCTCTCGATTCCTTCATTTTAAAGAACATGGATGGCAAAGAGCTTAAAAATTGCTGGAATGCTAGCGTCCTAAGGAAATACTATGTTTGAGTTACTAAATGTAATAGGTCGAGAACCACCCTTGATTACTTAAATAATACAAACTTCTGTCAGCAGTTCATCAATTGTCTTATTATTTTCATGTACATTAATCAAAAGCCACATGACAGGCTCAAAGTACATAAACGGTCATATGACAGACCTAGTACAAATCAAAAGCCACATGACAGGCTCAAAGTACATAAACGGTCATATGACAGACCTAGTACAAATCAAAAGCCATATGACAGGCTCAAAGTACATAAACGGTCATATGACAGACCTAGTACAAATCAAAAGCCATATGACAGGCTCAAAGTACATAAACGGTCATATGACAGACCTAGTACAAATCAAAAGCCATATGACAGGCTCAAAGTGCGTTAACGGTCATATGACAGACCTTGCACAAATTAAGCCATATCAGGCCCAGTGCGTTAACGGTCATATAATCAGACGATAATTTAACAAAAATATTGGCGGACATACAACAATCAGACGATAATGGAAGCGACAGAAACACAAGATATAGAGTACTTTCCCATAAAATAAAAGCTACTGGCTTGGCGGCCAACTACAGGTAAAACGATGGCGGCCAGATGAAAGGCTTTTAGTTGGAATTGTACTTATAAAATTAAGAAACGTTAGCGTTTACAAATGCCAACATGGGCCGAATAAAGAGTTGAAATATTCAAAAAATACAACTATAAGCTATTAGAAGAACAGGAAGAGCTGAAAGAAGGCCGCCAAAAGTTTCAAGAGGGAGGGATCTCCCGATTTCCTTGATCGGGAACATCTCGAGGATCCGCATCGCCAATAGCGTCCTCGTCGCCGAACTTAGGATCCCCCTCAATAGGCGTGAGATGCCGGCCACCGGCATGAGCGTCTTCGATAACGTTCCGGTCAAATCCTGGAACCGATTTGCAAACGCATCTCATGCGGCGGCCCATCCGCCATCATACCTCTTGTGCAAAGCTGTTGCATATTCATCAGACTGTTAAACCGAGCAACCACCTTAGCAGCTCCTCCGGCCTCCGCTTCAGCGGCAGCATCCAAGACAAGCAATATCCTTCTCGGTTTGAGCCGTGTCCAGAGCCTTGGTTAACGTCTGAACGTTAGCCTCAGTCTCCTCTAGAAGAGATGTTCGCGTTCTTAACGTTACCAGCTCATCTTCCTGGGCTGCCAACTTCTCCTCTGCATCCTTCAGCAGGTCCTGGCAAGTCTCTAACGACTGCTTATGGCTGTCCGCCAACTTCTGGTACTCAATGTACTGCTCTATTAACTCAACAAAGAGCATTGTTGGCCTGCAAAGACAAAAAAGAGAACGTCAATAAAAAAAAAAAAAAAAAAAAACAAGTAAATGATAAAACAAGTGCTAAAACGTACCACAAGTTGGTCGTGAGCCAACCTAGCAGCAGGAGTAACCAGGGTCCCTGCCGGCCTGTCTAGAGGCAGCTGCATACCTTTCAGGATACGGTAGGCTAGAATGCCACCGTTTTCAGGAATATCGGCATACAACGACTCGTCCTCCCTGACGTCCCAATCAGGTTGGTATATCTTACCAGGGACAACAGGCTGGCGACCAAAGGATGCCGCCACAGCATCACTCAGCGGCACTTCCTTCTTCTCGATCCACTCATGGTACCGAGAGAAGACGCCTGGGATAGGTTGGATAAGAAGTCGGGCATTGAGATAAGCTCACGGATCTTCTCACGAATACTGGAGTAAGATCCGGATAGCCAAGTCACCCCGCTCTGATGACCAGGGCCGGTAGTCGCGACCTCGCCACGATCTTGGCCCTCAGAAGCGTTCACGTCCACATTCTCAACATGGACGACATCCCGAGCAGGGACAGAGGCCGGAGGATCCGCTGTAGCTGGCCGCTTATTAGCAGAAGTATCCTCCGCTGTCGGTTCACGTTGTCGTCTCCTTGTCCCGCTACCCCTAACAACGGAGTCGTGAGGTAGAAGACCCGAGTGGGGCGCGCAGAGGAAGCCGGGCCGCCAGATGCAGCGATAGTAATACCACCCACGGCCGGGAGTGCGACCGGTATGAGCGCCGCGAATACGGCGGATGTTCTGGGGACCATGACGGTTTCCCCCTCTACGGCCATTTACAACGCCATGCACGGTCTCAGGACCTTCAGCAGGAGCAGGCTGCATGTTGGTTAACGGCTTGAAGTTTTCGGAGATGCAAAGGGTCTGCAGGTCTAATTGATCAAAGCCTGCGTAAGACAAGGCTAAGTTAAAAAAAAAAAAAAAAAAAAAAAAAAAAAAAATTCGACAACAGCCGATAAGATAAGCAGTACTTACCATTAGCATGAGTAAGACAAAGCAACATGGCGGACAGTTGTTGATTCCCCAGGATATACCTAGAGTGAGGGAGCCAATTTTTGGGTTCCTTGACCTTAACTTCCCTCCCGTCCTCATAGGTAATCATGAAATCTTCAGTGTCAAAGAAGTCATAGGCGGCCCTCTCATCATCTGTTAGTGGAGCCAAAGACAAGTGCTCCATGTGCGGACGCGGCTCAGTGAAGTGACGGCGCACTGGATAGTTCTCGGGCACCTGAAGCCAAAAGAAGGCATCCTGCCAGCCCTTCAATCCAGTAGCTTTTGGTTGAACCGTCATCTTCTTATCGGCCGTCATTAGTGACCACCACCCCGCTTGACGGGCAGAACCATTTCTTTTCAACCAGTGGAGGTGACGGAATAAATTCAGAGTTTCAGGGAAGTCCAAAAAGCGGATCGTCCAGATATACGCAATCAAGTTTCGGACCGCTAACGGAGTCAGCTGGGCTAAGCAGACGTTGAAAGAGTTTAAGATCCTCACCAAAAAGGAATCCAAAGGAAAACGTAGCCCAAACTCAAAATGGTGAGTATAAACGGCCACATGACCGGGAGGGCATTCCGTTACAATGGAACCCTCAGAAGGAATCACCAGCCTATAACCGGCCGGGAACTGAAATAAATGATCAGCGACTTTAGGGTAACCAAGGTCAAGGGCATCCTGTCGCCAAGGAGAATCAATTTCAACCGTTAACGGCCCGGCACACTCATCCTCGGGCAACCATAAAGCATCAGTGCCGGGACCTTCAGCGTCCTCTTCAACATCTCTTCCTGGTACGTTAAGATCCACATCAACTCTCTCGCTTGCGTGAGAATTTTCTCCAACCACACGCTCCGACAGGAGCACGCAAGTGCCGAGGTTCGCGGCTGTAGTATGTGTCGCGTCTCCGGAGGCGCGAGCAATGGGGGTGTCAGGAACAGACCGACGGTGATAAGTGGACCCTTGATTAGCCATAACAGTTGCAATAGAATCACTGTCGTCACCTAAATCAATGATAGGTGGATTAGCGGCCATAGTGTCGTGCAAACGGTCATAAAAATCAGCCGTTACTCCAACCCCTGCGTCAGCCATACTATCCAACCAGGCGTGCTCTCTTAAAGGGGAAACATCAAGGCCGAAAAGGCATCAGTTGGCGGACTCCTAAGGGACCGTCTAGCAAGGATTTGGTGTCTAAGCTCCCTAAGCGTCTGTCTATCACCGCTCTCCCTGGCGACCAGATATCTCCTAGTCAAATTATGCTCCTCAGGAGTGGCGGGGTCGTTAAGGAACTTGGACCTCATTTCTTTTTCTCTCTCAGCCGTTAGGGGAATGTCCGACAATAACCTAGTTCTCCCCACGGGGCTAGAATCAGAAGAAGGCTCATCGTCGGCCAAAGGGGAAGAAGGTTCGCTTTCGGTCATAAGTACATCACTAGGGGTATTCTGACTATCAGACTGGTCCGACATAACGAAAATAAAAAAAGAAACTTTAAGCTTGGAGAAGAAATGAAGAAATACCTGGAAGAGTAAAGTCGCCGGAGAAAGAAGCGCAAAGAGCAAAAGGTTGCCGAAAAGAAAAACGAGCGAGGATTCCAAGGAGTGAGTGCAGAAAAGCCCGAGCTTGAACGAAAAGACCACCGGAAAAGTAAAATTATCACCGGCAAAACTCAAACTCAAAATCTCAGAAAAAACCCAGAAAACTTTCACGAAAAAATGGCAAATTTTTAAGCACAAGAGGACCGGAAATTGAAAACTAAAAGATTTGGCAACTTTTCAAAGAAATTTGAGCACTGGAAAGGCGGTTTTTTAGCAACTCAAACTTCGGCTATGGAAGTTTTGTCAGAGAAAAAATGGAGAAAGAAAGAGAGCTTTGTGAATGAAGATAAAAAAATCCGAAAAAAGTTAACTGTTCCAATATAAAGCGTGAATGAACGACTAGGATTAAAAGACCTCTCAACTCCCTCTCCAGATCCCTGCCAAGTGTCGAAGTATGGTAAACCCTAATAAAATAATGGGCGGGATTTTCGAAAAAGTAATCATTAACTTTTCGAAATTCTTTCAACTCCCTACGACGACACGTGGCACCCAACGAATGAACTTCCCCAAGAAGTCGAGCACGGCAACAGTGACTCGCATCCGCCGACAACATCACTAGCGGTCAGGACCCCAAATGATGCTGGGGGGGCTAGTTGTATGGGTATAACCCAAGTATGATAGCGGATCCCAGTGATAGGTCCGCGAGCGCCATCACGGACGCGAATACTTTAAACTGTTACCCACAGCTCTAACAAGTCAGTACATCAACATGGTCCGACAACGTTGGCGGTCGTCCAACAGGACAAAATAAGGGAATCTTCCCAGTTGTCAGAAGCACCACGACCGTACACGTGTAAAAGGATTACGCACCCTGTCAGGTGAATAGTACTTCTATAAATACCCCACTAGTACCATTCTGCAGGTACATTCTCTCACACCCAGAATTCTTATCTCTCTCTCTCTACTTTCTCTCTCTAAATCCTATTTGGACACGTGCTGACTTGAGCGTCGGAGGGGGTTTCCTCGCATCCCCCCCCGAGGGTAGTTCACGTTTACTTCTTGTGCAGTTATTCACTAGCGGAGTCCTATCCCAACCTTTGGCGGACTTCTCTCGAGGCTGCCAACCGTTTCAATACCGAAACAGTTCCTAGTCAAGCACTTTGCCTAGTCTATCTTGCAAGTCAAGTACGTAATATTTTTTTCATTTATTCTGCTACTGAAATATTCTTTCGTGCACTTTGTTGAAACTGCTATTTAGGTTTCATGCTCTTCCTTGAACACCAATTCAGTTCAGATAATGCTAAAATTCAAGTGTCTGACCTGATATTAAAAGAAAGGATAAGCACTAAAGCGACTTTTGCTGACTTACAAAATGTGCTTATATCAAAGCAGAGAACCATAAAATAAAGCAGTGATGAGGTTTTCTGATAGCGTCCTAAACCACCTGATGAAATCTGACAATCTCCCTCTCTGACAAGATCTCAAAAGCATCAGATGTACTAAAATCTGCCATTAGTCTAGATTTTGGCTTCACAAAGATCTTAAATATGGACAGTCTTCTCTCACATGTAAGAAGAACTAGTAGCAAGTAGTAAATCACACATTCATACATATAGTTTTTAGGGAGCATTTTTTACCCAATTAAAATTGATAGTAGATATATAAATGTAAGTAATTTATCAGTGTATAGAATTCTTACATATGTTTACATAAATGAAATCTTTATCTACAATCAAATACGACGCAAATATAGTTCTAACTAACCAATGACATTGAAAATTTTGGACCTAAATAATTAAGAGTCAATTAACTGCTTTTCTGCTGCATAGGTAAGAGTCTAATCCTAAATTCTGCCCTACACTTAGCTTAGGCAGAGTAGGTATTTATAGATGTGAGTGAGGAAGAACCCAAGATGTCAGCCTTTGCCACTACTTAGATCACTCACCCATATACATTTTTGATATTTGAGCATTGGCTATTAAACCAGAGATAATAGAGTAGCTACAAAGAGCTTAACAAACACAAGATCTCTAGAAAACAGCAATCTTGTGCTGCATATTTTGCTTGAAAGAAGGCAAAAGGATTGAACTACTATATGAAGGTCCTTCTCAATACAGTGATGTCACTCCACCTACATGGGTGGAGCTCCCTCATTACTAGATTTTTTTTATGTTTTAGGTTTGTAATTGTCGGGTGGAACTACTACAGAAACAATAAATTATATTGTGTTTTATTTATTTTCAAGACTATTATTATTGCAAAGTTGCAAGGCAATGCAATCACTGAACTTTGAACACTTTGAACTATATGTGCATGTCTTTTGTAGAATCTATTCATTTGTGAAAATCATTCCTTGTTTTTAATTTTTGAATAAGAATCTTGTATAATATGTTATTGTATATATATATATATATATATATATATATATATATATATATATATATATATATATATATATATATATATATATATATATATATATATATATATATATATATATATATAGAGGTAGGATCCACTGAAAACTAACCTTAAGCTGAAAACTGAAAATCGGCTTTTTTGCTTATTTTGCAGATTTTTGCTCATTTTATGTTTTTTTCTCATTTTTTGTTTTTGCTCATTTTACAAACTTATGTTCATTTTATGTACTCATTTTATATTTTCGCTCATTTTAAGAAACTTTTGCTCATTTTACATTTTTTTTTAATATTTTTTTCTCATTTTATATTTTTTTTCTCATTTTATATTTTTGCTCATTTTAAGAACTTTTTGCTTATTTTATATTTTTGCTCATTTTAAGAACTTTTTGCTTATTTTATCTTTTTGCTCATTTTAAGAACTTTTTGCTTATTTTATCTTTTTGCTCATTTTAAGAAACTTTTTGTCATTTTATGTTGCAGTTTTCAGTTTTCAGTTTTCAGCATAAGGAGTGGTTTTCACGTGATCTTATTCCTATATATATATATATATATATATATATATATATATATGTATATGTATATATATGTATATGTATATGTATATATATGTATATGTATATGTATATATATGTATATGTATATGTATATATATATACATATATATATATACATATACATATACATATATACATATACATATACATATATATACATATACATATACATATATATATATATGTATGTATAAGGTTGGGTTCCAGTGAGAACCCTCTTATGGTGAGAACCGTAAGAACCACTTAAAATGAGCAAAAATTTCATGAATAAGTAAAAAAATATAAAAAATGGGCAAAAGCATAAAATAAGTAGAAAACATTAAAGGAGCAAAAACGTAAAATGAGCAAAAATGTAAAATGAGAAAACCACAAACTGAGCATGAAAAAGTTAAATGAGAAAATGTAAAAGTAGCAAAACGTAAAATGAGCAAAAATGTGGCGAAATGGGTATAAAAATGTTAAATGAGCAAAAACATAAAATAAGCAAAACATAAAATGAGCAATATCTTTGTAAAATGAGTAAAAATGAGTGGTTTTCACCATAAGAGTGGTTCTCATATGAACTTATATATATAAAAGAAAACAAGAGACATAGAGGTATTAGAACAGATGCCAGCGAAACCAATAATGGTTATGGAGCAATATTAAAATACAGATACAAAAATGATAAAAAGGAAAAATGATACAACTCAAAAAGTTAATGGAAGAACTCGCTTCTATGAGAAGGGAAGCAACTTCCAGCAATCCTAATATGGAGCAAGCAGATATTGGCACTAGCCAAAAATATAAAAGCCGAATTATTACAAAAAAAGTTAAATCTCCTTTCAAGAAGAGCATGTCCTTACAAACTTATTACCCCAATCAAGCCAATAACCCCACACCAGCTTATCAATGAAATAAATTTTCCCAACCTTAATACCGATACCACATCTTTCAAAGAAAAACTAACCTTAGGAACCAAACAAACTATGACCCCTTTGGTTCGCCAATATATAGATTATTTCTTATTTATTGCCAATAAATTAAATACCGTTCCAGAAGTAACAACTAAAGACCGTCACGGAGAGATAGAAGGAGGTTATGTTACTAACCCCTTAAAAAGGGTAAACGAGTTAATAGCGTTGCCTGGTTGCAATGCAAATTTAATCAAAGCAGCATATGATTATGGCCTTCTTAATTCAGTTTATACAATGAATGGAGAAGAGTTATCATCAATTCCTCAGTTATATAAAGCAGCTAAAAGTTATTTGCAAATTACAAAATCTCCTATGATTTTTGTAAGATGCTATACCGCCCCAGGCGAAGTTACATTCTCTGAAATAAAACAATGTATTAGAGTTATCAAAATGGGATGTACAGCAAATTACATCCTCCCAGAAGAAATAAAGGCCCAGCCAGAGTTAAACCGAAATGAGATACCAGATATCCTCAGGGAGAAGCGAGCAGTCAAGATAAATGCGATTTATGAAGCCTTAATTAACATGGTCAAGACTCATGTTTGGATAAATCATAAAGAGTTAAATACGTTAATTATATCTCAAAGCAAAGCATATGGCCATGACACGGTCGAAACTATCAAATCATGGGTATGGAGCCTGCTCCATCCAAACCAAGAACCAGTTACAAGGTATATACCTAGAAATTTTCTTACTCAAGATACCTTAAAGAGATATTGCAGTTGGATGCAGCAAAATAATAACCACTCATGTCAAATGTGTGGAGTTAAACAAATGACTGTAACAATAATTGAAGATATGGATAGCTGTGGAGACAGAGCTGAATCATCTAGCACAGCAGCATCTACCACAGAAATAGAGCACAATTTACAAGTATCAAACACCTGTTAAAGAAGATAAGCATAGAGGAAAGAGATACTTTTGTAAAATCTATCATGTAATAAATAAATGTTGTAACAGTTATAATAAGACAAGAAATAGGCGGCTAGCGCACGATAAATATGTGAATAGTGAATAGTGTGAGCAGTACTTTTTACTGTAGCACTTTCACTGTAGCAATAGTATTTGTAATAGTATGTAATTTTGTACGAACACTTAAACAAGTTCGTCTATAAATAAGAAATGACTGATGCTGCTAAGGGGTATCATCAAGCTTCTCACTACTCCTCCTCTTTCTCTCTCTAAAGCTTTCTTCTCTCAAAAATAAAACACTCTTCACCCCGAGATTGGTATCAGAGCTACTATTCACAAAAGACCGGAGCTATTCACTTAGAGCTTATTCCTCAAGATATTTCAATATCAATTATGGAAGCAGATAATGTAATTCTTTTTCTTATGAACTGAATTTAAATTCAATCCCCTAGTTTATAATAATACTGAGATCTGTTAAGATAATTCTATAATTTCATATAGGATGTATGCTATCTTAATTATGCTTTCCCCGGTTAAGTAAAATCATGTTTAGAAACCAAGAGATAATTGGTAGCAGGAGCCCGTTTAGCCGTTGAGTATGAAAAGGCGTTAAGGGCGTGATGCATAAAACCTATGTGGTGAGGTTGAAAAACATGAATTTATTTAATTTTGCTTAAGTGCTTAAGAGTTGCAAGCGGATTAGCAGTACTTATATGAAAGTTGATAGAATTGTTATTAACTGATTAAGGTCTATTATGAACAAAGGGATTGAGTCTAAAAGGAAGTTCATACAGAAAAGAATATTTACTTGTACTTGTTATTTATTTGCTTATTTACTTATTATATCATGAAAACACAAATACAAAACTGCAAAGAAAAAATAGCAATTCGAGAATTATCATATAACCTTCGACTTAGAAATACAAATGAAAAAATAACACAATATCAAGACTATTTATATGAAGCATATCTAAGGAAGGATATTGAGATGATGAATGCTATAAGAAAAGAAATACAAAGAAAACAACTTAAAACAAGAAAACTTATAGAAGATAGACAAGAACTTAGAGATTTACAAAATTCGTTATACGTATGAGTACTAAATTCCAAGTAAAAAATTCTTTGAGAAAAGCTAATTTCCAATACTTTATATCAACTATGCAATTTGATATTAAAAATTTAGAATTAAGAAATCAAAAACAAATAGCTATCATTAATAAAATACAAATATTAGAACGAGCAATATTAAATGATAATCATAATCATGAAGAAATAGACAAAGAGTTAAAACCTTTTGATAATCAAATAGAGCTACTGAATATACAAATTAAAGAACAAGAAGATATATCTAAGAAAATACATGAAGATTATATTAATACATTAGATAGAAAATCAAGCATGTATGTATGAGTGAACTAGAAAAAGAAAAAAATTTAAGAACTAATCTAAAAATTATTAATACAAATGTTTTATTAGCTATACAATTACTAAAAGAATGCAAGAGTGATCTAGATAAACCAGAATCAAGTAATGTACCAATAGAACTAGAAGAACAAGGTTATGAGATCTTAGAAAAGAAGATAACTAAAGAATATTCACAATTATTTTCAGAATTACTTTTAAGAAAAAGAATAGAAATTGAATATGAAAGAGTAATTGAACAATTAGAATAATGAATATAAACGAAAAAATCATTGAAAAAGAAATTATTAGATACCCTTAGAGAGAGAAAGAGGAGGAGTAGTGAGAAGCTTGATGATACCCCTTAGCAGCATCAGACATTTCTTATTTATAGACGAACTTGTTTAAGTGTTCGTACAAAATTACATACTATTACAAATACTATTGCTACACTGAAAGTGCTACAGTAAAAAGTACTGTTCACACTATTCACTATTCACATATTTATCGTGCGCTAGCCGTCTATCTCTTGTCTTATTATAACTGTTACAACATTTATTTATTACATGATAGATTTTACAAAAGTATCTCTTTCCTCTATGCTTATCTTCTTTAACAGGTGTTTGATACTTGTAAATTGTGCTCTATTTCTGTGGTAGATGCTGCTGTGCTAGATGATTCAGCTCTGTCTCCACAGCTATTCATATCTTCAATTATTGGTACAGTCATTTGTTTAACTCCACACATTAGACATGAGTGGTTATTATTTTGCTGCATCCAACTGCAATATCTCTTCAAGGTATCTTGAGTAAGAAAATTTCTAGGTATATACCTAGTAACTGGTTCTGGAGCAGGCTCCATACCCATGATTTCATAGTTTCGACCGTGTCATGACCATATGCTTTGCTTTGAGATATAATTAACGTATTTAACTCTTTATGATTTATCCAAACATGAGTCTTGACCATGTTAATTAAGTCTTCATAAATCGCCTTTATCTTGACTGCTCGCTTCTCCCTAAGGATATCTGGTATCTCATTTCGGTTTAACACTGGTTGGGCCTTTATTTCTTCTGGGAGGATGAAATTTACCGTACATCCCATTTTGATAACTCTAATACATTGTTTTATTTCAGAGAATGTAACTTCGCCTGGGGCGGTATAGCATCTTACAAAAATCATAGGAGATTTTGTAATTTGCAAATAACTTTTAGCTGCTTAATATAACTGAGGAATTGATGATAGCTCTTCTCCATTCATTGTATAAACTGAATTAAGAAGGCCATAATCATATGCTGCTTTGATTAAATTTGCATTGCAACCAGGCAACGATATTAACTCGTTTACCCTTTTTAAGGGGTTAGTAACATAACCTCCTTCTATCTCTCCGTGACGGTCTTTAGTTGTTACTTCTGGAACGGTATTTAATTTATTGGCAATAAATAAGAAATAATCTATATATTGGCGAACCAAAGGGGTCATAGTTTGTTTGGTTCCTAAGGTTAGTTTTCCTTTGAAAGATGTGGTATCTGGTATTAGGCTGGGAAAATTTATTTCATTGATAATTGGTGTGGGGTTATTGGCTTGATTGGGGTAATAAGTTTGTAAGGACATGCTCTTCTTGAAAGGAGAATTAAATTTTTTTGTAATAATTCGGCTTGCTCCATATTAGGATTGCTGGAAGTTGCTTCCCTTTTTATAGAAGCGAGTTCTTCCATTAATAGGAAAATATATTATATTAGGAACTAATTTCTTAAACCAATATAAACCATTTAGTATAGATAAAGAATTTCTTACTTTGTTTACCTCTTGTCAACATAAGCTAAAAGACAAGGTAGTTACAAATAAAGAAAGATTACCAATAGAATGGGAAAATTGTAAAATAGGAGAAGAAGCAAAACTAGTCCAAAAAATGAAAACCAAAAAGGAAATCAACAATTTAGACATAATAGAAATAGGAATATTATATATAGATAAACTTACTCCTTTAAAAACTAAGCTAGAAGAATTATGCAGTGAAAATCCTTTAGAAAATTGGCATAAGCATAAAACTGAAATACAAATAACATTAAAAGACCAAAACGGTATCATATCACAAAAACCTTTTAATAATACTCAAAGAGATGAAAATGAATTTAAAATGCATATAACAGAACTATTAGCTGGTAAACTAATTAGACCAAGTAATTCAAAACATAGTAGTAGTGCATTTATAGTTAATAATCATTCTGAGCAAAAGAGAGGAAAAACAAGAATGGTTATCGACTATAGAATCTTAAATGAAAAAACAATAACATACAATTACCCCATACCAAATAAAATACTTAAAATGAGACAAATACAAGGATATAATTATTTTTCAAAATTTGATTGTAAAAGTGGTTTTCACCAATTAAAGCTAATCGAAGAGTCTAAACAATTAACAAGCATTCAAAGTCCCTAATGGATTTTACGAATGGAATGTTTTACCTTTTGGATATAAAAATGCCCCGGTAGATTCCAAGCATTTATGGATAAATATTTAAACCAATTATCAAATTGTGTAGTTTATATAGATGATATACTAATATATTAAAAAACACAGGAAGAACACTATAAGTTATTAGAACAGTTTACAGAAATTATCAAAACTAGTGGTATAGTTTTAAGTAAAAAGAAAATGGAATTGTTTAAAACACAAATTGAATTCTTAGGATTTGAAATAGATAAAGTTGGAATAAAAATGCAAGACCATATAGACCAAAAAATTATAGAGTTTCAAAAGGAAATTAATACTAAGAAAGAATTACAAAAATTCTTAGGAATAGTAAATCAGGTTAGAGAATTTATACCTAAATTATCACAATATACGGAACCATTAACTAAAAAACTAAAGAAAGACTACGACTTTAGATGGACAGATACTGACACGAATATTTTAGAGAAAATTAAAGAATTAGTCAGAAAGTTACCAAAACTAAGTTTTCCTGATGAAGACAAAGAATTTATATGGATAGTTGAAACAGATGCTAGCGAAACCAATAATGGTTATGGAGCAATATTAAAATACAGATACAAAAATGATAAAAAGGAAAATATATGTAGATATCATTCAGGAACCTTTAAAGCAAAAGAAATCAATTGGGACATAAATAAAAAAGAGCTAAAAACAGTAAAATATGGAATCAAAAATTTTGAATGTTATATTGTTTATAGTAAATTCATAATCAGAACAGATAATAGAACTGTTAGGAGTTGGTTAACCCAAAAATTACAAGATTCCATTACAAGGAAGGAAATAAATAGAATAATAGCTGACATCAATCAATATGAATTTTCTGTTGAACTATTAAAAACTGACGAAAATTGCTTTGCAGATTATCTCTCAAGAAATAGCTCAACAACTGATTCTAGAAAATCAAGAGCTCAAGATACAACTCAAAAAGTTAATGGAAGAACTCGCTTCTATGAAAAGGGAAGCAACTTCCAGCAATCCTAATATGGAGCAAGCTGATATTGGCACTAGCCAAAAATATAAAAGACGAATTATTACAAAAAAAGTTAATTCTCCTTTCAAGAAGAGCATGTCCTTACAAACTTATTACCCCAATCAAGCCAATAACCCCACACCAGTTATCAATGAAATAAATTTTCCCAGCCTAATACCATATACCACATCTTTCAAAGAAAAACTAACCTTAGGAACCAAACAAACTATGACCCCTTTGGTTCGCCAATATATAGATTATTTCTTATTTATTGCCAATAAATTAAATACCGTTCTAGAAGTAACAACTAAAGACCGTCACGGAGAGATAGAAGGAGGTTATGTTACTAACCCCTTAAAAAGGGTAAACGAGTTAATAGCGTTGCCTGGTTGCAATGCAAATTTAATCAAAGCAGCATATGATTATGACCTTCTTAAGTCAGTTTATACAATGAATAAAGAAGAGCTATCATCAATTCCTCAGTTATATAAAGTAGGTAAAAGTTATTTGCAAATTACAAAATCTCCTATGATTTTTGTAAGATGCTATACTGCCCCAGGCGAAGTTACATTCTCTGAAATAAAACAATATATTAGAGTTATCAAAATGGGAAGAACAGCAAATTTCATCCTCCCAGAAGAAATAAAGGCCCAGCCAGAGTTAAACCGAAATGAGATACCAGATATCCTCAGGGAGAAGCGAGCAGTCAAGATAAAGGCGATTTATGAAGCCTTAATTAACATAGTCAAGACTCATGTTTGTATAAATCATAAAGAGTTAAATACGTTAATTATATCTCAACGCAAAACATATGGCCATGACACGGTCGAAACTATCAAATCATGGGTATGGAGCCTGCTCCATCCAGACCAAGAACCAGTTACAAGGTATATACCTAGAAATTTTCTTACTCAAGATACCTTGAAGAGATATTGCGCTTGGATGCAAAGAAAATAATAACCACTCATGTCAAATGTGTGGAGTTAAACAAATGACTGTACCAATAATTGAAGATATGGATAGGCTGTGGAGACATAGTGGAATCATCTAGCACAACAAAGATCTACCACGTAAATAGAGCACAATTTACAAGTATCAAACACCCGTTAAAGAAGATGAGCATAGAGGAAAGAGATACTTTTGTAAAATCAATCATGTAATAAATAAATGTTGTAACAGTTATAATAAGACAAGAGATAGGCGGCTAGCGCACGATAAATATGTGAATAGTGAATAGTGTGAGCAGTACTTTTTACTGTAGCACTTTCACTGTAGCAATAGTATTTGTAATAGTATGTAATTTTGTACGAACACTTAAACAAGTTCGTCTATAAATAAGAAATGCCTGACGCTGCTAAGGGGTATCATCAAGCTTTTCACTACTCCTCTTTCTCTCTCTAAAGCTTTTTTCTCTCAAAAATAAAAGACGCTTCACCCCGAGATTGGTATCAGAGCTACTATTCACAAAAGACCGGAGCTATTCACTTAGAGCTTATTGCTCAAGATATTTCAATATCAATTATGGAAACAGATAAGGTAATTCTTTTTCTTATGAACTGAATTTAAATTCAATCCCCTAGTTTATAATAATACTGAGATCTGTTAAGATAATTCTATAATTTCATATAGGATGTATGCTATCTTAATTATGCTTTCCCCGATTAAGTAAAATCATGTTTAGAAACCAAGAGACAATTGGTAGCAGGAGCCCGTTTAGTCGTTGAGTATGAAAAGGCGTTAAGGGCGTGATGCATAAAACCTATGTGGTGAGGTTGTAAAACATGAATTTATTTAATTTTGCTTAAGTGCTTAAGGGTAGCAAAGCGGATTAGCAGTACTTATATGAAAGTTGATAGAATTGTTATTAACTGATTAAGGTTTATTATGAACAAAGGGATTGAGTCTAAAAGGAAGTTCATACAGAAAAGAATATTTACTTGTACTTGTTATTTATTTGCTTATTTACTTATTATATCATGAAAACACAAATACAAAACTGCAAAGAAAAAATAGCAATTCGAGAATTATCATATAACCTTCGACTTAGAAATACAAATGAAAAAATAACACAATATCAAGACTATTTATATGAAGCATATCTAAGGAAGGATATTGAGATGATGAATGCTATAAGAAAAGAAATACAAAGAAAACAACTTAAAACAAGAAAACTTATAGAAGATAGACAAGAACTTAGAGATTTACAAAATTCGTTATACGTATGAGTACTAAATCCCAAGTTAAAAATTCTATGAGAAAAGCTAATTTCCAATACTTTATATCAACTATGCAATCTGATATTAAAAATTTAGAATTTAGAAATAAAAAACAAATAGCTATCATTAATAAAATACAAATATTAGAACGAGCAACATTAAATGAAAATCATAATCATGAAGAAATAGACAAAGAGTTAAAACCTTTTGATAATCAAATAGAGCTACTAAATATACAAATTAAAGAACAAGAAGATATATCTAAGAAAATACATGAAGATTATATTAATACATTAGATAGAAAATCAAGCATGTATGTATGAGTGAACTAGAAAAAGAAAAAAAATTTAAGAACTAATCTAAAAATTATTAATACAAATGTTTTATTAGTTATACAATTACTAGAAGAAAGCAAGAGTGATCTAGATAAACCAGAATCAAGTAATGTACCAATAGAACTAGAAGAACAAGGTTATGAGATCTTAGAAAAGAAGATAACTAAAGAATATTCACAATTATTTCCAGAATTACCTTTAAGAAAAAGAATAGAAATTGAATATGAAAGAGTAATTGAACAATTAGAATAATGAATAAAAACGAAAAAATCATTGAAGAAGAAATTATTAGATACCCTGATGGTCCATTTAAAATACACAAGACTAATCAAGATAGACAATTTGCAGAAATTAGTAAAGGGAGATTTTATTTAATAAAAGATAGAAAACAAATTATACTAGAAAACGAATTTGATAGGGAAAGAAGACTAGCACTAGAAAATAATTTAGTACAAATAACAAATATAGAAAGTAGCTATCAAGACAATAAAACAATTAATGACATCTTTAAAAAATTAGAAAAGTTAGAAAGAAAATATGATGAAAGAATGAGAAAAATGGAAGAATCTATCAAAATAATACATATTAATACCAAACAAATATTAGATAAAGTCTACAGAGTAGAAAATAATTTTAATGAAGAGATACAAAATCTTAAAATAGAATATAATAATAGGTTTGATAAAATAGAAGAACAACTTATATGTAATATCAAAGAAAACACCGAAATATCGAAAATCCACGAATCGATAACGAAATAATAAATAATACTACCATAGAAGCTTTAACTACCGAAATAGAGCGACTAGAGGTAAATAATATAGAGGTAAATACTCTAGAAGAAAATAGTGAAGAATTTTATTCTAACAATGCAGTCAAGAATTTAGATATTCAAATCATTTAGAATCAGACTTTAATTCAGAACAGGATGACGAAATTAGCGTACTTACTAAGGTCGACACAGATGACGATTATTACTATATGGATAACAATAGAAATTATAAATCAACTTTTAAAAAGAAAAAATATGATTATGCCCATAGAAATAATGACTATATATGGAAATATCGAAGAAAAATAGAAAATGATTACATACCAAGAGATAATCAAACAGGAGAAACTCTAAATCTAGATTGTTCTACAAATGCTGAATCAGAAATACAAAATTGGATAGCTAGAATAAATGCAAAATTAATAGAAGCATAAATACCAGTTAGTGCAGCGGCTAATTATATTGAAGCCACAATAACAGGAATAACAAAAAGCTATTTAACTAATATAGGAATAAAAGAATTAACGGAACTACGAAGTACTAAAACAGAAGGAACTGAGATGACAGATTCAACACAAATGTTGAAAAAATACGAAAAAATAATTCGAAGAGAATTTGGCAATCCAAATGCAGATTTAAAATATGCAGAAGCTAAGAAAGAATATTGTAAGTCCCAACTATATAATATGCAAATATGTTCCATGTGTCCAGAAGATTTAAACAAATATAATTGTGCATTCCAAATGAATTATTATGAATTAGGAACCGAAACACACGAACAATTAGCTGTATTTTGAAAATTATATTTTGAAAAATTACCAATACCTATAAACACTATGGTACAAGAAGCATATTCTACAGAACCTAAAACAGGAATTTTAGGTGAACAAATATCAATTTTACAAACATGGTATAAAAATTATTGTTTTGAAGTCAATAACCAAAAAGCATCTAGAAAACAAGCTAAAATAAGTGACTGTTGTGAAAAATATGAAATACCTAAATTTGGATGTCACAAATTAAACAAAAAATATAAAACTAAAAGACCTAAATTAATGCAAAGACGATATAAAAGATTCAAACCATATGAAAAATATAAAAATAAGAAACGATCAAATAAAAATTACTTTATTAAAAGAAAAATCTATAAATATGCAAAAAATCCAAAAAGATGTAGATGCTATAATTGTGGACAGATAGGTCATATAGCAAAAGAATGTAAGACTAAAACAAATAAAAATTACATTTTTAATATTTTTCTTAGTATTTTTATTTGTTTACCAGAATGGAAAAGATTAAATACTCCCTTTAAAATAAACGGATTTAATAATAATAGTAGTAAAATTACTCTTTATCAAACAAATATAAAAATACAAATTTGGGATAAAATATCAGTCATACCTAAGGTATATTGCTTTGAATTAATAGGAAAAGATATTATATTAGGAACTAATTTCTTAAACCAATATAAACCATTTAGTATAGATAAAGAATTTCTTACTTTGTTTACCCCTTGTCAACATAAGCTAAAAGCCAAGGTAGTTACAAATAAAGAAAAATTACCAATAGAATGGGAAAATTGTAAAATAGGAGAAGAAGCAAAACTAGTCCAAAAAATGAAAACCAAAAAGGGAATCAATAATTTAGACATAATAGAAATAGGAATATTACATATAGATAAACTTACTCCTTTAAAAACTAAGCTAGAAGAATTATGCAGTGAAAATCCTTTAGAAAATTGGCATAAGCATAAAACTGAAATACAAATAACATTAAAAGACCAAAACACTAGCATATCACAAAAACCTTTTAATAATACTCAAAGAGATGAAAATGAATTTAAAATGCATATAACAGAAGTATTAGCTGGAAAACTAATTAGACCAAGTAATTCAAAACATAGTAGTAGTGCATTTATAGTTAATAATCATTCTGAGCAAAAGAGAGGAAAAACAAGAATGGTTATCGACTATAGAATCTTAAATGAAAAAACAATAACATACAATTACCCCATACCAAATAAAATACTTAAAATGAGACAAATAAAAGGATATAATTATTTTTCAAAATTTGATTGTAAAAGTGATTTTCACCAATTAAAACTAACTGAAGAGTCTAAACAATTAACAGCATTCAAAGTCCCTAATGGATTTTACGAATGGAATGTTTTACCTTTTGGATATAAAAATGCCCCAGGTAGATTCCAAGCATTTATGGATAAATATTTAAACCAATTATCAAATTGTGTAGTTTATATAGATGATATACTAATATATTCAAAAACACAGGAAGAACACTATAAGTTATTAGAACAGTTTACAGAAATTATGAAAACTAGTGGTATAGTTTTAAGTAAAAAGAAAATGGAATTGTTTAAAACACAAATTGAATTCTTAGGATCTGAAATAGATAAAGTTGGAATAAAAATGCAAGACCATATAGACCAAAAAATTATAGAGTTTCAAAAGGAAATTAATACTAAGAAAGAATTACAAAAATTCTTAGGAATATTAAATCAGGTTAGAGAATTTATACCTAAATTATCACAATATACGGAACCATTAACTAAAAAACTAAAGAAAGACTACGACTTTAGATGGACTGATACTGACACGAAGATTTTAGAGAAAATTAAAGAATTAGTCAGAAAGTTACCAAAACTAAGTTTTCCTGATGAAGACAAAGAATTTATATGGATAGTTGAAACAGATGCTAGCGAAACCAATAATGGTTATGGAGCAATATTAAAATACAGATACAAAAATGATAAAAAGGAAAATATATGTAGATATCATTCAGGAACCTTTAAAGCAAAAGAAATCAATTGGGACATAAATAAAAAAGAGCTAAAAACAGTAAAATATGGAATCAAAAAATTTAAATGTTATATTGTTTATAGTAAATTCATAATCAGAACAGATAATAGAACTGTTAGGAGTTGGTTAACCCAAAAATTACAAGATTCCATTACAAGGAAGGAAATAAATAGAATAATAGCTAACATCAATAAATATGAATTTTCTGTTGAACTATTAAAAACTGACGAAAATTGCTTTGCAGATTATCTTTCAAGAAATAGCTCAACAACTGATTCTAGAAAATCAAGAGCTCAAGATATAAATGACCATCAGGGTATCTAATAATTTCTTCTTCAATGATTTTTTCGTTTTTATTCATTATTCTAATTGTTCAATTACTCTTTCATATTCAATTTCTATTCTTTTTCTTAAAAGTAATTCTGGAAATAATTGTGAATATTCTTTAGTTATCTTCTTTTTTAGAAATAGCTCAACAACTGATTCTAGAAAATCAAGAGCTCAAGATACAACTGAAAAAGTTAATGGAAGAACTCGCTTCTATGAAAAGGGAAGCAACTTCCAGCAATCCTAATATGGAGCAAGTAGATATTGGCACTAGCCAAAAATATAAAAGCCGAATTATTACAAAAAAAGTTAATTCTCCTTTCAAGAAGAGCATGTCCTTAAAAACTTATTACCCCAATCAAGCCAATAACCCCACACCAATTAATTATCAATGAAATAAATTTTCCCAGCCTAATACCAGATACCATATCTTTCAAAGAAATACTAACCTTAGGAACCAAACAAACTATGACCCCTTTGGTTCGCCAATATATAGATTATTTCTTATTTATTGCCAATAAATTAAATACCGTTCCAGAAGTAACAACTAAAGACCGTCACGGAGAGATAGAAGGAGGTTATGTTACTAACACCTTAAAAAGGGTAAACGAGTTAATAGCGTTGCCTGGTTGCAATGCAAATGTAATCAAAGCAGCATATGATTATGGCCTTCTTAATTCAGTTTATACAATGAATGGAGAAGAGTTATCATCAATTCCTCAGTTATATAAAGCAGTTAAAAGTTATTTGCAAATTACAAAATCTCCTATGATTTTTGTAAGATGCTATACCGCCCCAGGCGAAGTTATATTCTCTGAAATAAAACAATGTATTAGAGTTATCAAAATGGGATGTACATCAAATTTCATCCTCCCAGAAGAAATAAAGTCCCAGCCAGAGTTAAACCGAAATGAGATACCAGATATCCTCAGGGAGAAGCGAGTAGTCAAGATAAAGGCGATTTATGAAGCCTTAATTAACATGGTCAAGACTCATGTTTGGATAAATCATAAAGAGTTAAATACGTTAATTATATCTCAAAGCAAAGCATATGGCCATGACACGGTCGAAACTATCAAATCATGGGTATGGAGCCTGCTCCATCCAGATCAAGAACCAGTTACAAGGTATATACCTAGACCTTAATCAGTTAATAACAATTCTATCAACTTTCATATAAGTACTGCTAATCCACTTTGCTACCCTTAAGCACTTAAGCAAAATTAAATAAATTCATGTTTTTCAACCTCACCACATAGGTTTTATGCATCACGCCCTTAACGTCTTTTCATACTCAACGGCTAAACGGGCTCCTGCTATCAATTGTCTCTTGGTTTCTAAACATGATTTTACTTAATCGGGGAAAGCATAATTAAGATAGCATACATCCTATATGAAATTATAGAATTATCTTAACAGATCTCAGTATTATTATAAACTAGGGGATTGAATTTAAATTCAGTTCATAAGAAAAAGATATATATATATATATATATCGACACCTTGGAACTGGCAGCAAAAACTCAAGTTGCAGTTGTGCCCATGAGGTCATGTCCGCTGGCCAGGAGAGTTTGCTTAATCTAGGGTCTCTTAAAGTTGTTATACACCCATATTTGATTGGAAACGATGCACAAGTATTGTGTAATTGAGCTCGCAGTGTTGCTGCACACACATTTGAGCAGTAAGGCTAAGGTCATCAAATCATTTTGACACGATTGGATGATGTTGATTCTGTATGTCACTGGTCAGATTGATGACGAATGGTGTCGGAGGTATGTGCCTCACTGGTCGGATCAAACTTTTTGGCTGCATCTTTTTGATGTATGAGGAACTTTTGCATTTTGGTCTTACAACTGTGTTTTCACTCATATGATAGTGCTGTTTTCCAGCCATGATTTGAGTGATTCTTGTGCATTTCAGTTGTATAAAGCAGTGACATTTTCATGTATGATTTAGCCACAAGCAGCATAGATAGCATGTATGATCTGGCCTTGAGACCGCACTTTGGATTACTCATACCATGAAGTTACTTTATCAGGTGTTTAAACTTCAAAGTTTGGAGCGAACTTGCTCTAAATGTGATCTGAAGATGTAAATAGCTGTTTCCATAGATAGACAATACATATTTTATTTTCAACTGAACATATATTGAATTTTCCATTTTCTTCATTTTAATAGCAAGTTTGATAACACACTATCTGGCTCATTTAGGGAAAACTGGCTATAATTTTACATTGTTGAGTTTAAATCGTTGTTTAAACTATTGGGTTCTCTGATAGAGGATTGCGTAATTTTAAGCTTATGTAGGCCATGTTCTTTTGGACTTATTTTCAGTTCAGTCCAGTTCAGTTCCGTTCAGCCCAGTTCAGTCCAAAAGAACGGGGCCATAAGTTCAACTTTTTAGGAAGCATGACCAGAGCATCACGGAGATGTTATACTAGCTCTAATCTCAATCAACCTAGGGTAGAATTTGACCAAATTTGTTCTGAAGTTTCCTTTTTGATCTGTTCAGTATGTCATACTCATAAATGTCGGTAAATTCAAGTTTTAATGTGCTTCTGATTGGTATTCCATATGTACTTCTGTAAATCTCTAGACTATCTTGTTGCTTGAGCTGAGAATAGTTTGGCTACTTTAAAAAATTTCCTTGGAAGTAAATGGTCCGTGTAAGAATTTTCTGCTCCATTTTGCTCCTGATGCTTTATTTTTGTGACGTGGAGTTATTATGCTTTAACAAAACAACTTTTTGCACTCATAAATTACATGGGGAAATCAACTTTTTATGTCTTTATGATCAACCAGATGACCACTTGACGTTATATTTCATTATCCTATCTGGACTTCCTCATATTAAAAAAAAAACTCCTAATTTGCAGCAGGTGACTGTTGGGTTTACGCTATTTGGCAAGGAGACCATAGCTGACTTAGACATCAACGCTATTGTAGAAGAAGCAGAGTAGATGACGAGTGCATTTGAAGTTCAACCTTCAATATGTCCCCAACCTTTCTCATGTAGTATAGAATCTGTAGCCTTTTGTTATAGTTTGTGATGTTTAGCATTGAGGGGAGATGCTTTTAAATATTACAATGATAAAAACGGATTGTTATGGATGATTTACAAAAGGCACCAGGTCGAATATGCTTTAAAACAGATAATTGGAGGAGTGAACATACTGATGATGAATACATGTCTATCACAGCTTCTTGGATTAATGCTAATTGGAAATTACAAAGAGCATAATTAAATTTGGGGGCATTAGCACTTCCATTTGATGGAGTTTCTCTTGCCGACGAAATTGCGTTGTGCGTAGGCGCATGGAAAATAGATAACAAGATATTTAGCTTCACAGTAGACAATGCATCTTTATAATGATTGATTGATTGGTTTTCTTAAACATCATCTTCAAAGGAAGAATGGTTTGTTCTTTGGTGGCGAATTTTCACTTGCGGTGTGCTTGTAATATTATTAATCTTGTCGTACAAGCTGGATTAAAGATCATAAATGATGTTGTGATCAAAATTAAAAGTATAGTTAAGCACTCGATCCCAAAGATTTATTTTTTACAATGTTGCAGAGACAAGTTTTGGTATAAAAACAAACAAGAAGTTGCGGGGAGATAATTATATTAGATGGAATTCTAAATTGATGCTAAATCGATGAAATTGTTCTCTGAAATGGTAAGATCCCTTTATGACTTAGATGTGCTCGCAGTCGCGGAAGACACTGTCGTCTATCCTTCATTGGTTCCGTAAAGGAACAAATCCCAAGGGCAGGTAAAGTTTCCAATTCCTGATAAATCAACTTCTCTCAAGTTAATCATCATGTAAAAAACTTATATGGACTTGGTCCACGCTAATTAGTGTGGACCTAATGCTAATTCATGTGATTTATGAAAAAAAAAGGTCACTATATAAAAAATATAGATATGAAAGATGAGTAGATATATATTGTAAAGTTTGACTATGTGAAAAAAAGGTTACTATGTCACAAAGTGAAAATTTTATTATGATAAACTAATGTAAGAAAGAGTGACTATATTTTTAAAAAATGGTCACTATGATAAATAGTAACTGTATAGTGTAACTTAAGATTTTAAAAGATTACTATATGGAAAGAAGGGTCACTATGTTAAATAAGTGGCTTTGGTCCACAATAATATTATTGTGTACCAGTTGTGGACCAGGTCCACGCAAGACTAACTCAATCATCATTCAGTTTTCATATCTTGCATCTTTTTATTTTACATATTTCCCTATATGATATGCTTTTTTTTTACGGTCCCTATTAGGGATGTCAATCCACTCCGAATCCGACCCTAGTCTGCTCCGATCTGAAGGAAAAAATCCGAGCAACCCCGACAAAAAATAATCCGGACCGACCCTGTTTGGAAAGTCCGACTCCAAGTCGGACAAGGGTCGGAGTCGGATCCCATTAAAAAATCCGACATCCCAATCCCATTCCGATTTTAAGGCAATTAATCTTTTTTTTATTTATATTAAGTATTCTGGAAGTATAATTTAACTCTGACTTTGAGACAATTGTATTATATAAGATTTTTTCATTGAAGAGATGATTGTTAAAAATAATTCTAATGTTTAATTTTCAGAAGATTATTAAAAAATAGTAATAATTAGATTATTTGTATTAAAGAAGATTTTTCTATTAAAAAAATAGGGTAAAAAAAGTCGGATCGGATCGGAATCAGATGTTAGGATTTTAAGTCGGGCCGAACTCGGATTTTCGAAGTCGGAGTCAGATTTAAAATCCGACTTCTTGTAGGGTGATATGTCACATTTATATATAGTTTTTAGATGCATTTTGATTGCATTTAGAACTCCTTTTAGAGCATTTAGGTGCATAATGGCATGAATTACGTAAGTTATGCTCTACTACTCCCCGTTTGCGTGTTTCGATGATTTTCAGGTTATTTTGATGCAAATAGATTATGATTATCTAAGATCAAGCCTATTAATCATCGAGGATGAAGATAGCTTGCACAAGGATCACAATGCATCCGTTTGGGACAATTTCGAGTTAGAATGAAGCGAAGAGTTAGTGAAAGAAGTGCCAAAACTGACACATGTTCACCATTTTGATCATAACTTTTTATAGAAAATGGATAATCAAGAAATTTCAGTTGGGTTGGAAACTAGACTTTAAGAGATTTCCAATGTAGGTCACACGCCCAAAACGGACTTATGGTTTGAGAGATACAGCCTTCTCAAGTTGACGCAAAATCGCAGTTTTCCCACCCGGTCGACCGGGCGAGACGAGAACTCCTT
This sequence comes from Beta corolliflora, assembly GCA_947648045.1. Lineage (NCBI taxonomy): Eukaryota > Viridiplantae > Streptophyta > Magnoliopsida > Caryophyllales > Amaranthaceae > Beta > Beta corolliflora. The sequence goes on along the minus strand of CANSZD010003217.1, from coordinate 666,675 downwards.
CAGCGTACAAGCCAATCAGCCCGGCCAACCGGGCGAGAAAGAGGCCAAATTTGCTTACGCGCCCGACCGGGCGGCCTTGCCTGGTTGACCGGGCGAAATTGTTCCTTTGCTCGTAAGTTCAAGACAACGTCGCTCGACCGGGTGGTTTTTCGGAAACATTAATTTTTGCCTTTTTAAGCCGATTTTGTAAAGACTATAAATAGGTTTTTAGTATTTTCGATTAGTTCATCTTTTATTCTGCGTTTTTAGGTTTAAACACTTAGTTTTCTCTCTCTACTTTGGTATTAATTCTTTGCTTGGAAGATTATAAAGATCGTTGATTTCATTTTCATTGCTCTTCAATCATTCGGTATTCTTCTTTACTTTGTTTAATTTGATGAATTCTTCTACTTGCATTATGTTTATTGTGTTTATTATTATCATGAGTGAGTAGTCTTTTTCTAGGGCTTAGTGATGGAAGCCATGTTTATACCTATTTGATTGTGGTTTAAAGTTCTTCGATATTTGGATTGAATTAGAGTAATTTCCTATTGATTTGTTATGCTTGTTTAATTCATGTAATTGCGCAATATCATGGGTTATGTTTAGCTAATAGGAGTTAGAATCGAAATATCATACTCATTAGAGGCTTGTTACAATAGGTAGGTCTGATTATGTTGATCGACCGTACTAGCATATGTTGATCTAAGAGTTGTTAAGACCCGAACGTAGGATTAACGAAATACTCTAATTATTCGAACCTCAATCCAAGTATTGTTGAATTGTATTGTAGTGATTAAATTGGAATAAGCATGGTGGACCGATCGATTGCCCTAGGTTTTTAATTATTTGATAAACTTCCATCCTTTTATGTTCTAGTTTATTCTAGTTTAGTTATTAATCATTCAATCAAATTTCTCTCTTGAAGTAGTTAAATAGTTGAGCATAAATCTATAGAACTCCTCTGCCTGTGGATCGACCCGTATTTGCCAGTTTCTGCTAACAACAAACACCGTGCACTTGCGGTATATATTTTAAAACCCATCATAGGGTCAGAGTCGGATTATGCATAATTCGGTCCAAGTCCGACCCGTTGCCATCCCTAGTCCATATATGATAGAAGTATACGTTTTCGTTTCTTCCTTTGATGAGTAAACTGTGTTAATATTTTTTCTTTTATGTTATAGATTTTTCAAGGCAAACTTTCCTAAAGTCGCTTGAGCCCTTTGTGAAATGGCTGGAAGAGGCAGAGGAGGAGGAATGAAAAACTCAGTGGTTGTTATTGCTGGAGTTCACTTCCCCTCACGGGCGGGGCTCAGCCGGCGCGGCGTGCGCAACCGCACAGGGCCCTGCAAAAATAAGAGCCCCAAAATGATGCTATATAGTTCTTATTGCTATGATATGTAAGCAAAAAAAGTGGATGGATCAGTATTATGTAGGGATGACACCGGGTCCTCATGGACCTGGATCCATACCTGTTTTCATAGGATGGATCCGGATTCGATGGGTCTGGGAAATAGGACCCGGATCCAGATATCGCGGAACCGGGTCCAAACGGATCCGAACGGCTCTGTTCATAATTTATAATCTTTTGCCTACTTTTCCATATAAATTTAATTTCACAACTAAATTCAACCATTTTGCCACAAATCCCAATAAATTAAGCAATTTTACCTCAATTGAAATCAACAAATTATCAAACTGATCTCTCAAGTTTGATGAAAGCACTAAATAGATTGCCAAGCAAAGAGTTCTCTGAGACAAGTAGACAACAACAACTATGTTGAACCCTAGTTTTGATGATGACAAAGGAACAAAGATGCAAACTAAGTAGTGAACTAACAAGTTGTTTAAGTGAATGAATTTCAAGATATCAATTAAAGGAACAAAGAGAATACTAAGTCAAGGAAGAAATCAAGTTCGGATTTTGAAGACTAAGTAAAGATGTTTCAAGATTTGGTACTGGAGCAGCATTGGAGCTAGCAAGAAGACTAAAGCGAGGCTTTTTGTTTCTAGTTCCATTGTAAAGGAACGAGTAAGAATGGTAAGGAACTATGGCAATTTAGAATGTGAATGAGCGTTTGTTCCTTCGTAAGGAACAGACGAACTGACATTTAACTAATAAGTTAAAGGAACTGACTATTAATAGGAACTGAACTTAGGATGAAGCATTACAACGGTTTGTTTTTGTCTGTTGAGTAATTTATGCCTAGAATCTAGGTAACCGTTTTATTTAAGGAAAAATCTGATTTTAAGGAAAATCTTTTTAAGGAAAAGTTTTTATTTTTATAAAGATAATAAAAATCCTTTTCGGTTTTTATGAAAATATTTTAAAGATAATATTTTTGGTAAAAGGATTTTATTTTGGATTTTCGAATTAATGCTTTAAGTGGTTGCTAAAATTAAGGGAGCAGTAACATAATTATCTCTCACGTTTAACAGTGATCATGGAGATCATGGGTTGAATGAGGAACGTGTTCCTCAGGGTAAGGAACATCATGGGATAATGATATTACCACGAACACATGTTTTAATCCCACGTTCTAAGTTATTACCACTATAAATACTGATGTCTAATTAAGTTCCAAGTTGTGTATGACCAAGTGAATTAGTGAGTTTAACTAAGTAAGGTGTCAGGGCCTTCATTCTCTCATAAAAGCCATTTGTTCTTTGCCTTCTTACTTTAATTCCACTAAGTTTATTTGATCAATTGTATTTTGGTTTTTGGGGTAAGGGGACTTTGAGTGAAGTTCTGTAAGAGAGAAGCTTTGAGTGAAGCGAGTTAAAGTGAGAAAATTTCAAGTGAAGTTGAGAGGAACAACTGTTAAGGGAACATTTGTTCAGGAACTTGAGTTTAGGAACTCAAGGTGTAGCTCGTGAGTAGAATTAGGTTGTAACAAAGTTGGTTGGCCTAATTAGTGGAAAGCGTTGAGTTTAAAATCCCTAGTGGTCGAGGTTGTTTCTTCTTGTTGGGCCCAAGAAGTTTTTCCTCGTAAAAATCCCTTGTGTTCCTTTAGCTTGTTTCTTTGTTTAAGTTTAAAATTCCGCAAAAAGTTACGTTTATTTCTACACATACAATTCACCCCCCTCTTGTATTGTTCCTAGTGAAATAACAAACTAAAAACTAAAAGAACCAAAAAGAAAGAAAAAAAATTGAACTAATTACAGGCAACAATACACAAATTTTAAAAAAAAAACGTCCTAATAAAACGACCGATGACCCCGCGTAGATAGAGAAGAGAAGGAGAAGATCTGGTGGTAATTACAATAGAAGTTGATGGTGATGGTGGTGCCGCGGTACTGCGTGCAAAGTGCTGGTTTTTGGCGAGTTGGTGGCGACTGGTGAGTGACGTCGTATAGATGGAGGCAGCGAGTGACTTCGGTGTTGGTGGGCGGCGTTGGTGGCTGGGGGCAGGGGGTAACTGGAGAAAGAGACGGGGATGGGGTTCAGGGTGCACACCGGTCCAGAACCGGATCGGACCGGATCGAACCAGGTTGGACCGGTGGACCGGTTCAATGGATTTGCGCGAACCTGGACCAAACCAGAAATGATTCCGGTCTAGACCGGACCGAACCTGTTTTTTCCGGTCCGGTCCAGGTCCAGGTCTGGACCTGTTTTCGTTTTTTAGGGTTATTTTTCCTAATTCAAAAAAAAAAACTGCTTCATACAAAAAATCAACATTATCATTTGAAGAAAAACGTAAAACGAAAATACTCAAGCGTATAAGAAGCGAAAATTTCTACTTTAATATGTAGAGCAAAGGAAAATCCTTGTTCCATTTTTCAAGTGGAGCTTTACTGCAGAGGTAACAATGGCGGATCAAAACCTAGCTTCACTCTATCTCCTAATTCTCCTCCCACTCTTTCTCCTCCACTTCATCCTCTACTTCATTGTTCGCCCTCGCTCAGTCACCATCCCAATAAAAAACCGTCACATCTTCATCACCGGCGGATCAAGCGGCATCGCCGCGCCGGAGTCGACTGCGCCACCAGCCTGCTCGGAACTTCGCCGTCGTGCCGCTGTCAGCCGGAGCTCGTTTCTTTCTCTCTCTTCGTGGTTGAGCCCTTGGGAGGTGAAGTGTTAGAGAAGGTAGTGGGAGGTTGAGAAGGGGGTTGGTACGGCTGGAGAAAGGAAAAATGGGCTAGGGTTTAGGAAATAGAAATGACTTATGTATTAGAGGATAAGTTACTGATGTTTCAAAATTCAAAAAAAAATTATTTTTATAAAAAAACCGGGTCAACCGGTCTGAAGCGGTTTCCCCCGATTTTTACCCGGGCTTGACCGGTTGCCAGGAATCCACTTTTTCTTTGGACCGAGGACCGGACCGGAATCCTAGGCCCGGTCCAGTCCGATCCAAATTTCGATCCGGATCGGTTTGTGTGCAGCCCTAGAGGGGGTAATTATTGGAGAAAGAGAAGAGGAGAGGGTAACTGGAGAGAGAGAAAGAAAGGGTGAAAGAAGGAGCTAGGGTTTTGAGTGTAAATTGTGGGCGCTCAATTGTTTAAGGTTGACAGTCACAATCCAGCCCACTACTCAGCTAATTTTTTAAAAAATGGATCTCCGGATCCGGGTTTGGGATCATATCCGGTCCTAGAACCGAATTTTAACCACGGGGTCTGGATCCGACCCGGGTCAAACGAGTTAAAATTTTTTTGGATCCAGATCCGTGAAATTGGATCCAAGTCCATGGGTCTGGACCGATTCTAAGATCCATTGCCATCTCTAGTGGTAAGTAACTAGTGAGTGCAAGAGCCCATCGCTGAAGTCAAGGGTTCAATTTTTTTTTGTGAATATTAATGTGTTTTTTCATTTTATTAGAATTTATTTACAGCCAACTTTCCACTATCCACTTTTATAGAACTTAGCCACGTTTCTCAGACCCCAATTTCCCTCACCTTCATCTTTTCATCTTCACTCAACAATTTCCACCATAGCTATTAATATTTCACCTTCCAATTTCCATACAAATGTAATCCCCCGTAATTTTATGAATTTTATAAATTTTATAAATGCACTTTAATGTATATTATATATATTTTTTAATGTTTAAATGATTTATTTCTTAAAAGGTTTACTATTTGAAAGTCAAAAGAATTATTTAATGATTTTAAGTAATCAAATATTTTATGTAGTCATACTTTGAAAATTATTTAAATAGTTTAAACATCTTTGAGTTTAGTAAAAAAGATTTTAAAATGGGTTAGAGGAACCCAACTATGCCCAAGTACCCAAACACTATTCCCTAAGCCCAAGAAGGGTTAACTATATAAACCCCAAAACCCCCAAATTTTCCCCCACACTTATTTTCTCTCTCTTTCTTCTCCCTCTCTTTTTTGGCCTTCACCCTCTTCTTTCTCTCTCTCTCTCTCCCGATTTTTCTCCTCCTCTTCGTGTGTTCGGTCGACCGTCGGCAGCAGCCGCGCCCTTCCCCCTTGTGTCGCCGTGTCTATTCCCTCCTTCCTCTCTTTGGTTATTTCTTCCTCCTCTATTTTTATTTAATGTTAAGTTTATATTTTTAAGTATTGATATAATGTTTTCATGATTAAAATTTATAGTTTAATGATTTAAATATAAATTTCAGATTATGTAATTTATATATTGAAGTAATTAAATTTCAGATTTATTTATTATGTTTAAATTAAGGTTTTAAGTATCAAAGCATGGATTTTTAGGGTTTTATGAGTTGGAAAATCATAGTAGTATATTATAGTTTATGAAATTGAGTACTCTTGTATTTATGATTATGTTTAAGCATGTTTTAAAGGGTTTTAAATACATTATAAGTTGCTGGAATTTTTATTAGTATGCTTATGATGGAGTTTTAATTGTCAAAGTATGAGTTTTTGAGGGTTTTTAATGACTAGTATGGTAGTTCTATACTAGGAAGTATTAATAGTTGAATTTTTAATGATTAAAAAGGTTTTTAAATATTTTTAAAGAGGGTTTAAAGTATTTCAAAGTTGCTGGAAATTTATTAGAGTATTGATTTGTGGTTATGTTGATATTTGATAGACGGAGAATTCTCTTTAGGCGACTTTTAAGCTTGTTAAAGTGGTCTCGCATTTTGTCTACACAAGGTACGTACATACCTATGTGTGGATTGGATTAATATCATGTCCTAAGGATGGGATTGATGTAGTATCATGTATAGGGAACTATTTATAGTTCATATGTGATTTATATTCAAGAGAAATTGCATATTTTATGCCGTTGTTTGAAGCATGTTGATTATATTATGTTTGTATGGATGATTGATGCAAGCATATGAGATTGAGAACTTTATTTTATTAATTCACATGAGGGATTAATAATTATGTTGTTATTGGATCATGGATTGGATCATGTTGTTCCCTTTGGATTATCTAATTACTTTATGAGGACCGAGGGCCTTATTTGGTAAGTTGGTTATTCACCTATGAAAGGTTGGTTGGTTGTTGACTTGGATCAACAAATAAATAATGGTTATGGAATTAATATTGGAATTATTCTTGGGTTGTTAAGTTGATGATCACCTTATCTAATCCTAAGTTAAAAATAGAAGTTTATGCATCCTTGATGATTATATTGTTTGTTGTACTTTGTGAGTCATAACAAGTAAATAAATTATCGATTTTTTCACCAAATACCCCTGACAAATAAATTTATTCACCAAATACCCCCACTTTTTTCAAAATTCACCAGATACCCCTGACCTTTAAAAAAATTCACCAGATGCCCAAATGACTAACGACGGTTAACTCCGTTAGTCATCAACCCCTAAAAAACCCTAATTAACCTTAATTAAACCCTAAAAACCCTAACTCTAAAACCCCTAAAAACCCTAAAAGCCCACCAACCCACACCCAATCCCAGCCCACCAGCCCCCTCCTTGTCCCCCTTCGAATCCCGTGCCTCCCCCCTCCCCCGTCGGAAAATCGCTCCCCTCCCCTACCCCCTTTGACCGCGCCTCCCCCTCCCCCTCTCCCACCCCTTCGAATCCCGCGCCTCCCCCCCCCTCCCCCACCCCTTCGAAGCGAATCTCGTGCCTCCAACTCTCCCACCCCTCGTTTCGGCCCGAAAGAAACGGAGGAGGCGGCACTCTCCCACCGTCGTTTACGCCCGAAAGAAACGAGAGGAGGCGACACTCTCCCACCGTCGTTTGTGCCCCGAAAGAAACGGAGGACGCGACATAGGCCGAGGTGGGCCGGGGAAATCATTCCAAACGGAGGATCGGAGAAGCCGCCACGCCGATTTGAAGGACTACGGTGGTCGACGAGTGGAGAAGTGAGGGAGGGCTGCGGGCTGCCGACGAGAGTGAGGGAGGAGGAGGGGGACAAGTGCGCCGGCGAGAGCAGGATGGGAGGGGGCGTGGGGGGAGGGGGTACCGGTGGAGGGGGCTGCGTGGGGGGGGGGCGTGGGGGGGGGGGTTGGGGTGGGGGGCTGGGGTTGGGGGGAGGGGGGGGGGTTGGGTTAATTAGGTTTTAGGATTAATTAGGTTTTTAGGATTAATTAGAGTTTTTTTAGGGTTAATTAGAGTTTTTAGGGTTAATTAGTTAATTTGCTAACGAAACTCTAACGTCCGTTAGCCAAAAGGGTATTTTGGGTAATTTTTTTAAAGGTCAGGGGTATCTGGTGAATTTTTTTAAAGGTCAGGGGTATTTGGTGAATTTTTAAAAAAGTGGGGGCATTTGGTGAATAAATTTATTTGTCAGGGGTATTTGGTGAAAAAACCGATAAATTATTAATCACGTAAAGTGGAAAGTGAATAGCAATAAGTTTTGGACTTGTGCCCGTCTGAAGTGTTGGACTAGTATGAGTTGGCGTACATGGTGGTAGGCTGGTAGCCCATGGTTTTTCTTGGGACCGTATTGATCACTGTGTCCTATAATTATTCAAAAAGTTCCTCGATATCGTAGGTCAGGGGAGTACGTAGTCGCGCCCGTACTTCGTCTTCTAAATTGAAGACTGGTTTGGTTTGGACAACTATTTCCATTGTCTATTCAATCTAAATTAATTAACTTATTGGTTGTGGAGTCAAGTTCATTAAAACTAGTCTGCTATGTTATTACATTATTATTTATCTGTGCTTAATGTTTATTAGTATCATGTTAGGTTGTATATTTATTTACTATGTAGTACTCAGCTTTGCTGATTACGTGCTTTTGTGTGTGTGTGTGTTGATCATGGCTATGCCTTATTGATCATGTGATGACCCATTTTTAGGAAAACAAATATCTTCATCTCATAATGGATGAGCGAATTGTTGGTCTCTCGGGATCAATAGGGTAACATCCATTTCAGGTTTGAAGATAATGCATCATGGGTTCGGGAATTCATGGAGAGCTTGCGTTGACTTTATTAATATTATAGTTGACTTTTACATTCAAGTTAAGTTTTGACTTTATGTTGGTTTGACTTTGGTTTGACTTTTGGAGTTGACTTTTGGTTGACTAAGTTTTATTTTCAAAGTTATTTATTATTATTATTTCCGCTGCAAAATTTTGAATAAGCCGATACGTTATCACACGGGCGATAATGCTTTGATAATTCTCTAAGTTTTATATTGAAAAGTGTAGACACATAATCGTGTCTCCCCATTTAAGGGTCCAATGATGAAATATACCGCGGTCTTAGTTGGCATGGCCCAATGGAGGAGCAGTCCGAATAACCAGGCAATATGTGTTTTGAAATAATATTATAAAAGCCCAATTAATCGTTCATGATGATTAATTGTAAGTTCAAGCCGTGAAATATTTGTTAAGTCCATTTTAAAAGCCCAACTGAATATTTGTTGTTTTAATAAATATTTTCTTAATATTTATTGTTTTAATAAATATTTTCCTAATATTTATTGTTTTAATAAATATTTCCTTAAAAGCTTTTATTATCTTTTACCCATAAATCAGATTTTTAACCCGGAAAATTCGATCTCCGGATTTTTAGGATAAAAATGGCATCATGAAAGCACGCGTAGAATAAAAAAACGAATACTCTAGAATATGCGCCGGACGCAGCGGCTGCGCTCAGCGAGCCACGTGTGTCCATCACATTGGCCAGATCGCGTCAGACGCGCCAATGAGCGCCTGACACGTGTACTTGTGACTCACACAGAGTCCTGCGCCTGGCGCAAGTCCTGTGTGAGACGCAAGATAAAATTTTATCTTTTTGAAAATGCGTTTCCACGTGCAATGTTTTAACTGGACGGACCACGTCAGGCAGGCCAATCTGCGCCTGACGCGTGTCCTCGCGCCTGCCACGTAGGCCTGCGTCTGGCGCAGAGCTTGCGTGGAGCGCACGTCTTAATTGTCATGGTCTAATGATTTGATTTTCTAGAGTTCAGGAGCAATCTATTTCTAGATCCCGACATAGACTCGAGTCTGAACCTAGCCTCGTTTAAGCCTCTTCCCACCTATATTTATTCAAGTCACAAATTCAAACTTTTTATTTTTTTAATGCAAGCTCTCTTTGTCCCTGAAGGACTCTCCGACAATTCCATGGTCTCTGGCGATACTTGACTGTGCCTATGTCAACTTCCCAAAGAAGAATCCCCAGCAATCCCCAGTGGAGTCGCCAAATTGTTGGCGTGGATTTTTGATTCCTTTAATGCCTGCTACACGCGGTGTGAGCGCGTTTATTTGACTACCCCATTGTTAAGGTTTTGTTAAAAATATGTTTTGAAGTCGCCAACAATTCTTTAAAGGAAGAATCATAAATCTAATTGGATATTGAAACGGAAGGGACATCTTAGGGACTTATCCAATGTAGATTTCCCCATCATGACTCCATAGATGGTCAGGAACCAAAAATTGAGTTCGGGGGTGAGGGTACAATATAGTCAGGAACTATATTGCCCATTGCTGGCCTATACTAAATACCGATTCACAACAAATTTTATGCAAAAGAATAACCAAACAATATTTCAAATCACCCTAAAATAATTAATCTAGATTGGTTCAGGAAACACATCAAAAGACTAATTATTTAGTGATCAGTTATTATACAATCGTTTTACAAGGTTACTAACAGGTTGTCCAAATTATCTGAATTAATGAGAACAATTCTTTAGGTCTTATTTAGCATAATAACATGTGGGTGATAAACAGGCATGCAGGATAATTATAATATCATGAATATAATATAAGGAAATTAGAAGAAAAGAGGTTAGAATTTACAAAGAGACACGGTTATTAATTAAAAATCTACATCATGACAAGAAAAGGTTAGTAACTTCAATAAAATAAATATAATTATTCAAGGGCCCTCAGGATTATACCTATGCGGTTTAGATCAAAGAGCGTAGTGACCTTCAGGCGAAGCAATCTTGGAACCAGGAATATAGTAGGATCAGGAACAATAATTGATGTGGAAGATTAAAAGTGTTTGAGTATTTTTTTGTATTCGAAGTATGTTTCGGAGTATTCGAGAGTATTTGTGTGCGTAAAAAAATAATAATTCGAAGTTGTCTCTGATTCGGGAAATCAGCCCGTATTTATAGGCAAATTAAGACGTGCGCTCCACGCAAGCCCTGCGCCAGGCGCAGGCCTACGTGGCAGGCGCGAGGACACACGTCAGGCGCAGATTGGCCTGCCTGACGTGTTCCGTCCAATTTAAACATTGCACGTGGAAACGCGTTTTCAAAAAGATAAAATTTTATCTTGCGTCTCACACAGGACTTGCGCCAGGCGCAAGACTCTGTGTGAGTCACAAGTACACGTGTCAGGCGCTCATTGGCGCGCCTGACGCTATCTGGCCAATGTGGTGGACGCACGTGGCGCGCTGAGCGCAGCCGCCGCGTCTGGCGCATATTCCAGAATATTCACTTTTTTATTTTACGCGTGCTTTCAAGATGCCATTTTTATCCCTAAAAATTCGGAGATCGAATTTTGCGGGTTAAAAATCTGATTTATGAGTAAAAGATAATAAAAGCTTTTAAGGAAATATTTATTAAAACAATAAATATTAGGAAAATAATTATATTTAAACAATAAATATTAGGAAAATATTTATTAAAACAATAAATATTAAGAAAATATTTATTAAAAAAAACAAATATTCTGTTGGGCTTTTAAAATGGACTTAACAAACATTTCACGGGTTGAACTTACAATTAATCATCATGAACGATTAATTGGGCTTTTATAATATTATTTCAAAACACATATTGCCTAGTTATTCGGACTGCTCCTCCATTGGGCCATGCCAACTAAGACCGCGGTATATTTCATTAGGGATGTTCAGAAAAACCCGACCCGGTGACCCGCCGACCCGCTTGACCGGGTAGTTTTTCATAAAATTATAATTATGACGGGCCGGGTACCCGACCCGGAAAAGGCGGGTCGGGTCATGGGCCACTTAATTTTACCACTCGGGCACCCGAGTACCCGAGAAATAATTTTTTATAGCAGATTATTCACTCGTTATTTCCTATCATGAGTTGCGTTCTTGAAATCTGCAAACCATTTCTGTGAAAGTCTCTGGCTCACCACCTTCCCCACAAACTTGTTCTTGCTGCTCTGTGTCTTACTGCTACTATCCTTAAGTTTGCTCTTTTCTTTTGTAGTTGTTCTGTTGTTGGTATTGAAATCCCATTTGCAAATTAAATAAAGAGCTATTCTCAAAATAAAAAGCAGTAGGAATTTTGTTAGGGAGTATATGACATTAAGAAGTTTTCTTACATTAGGAGTCTCTTGTTGAGATAAGTATTTCTTTTGTTAGGATTAGTTATCCTTATTCTGCTAGGCTTAGGTATCTTGTAACTATATATATTCATGATTTACATCAATGAGAAGATAACGCAATTTACACTTCATAGTATTTCACATGGTATCGGAGCACTCTTAATTTTTTTATCCACAACGTATCTCATGGCTGGTGATGATGCTGTATCACAACCATCTCCTCCAACCCCAAATCCAAAACTAGATATTACCTCTCCGTTTTATCTCGGCACGGGTGATCGTCCCGGCGACTTCATCACTCCAACTCATCTCACCCATGACAACTACGACGAATGGGCTGCTGACATACAACTAGCCCTCGAGGCCCGCCGCAAATTCGCGTTTCTTGATGGTAGTATTACCGCTGCTGAACCTCCCTTCTCCTCCGCGGATTGGGCCACTGTAAACGCAATGCTCATTTCTTGGATATTAAATACAATCTCTCCGGATGTCAAAGGTACCTTAACTAAATTTCGCGAAGCCAAACGTTTATGGGATCATCTAAAAATCCGTTATGCGACTGTTAATGGCCCTCGCATCCAACAATTACGTTCTGCTATTGCTCGTTGTGATCAACCTAAAACTATGACTGTTTCTAGTTATTATGGCAAATTCAATGCTTTATGGGAAGAATTATATCATCATGTTCCCCTGATTAATTGTACTTGCTGTTCTAAGTGTGAGGTTGGATCTCTTCATGCTTCTCGTCGTGAAACTGAAAAAATTCATGACTTTCTTATGGGTCTTAATTCTGAATATTATTCCCGACTCCGTACACAAATTTTATCCATGGACCCCCTCCCCTCTTTAGATCGTGCATATCAATTAGCTATTCAGGATGAATGTGTGTGACTGACCACTGCCGAATCCCCGCAACCGAGTGAGGTACTCGGATTTGCTGTGCGTGCGGATTCAAGTCGCGGACGTGGCTCGGGGAATCGGCCCACATGTACACACTGCAACAAATTAGGCCATGAGGCTGCCAAGTGCTGGCAACGTCTTACTTGCACACATTGCAAGAAACAAGGTCATGAGGCTTCGGGGTGTTACGAGCTTGTCGGGTATCCAGAGGGCTGGCCTAACAACACTCGCACGGCTGGTCGTGGTTCTGGTCAAGCCAACGCTGTGACTGCCGTGGGTGTGTCTTCATCCAGCGCATCATCTTCTTCGAGTTCCCCATCGCTTTTCACGGCCGACCAATGGAAGGCCCTTGCGGGTTTACTTGGAAATACTGCCCTTCCTCCTGAACGTCTTAATGGTATGTTTAATTTTGATTCCTGGATTATTGACACAGGGGCCACAAACCATGTTACCGGTAATAAAGCATGGTTTTCTAGTTTGATTGATGTTGATCCTTGTCCTATTGGACTTCCAAATGGAGATACGGTGGTGGCAAATCAAAAGGGCTCTATCCTTCTTTCCCCTACTATTACTTTATCTGATGTTTTGTATGTTCCTCAATTCAGTTGCAATTTACTTTCGGTTTCTCAACTCACTAATGATTTGCACTGTATTATCCAATTTTCCTCCTCTATGTGTGCTATACAGGACCATCTGATGGAGCTGATTGGAACGGCGCGTAGGCAAGATGGACTTCACTACTTTGATGGAGGCCCCAAGGATCAACCGGTTTCTGTGCATACCGCCATCTCGGATTTTGAACTATGGCATCGTCGGATGGGTCATCCTTCTGAAAAAGTAGTGAAGTTACTTCCCCCTTTGTGTGGTCATAAGGGTAGTTTAGATAATCATTGTGAAATATGTTTTCGTGCGAAACATCCTCGCGATAAATTTCCTATTAGTACTAATAAAGCATCTAGAATTTTTGAGAAAATCCATTGTGATTTATGGGGTCCTTATAAGCACTTATCTTCCTGTGGGGCTCGATATTTTTTAACCATTGTTGATGACTATTCTAGAGCTGTATGGACATATTTAATGGTAGATAAAACAGAAGTTTTTCGCATGTTCATGAATTTTGTTGCCATGGTTGATCGTTAATTTTCTTCTACCATTAAAATTGTTCAAAGTGATAATGGCACAGAATTTAACTGTCTGCATGATTATTTTAATGCAACTGGCATCCTATTTCAAACCTCATGTGTCTCTACCCCTCAACAGAATGGTCGGGTAGAGCGTAAACATAAACACATTTTGAATGTTGGCAGAGCTCTTCTTTTTCAAGCTCACCTTCCTATTTTCTTTTGGGGAGAGAGTGTTCTTTCTGCAGCCCACCTCATTAATAGAACTCCTTCTATATTGTTAAACAACAAATCACCTTTTGAACTTCTTCATGGTTATTCTCCTGCTTATGAGGCTATTAAAACTTTTGGGTGTTTATGTTTTGCTCATAATCATAAAAATAAGGGTGATAAATTTGTAAGCAGAAGTCGGAAGTGCCTTTTTGTAGGCTACCCATTTGGCAAGAAAGGATGGAAATTATTTAATCTTGTTACCAAAGAATTTTTTGTGTCTCGTGATGTAAAATTTTTTGAGGAAGTTTTCCCGTTTATCACTCCCGAAGATGCTAATATTGATCCCTCTTCCTTATTCCCTTCCTCTCCTCACCAAATTCATTCGGATTTTGCCTCTTTTTTGGATGACGACCAACCTCCACAAACAGCCCAGCCCCAAATTGATCCCTAATCATCTTCTCATCCTTCACAAAACGGCCCTTCCTCTCCACCTAACTTTCCCTCACCTGGCCCGTCTCCTACCAAGGCCCAACCTTCACCCTCACACTCTCCAGATCTCGCCCCCACCACTTCGGAGTCCAGCGCTCCTACTGAGCTCAGCGCTCCACCTGCATCTCCTGGACCTCAGTCCCTCCAGGCCCATAATCCCTTCCGCGCACCTCAGTTGGACCACGAGTCCAGTTCCAGCCCAATTTCCATTGCTTCGGACCCCTCGCCTACTGAGCCCCAGCCTTTATCTCCTAATTTGGACACTCCAGTCCCTTCTAATGTCTCAAACCCAGTAACTGAGTCTCTTTTGGGTCGAGGTTTGCGAGAACATCCCTCCGTCTTGCTTAAGGATTATGTCACGCATTCAGTTCAAGTAAAAAGTTCATCTCCTGCCCCTCCTTCTACCTCGGCTTCTAAAGGTACTCCGTATCCTATAGCTCACTACATTAATTGTGCAAATTATTCTGTGAATTATCGAAAGTTTCTTGCAGCTGTTGTGAATAATATAGAACCAAAGTCTTTTAAGGAAGCCATGAGGGATCCTCGGTGGAAAGCATCTATGCAGGATGAAATCAGCGCTCTAGAGGATAATGAAACTTGGACATTGGAACCTCTACCTCCGGGTAAACGTGCTCTTGGTAGTCAATGGGTGTATCGTATCAAGTACTTAGCTAATGGTGAGGTAGAACGCCTCAAGTCTCGTTTGGTTGTCTTTGGTAATCATCAGGAAGCAGGTATTGATTATAATGAAACTTTTGCTCCTGTTGCCAAAATGACCACTGTTCGTGCTTTTTTAGCTATTGCTGCTTCCAAAAATTGGGAGCTCCATCAAATGGATGTTCACAATGCTTTTCTACATGGTGATCTTACCGAAGAGGTTTATATGAAACTTCCTCCTGGTTTTGAAAGTTCAAATACTAATCTTGTCTGCAGATTGCGAAAATCGTTGTATGGTCTCAAGCAAGCTCCTCGTTGTTGGCTTGCCAAGCTTGCTACTGCTTTGAAGAATTATGGTTTTCTTCAATCTTACTCTGATTATTCGCTGTTCAGTTATACTAAAGATCATGTTCAGATAAATGTTTTGGTTTATGTTGATGGTCTTATCAATTCTGGGAATGATTCCGCTGCATTGCATGTCTTTAAATCATACCTTAGTGATTGTTTCAAGATGAAGGATCTTGGTCCTTTGAAGTATTTTTTGGGTATTGAAGTTGCCAGGAGCACTATGGGACTTTTTCTTTGTCAGCGAAAATATACTCTTGATATTATTTCTGAGGCAGGCTTATTAGGTGCCAAGCCCAGTAGCTTTCCTATTGAGCAGCATCATCGCCTGGCACAAGCCACATGCACCATTCTCCCAGACGCCGCAGCTTACCGCCGCCTAGTTGGGCGCCTTATTTATCTTGCTGTCACACGACCCGATCTTGCTTATTCAGTTCATGTCTTATCACAGTTTATGCAGACTCCCCGACAGGAACATTGGGATGCTGCATTGCACGTTGTGCGTTATTTAAAAGGCACTCCTGATCAGGGCATTCTTTTGCGGGCTGATAGTGATCTTTCACTTCAAGGTTGGTGTGATTCAGATTGGGCTGCTTGTCCTCTCACTCGACGGTCTTTGACAGGTTGGATTGTGTTCTTGGGTAATTCTCCTGTTTCTTGGAAAACCAAGAAACAACAGACAGTATCTCGTTCATCTGCCGAAGCAGAATATCGATCCATGGCCGCCATCACTTGTGAGCTCAAATGGCTCAAGGCTTTGCTCTTAAGCCTCGACGTTCATCATCCAAAGGCTATTCCTTTGTTTTGTGACAGCCAATCTGCATTACATATAGCCAATAATCCAGTTTTCAATGAGCGCACGAAACATATTGAAGTGGATTGTCATTTTGTTCGTGACGCTATTCTTGACGGTCTCATTGCTCCCTCATATGTTACTACTAAGGCTCAATTGGCAGATATCTTCACTAAGGCTCTTGGTAAAACACAATTTGAGTTACTGTTGTCCAAGTTGGGCATTCTTGATCCTTCCCATGCTCCAACTTGAGAGGGGGGTGTTAGGGAGTATATGACATTAAGAAGTTTTCTTACATTAGGAGTCTCTTGTTGAGATAAGTATTTCTTTTGTTAGGATTAGTTATCCTTATTCTGCTAGGCTTAGGTATCTTGTAACTATATATATTCATGATTTACATCAATGAGAAGATAACGCAATTTACACTTCATAGTATTTCACAAATTTGCAAATACGATTCGAAATTGTAAAGAAGAAAAAATGCTAGTTAATCATCATGGCAGTAGTAATGAAAAAAAAATGCAAGTTAATCATCATGGCAGTAGCAAAGAAGAAAAAATGCAAGTTTGTATATATATATATAATCATCATGGCAGTAGCAGTAGTAGTGGATTAGCTCAGTCTTTTGCAATTCCGTACTTTCTAATTGTACTTATTAAGCTGATTAAGAGTCAATGGGATGAGTAAACTATTCTCATAACTGAACCGGGTACCCTATGACCCGACCCGGGAAAATCGGGTACCCAATTAGCAGGTACCCGGTTTTTCAGGGTCGGGTCATGGGCCACTTTTTTGAATACCCGCGAATCCGGGTACCCGCATATCCGGGTACCCGAAAAGCCGGGTACCTGGTTATGAACACCCCTATATTTCATCATTGGGCCCTTAAATGGGGAGACATGGTTATCGAATTATCAAATCATATCATCTGCATTAGTGTCATATCTCTGCATTAGTGTCACATCTCTGCATTTGTATTACATATCTACATCATCCAATATTGTGTTAAGCATCGCATCGGTCGTCCGTAGCCATAGGATTTTAGCGTCAATCATCGAGTCACACACACACACACACACACACACACACACACATGTGGGCACACATGATATCACCTTTAAATCTAGAGTTTTAGAGGTCACTCTTTATAGGTCAAGTCATGTCCTATCCATACACTAGCACCCACATCACGGGACACATTCATGTCCCCTAGTCGTTTGTCTGCACATCTGTTTGTTATGTGTATTCACAGGTACCCAACATTAAAAACACTCGAAATGAGTTATATTTCGCCAAGGTCTGCGGACCACTGCAAAATTAACAAAAGAAGACAAGTGTTATATACATGGTGCGTCCAGCGCACCGATAACACTGTGTAACATGCAGCAACCTGCGTCCAGTACAGCTTACCACGCCAAGTGCAGGCCTGTGCGTCTGGCGCACAAACCTGTGAAGCACGCTTGGGGGCTTCTTAGCCAAGTGGGGCCACATGCTTAGCTTCTTATAAATTCAAATGTTCATTACGACATCGTACTGCGTCCAGCGCAGCGTACCACGCCAAGCGCAGGTCTGTGCGTCTGGCGCACAGTCCCATACAACGCGCTTGGGGGCTTCTTAGCCATGTGGAGCCCACACACCTAATTCCAACTGATTTCAAATGTTCGTTACGACATTGCGCGCGACAACTCAACGAACTTTCAAAAGTTTGCAAAAAATACAATTTTAACATCCTACAAATTCTCAATGCATGTCATTCAAGAAACGATGAATAGTCAGAAAAATCAATGACGGGACACAAACCGTCAACAACGGGACACAAACCGTCAACAACGGGACACAAACTGTTGGGTCTGCAGACCACTTTCAATCAACTACATCATTTGTCTGGGAGCGGGACAAACAACATACTGCTCAGCCCCGTAGAGTGGGATGCAAATACTCTACACCATTTGTGTGGGAGCGGGACAAACAACATACTGCACAGCCCCGTGGAGTGGGATACAAATACTCTACATCATTTGTCTGAGAGCGGGACAAACGACATACTGCTCAGCCCCGTAGAGTGGGATACAAATACTCTACATCATTTGTCTGGGAGCGGGATAAACGACATAATGCTCAGCCCCGTGGAGTGGGATACAAATACTCTACATCATTTGTCTGGGCGCGGGACAAACGACATACTGCTCAGCCCCGTAGAGTGGGATACAAATACTCTACATCATTTGTTTGGGAGCGGGACAAACGAAATACTGCTCAGCCCCGTAGAGTGGGATACAAATACTCTACACCATTTGTCTGGGAGCGGGACAAACGACACACTGCTCAGCCCCGTGGAGTGGGATACAAATACTCTACACTACTTGTCTGGGAGCGGGACAACCAACAGCTCAGCCCCATGGAGCGGGATACAAATGCTCTACAACATCTATTTCATTTCCACCTATCATTTCATTTTTGCAAATTTACAATTACTTTGCAAATATGTTTCACATATGTCTGTTCCTGAAGTGTTTTGCTGGTACCGGCGCAAAAGAGTGATTTTGGATCGCAGAGCATCTAGAATCATTCTCCGTCCCGACACGTATACTTTGACTTTCGGTTTCACAAACCTCAGTCAAAGTGGGGGCTTCTGTAGACACATAATCGTGTCTCCCCATTTAAGGGTCCAATGATGAAATATACCGCGGTCTTAGTTGGCATGGCTCAATGGAGGAGCAGTCCGAATAACCAGGCAATATGTGTTTTGAAATAATATTATAAAAGCCCAATTAATCGTTCATGATGATTAATTGTAAGTTCAACCCGTGAAATATTTGTTAAGTCCATTTTAAAAGCCCAACTGAATATTTGTTGTTTTAATAAATATCTTATTAATATTTATTGTTTTAATAAATATTTTCCTAATATTTATTGCAAAATTAATAGAAATTAAACAATAGAAAGGAAGAAAAAACGAGAACAGGGCATTAAACATACAATTAAATCAATAGAAATTCTTTAACCTAAACATCAAACTTTATCCACGAGAATAGCCAAATTTCGATTTTTATCCAAACTTATACAACTTTACAACGGACGAAATAAAAAAATGAAAAAAAATCAGGCAAACAAATGCAAATAAAAAAAAGAAACCCTAACTAAAAATACGAAACCCTAAATAACAAAAACGAAAACAATTGAAAGTTAAACTCTAAAATTACAAACGAAAATAAGAAAATGGAATGAAAATTAAAATTGAAAACGAAAAAAATAAACCTAACCCTAGATCTGGAACAAAAACGAAAACGAAAAATGAAAATCGAAAGTTAAACACGACGGAGACAAGATATGATTGAGGAGATGGCGGCGACGAAAATTGACAGAAGAGACGGCGGCGACAAAAACTGAGAGTGGTTGGTGGTGGTTGTTGACAGCGACGGAGTGCAGAGAGAGATCGAAAAGCGACAATGGTTGATGAAGAAACGACGGTGGTTGTTGATGAGGAATTGAAAAGCGAAGAAACGAAGATGGTGCTGAAGATCTGGTGGGGAGGATGTTGTTGATGATGATAGATGATTTAGGGTTTGTGAGAGGAGAGAGAGTTGATGAGAGGCGGAACAGGAGAGAGGGCTGATGAGAGGAGTTTTAGGTTTGAGAGAGGTTGCGCCTAAGGGCCACGTTTTATACGTAAAGGGGTTGGGCCAGCTAGGAGCCTGGGACGCGTTGGGCATTAAATGAGGTTGGATTGACTGAGCGATTAAGTGGGCCGCGTTTATATCCCTAATATTGTATAGCTGATTCGGTTTTTTGAACCGGATCAGTTTACAGAAACCCGCAGCGGTTTTCTGTTAACTGAGCCGGTTCTCTAAGAACCGCGGCGGTTTTTGTTCCCAAGTTTCCCACCCAAAATTTCGAGGATTTACCGATGCGATTATCTTAAGGACCGCAGCGGTTGTGTTGTGACATATAGCGTTTTTTCACTAGTGTATGATAACTTATGAGCTTTTGAGTGAATTATGAATGAGTTAAAAGACGATCTTTTGACTATAAAAGTACTATTTTGAGTATGTTTTACAAGGGGAAGAAGTTGTTTCTAGACAGTGAAGAACAACCACAAGCTAAGTATGATAAGTTGACTTACTATACGTTAAGTTACGGAAAGTTAACAGTTAAGGGGACATGTCCTTGTCCTAAAAGTCTTGCAAGCAGTACGAAAAAGGTGGGTGACAGCCCCCGTGAGTTAAGTAAGGAGGCAACCACCCTGTAAGTTAAGCTAAGGATATAAGGTTAGAGACGACATAGTGTACCTTGCCCTCTCTATTCGGGTTCACTTCCCCTAAAGATAAGTAAATAACATTTGTGAACTCTTACTTTACGTTCAACTGAGATTTATGAAGTTAAGTATATGTATTCTATGCGATTGATAAGACACTAGTGAGCAAATATTTTTTTTCACTTGGAAATAATCCTTGTTTTACGATTTTATATTTGTGGACGTTTTTAAGAAGATTTCGTAAGAAATCTGAATCCTCATACGCTAAGTTGCACTTAATTAAGTATTTATTTCATATTACTTTTATTAAGTCATGTTGGCCATATAATTTTAAAGAATAAGCTTCATTATAAGTATCCTTCTAAGTTTAATTGATTTATGGAAATATTTGTGAACTAAAACCGTATGACGGGCTGAAGTAAAGTTACTGAGCTTTCCGCTCATTTTGGTTTGTTTGTTTTGCATCTGTTTCTGTGATTTGCAGGCATCGTGTGTGGAAAACCTGAGAGACACTAGAGGACTAGGGAAGCTTTGGGCCACGAGTAATTGGATCTAGTGCCAAGAAAAGTCTTTGTGACATTGGGTTGTATTACATTTTGAGATCTTCGTGAGAATAAGTATATGTTTCGTTAAGGTATGATATAAGATCGTTGTATTGTGGGCCCTAACCCACAGGTCCAGGATCGGGTCATGATATTAAATTTCCGTTGCCAGTAAATGTAAATTTGAGGTTTATCATATGATAATTAAGATTTATGAATGTTAAGCGTGTTTAACTAGTGCGGGCTGTTACAATAGCCCCTTGTGTAACTTGGTAAGTACAGTTAGTACAAGTGCATACATGTAGTGGTGTGTTTATTATTACTTATTACAATAGCTAGACAACTATATATATAGAGCTGTAATAAGTATATAAGGAAAGAAGAGAGGAAAAAGGGTTAATGCTGACGCAGCAGCTTATTAGCTCAACTAACTAAAAGTTAGTTACAAGAGAAATATTCTGGTGTGATGCAGGTAGTAATCCTGTGTGTCTTAGTCTAGCTGTGTGTATATCCAACACCCTTCCAAGAGGATTTAAAGAGATGTCTATTTTTTTTTCCAATCTAACGGTTTAATCTTCAATTTCATTATTGAATTGATAAATAATTCGTTAGAAATTGGTTTCTAATTTTGCTATATACTCCCTCCGTCCCAGAATACTCTTGACATGCACTTATCAGGGCACGTAGTTTTAGATGATAAGTTGTTGTTTAGTTATCAATTGTTATTTTATTAAAAAGTAGATGTGATAGGAGTGAGTAGGTAGTAAAAGTAGTATTATTTTATTTGGTGGAGAGAGAGTGTGGGCCCATGGTTAGAGTTGGTAGGTAGTAGGAATGACATTATTTTATTTGGAGGAGAGAGAGTGTGGGCCAATGGTTAAAATGTAGAAGGATTAAAATAATAGTGGGTCATATCCAAAAATAGAAGTGTAAAGAGTATTCTGGAACAGATGAAAAAAGAAAGTGTAAAGAGTATTCTGGGACAGAGGGAGTATACTATATACAAATTCTGCAATTTTTACCAATAAATTAAAAGAATAAGAAATTCAGTAATATACTTCAAAAGTAAACAAATTGTGACGTGGGTACTTGCGGATTTCGGCAAAGCAACCTTGAAAGTGAAAGCTCAACACCAAGTAGTGGTGTCAGAAACAGATCTGACCGTTGGGTCAACCTGATTCTGACTTGACTTGAACCTGGTTCGACCTGTGAGGGTCAGTCCCCAGACCTGATCGAAACCTAACCTGGGATTACCCAGACCTGACTGGCACCTGGCAAGATTATATTCTGACCTGACCAGACAGACCTACATTCAAACCCGAACCCGACCGTACTCAATCAAATATTACTAAAATTCAATTATTTTTTTATATTTACAAAATCATTTAAATATGTTAATTTATAAAATTGCTTACATTTAATAATTAATTAAATAAAAAATTAAATTACATTTAATTTAAGGGTTAAACTTTGAATATTATGTACTTGTTTATATTTTTATTTCCATTTATTTTTGAATTATTTGTATACATTACTCTCTTGTTTTGATTTGACATCTATTGATGTATATATCATATAGGTTACAACTCAAAAGTCACAACATGTATGTATATACTTAGTATTTTAACAATTTTCTAAAGTATCGGCTTGAACGGTCTGTTAACATTGGAATTTTTTTCTGTTTCACCACTTTATTTTTTTATGCGTTTCTTTCAAATTTAAAGTTTAAAAAGTCCAAATATTAGAAATTCCAAACAAGTGAATAACCGGATAGGATGAACTAAATGAAGAATAGATGAGCAGTGAGAATTACAATTTCAATTTTTTTCAATAATGGTACCACTGATATCAAACTTGGAATACAAAATGCAAAAACTAGAAAGATTGAGCCTGGAAACTTTACAAACAAACGAAATCAAAGAAAGAGATGAAGGAATATTTTAAAACTTCCACCATCTAGTCTCTAGATGTATTACAAGGATGAACAAATACATGATAACAATAAATTACAGAAGATGTAGATAGAAATTCAGAGTTCTCCTAAAAACAAGATCTAAAACATAAAAGATAAAAACAAATGGAATTGTTGAGGGAGAAATTTCGAAACTAGAACTCGAAGTTCAGGTCAGATCTGAATATGAGAACAATGGCCAGAGGAAATTCTCAAAAAACAAATGGAATTTCTAGATCTCAAAAAAAAAAGAGAAACGAGAAAGCGACGGCGACAACGACCGTCTGTGAAGGCGAGTGCAAGCGACGGCGACGACTCGATGTGGCGGCGAACGCGAGCGGAGCTACGACGATGAGACGCGTTCTTCTGACAGGAGACTTTCTCTCTCCTTGCGACTTTAGGATGGTTGTTTCATCCCGACAATCGTTCTCACCGACGGAGATTGGGTGCTTGGAGAAGCGGCTGGTGGTGGTGCAAATGTGCAATGGGAGTGAGAAATGATTGATTGAAGTATTGTATGAAGAAAACGTCGGAAGGGAGGAAAAGATGAGAATTTGAGTAAGGAAATGGAGTATTTGTTGTGAAATTTACAGGCAATTTAAGAGGAAATGGAGTATTTATTGTGAAATTTACAGGCGATTTAGGAGGAAATGGAAGAGAATCAAACATGAGAAGGAAGAGGAGGTGGGCGAATAAGAGAGGGATGGGGATTAGGGTTTTAAAGAGGAGAGATGTAAGAGAAATGAGGAAAATGGGAAATGGGTTTGAGAGATTGATGGTTAGATTTTGATCCTTCTCAAATCAAGGGTTCTAATTGATGATCCATGATATTATTTTTTGGCCAATAGGAAAAGAGAATAACCTATCACATGGATTGATGACCTAGCACATGATTGAAAATCTTATATTCTTATAATCTTACTCATTATTATTGTCTTGGTTTAGTAACTTACTAACTTTAATAATTAGTCAATTATTTTATTATAATTTGAAATTTTGGTTATTTTTATTGAAATTATTATGATTAGTATTTAAGTATTTAAGTATGATTAATTAGCATAATATAACCATTATTATTATTATTACTATTATTATTATTATTTAATTAGAGTTATGAATTGAGTTTCTAAATTTTAACTAGACTCGTTATAGCGTTACTTATACAACTATCAGTCTATTACTCAATTAAGTAATAGTATAATTATATTTATTTAAGGGAACTTATATGTAGTGTTAACTTAAACAACATAAAGACAATTAACTTAAATAATCTTATAACTTATATAGACAAGGGAGTAACCGAGTAACTGACTAAGTGTTAAATTACTATATGGTTGTTAACAAGTTACTATCTAGTAACTAGTAAGTACTTGTTAACTAATTTACTTATGGTTATTACTTATTAACAGTTAACTTATTGATTTTACTTTTTAATAAGTTATGGTTAGCTTTTATAGGGGATAATGATTTGGGGGTATAATTTATTATTATTATTATTGTGCAACATATGAACCCTCGTTATAATCACTTAGGCCTCATATGAACCGTCGTTGTAAACATATGAATGTATGATTGTCATTTGTTATAGTATTATAACATATTAAGAGTCGTTATACTAATTTATAATCAATAGAGTATTAGATTGGTTTTACAATTATTTTGATATCAATCTTATATTAAAATGATTTAACATATTAGTATTTATATTGTTATTGTTATTGTTAGTATTCCTGTTCTTATTTGTATTACTATTGCTATTGTTAGCCTTGTTACTATTACTGTTATTATTTGTATTTTTACCTATTATCATTGTCGCTTTATGTTTATTAGTATTATTATTCTCATTACCATTATAGCTATTTATAAACTTATATATCAATCATAATGCTTATAATAATAAATCATTTATATAAAGTTTGGAATTGATCGTCTACTCGTTATTATTGTCGTTGGTTATAATATATAATATTAAAACATATGAAGAGTCGTTCTACTCCTTTACTCAATAGAGTGGTTTTACGCAGTTGATTATTCGAAATAAGAGTTGACTAAGAGAATACACTAAACATCACGGTAATCAATATAGTGTTTTTATTGGTGTTTCGTTGTCATCCATATATTTATCGCACACACACATATGTATATATATGTCGATCTTATTACTTTTATTAATATGATTCGTTTACAAAATCCATAACAAAATCAAGATGGCCCGATCAGGAGTTACCCGAAATTGAATTGACGTTCAATAGCGAATGGACCCAATGTTTCACAATGATCGAACTAAGGTCATTACTAATTCAACCCGAGTACAGTTGACTTAACTCAACCGTACATGAAACCTAAATACGACCTGCGCAAACCCGGCAAAAAAATGTCAACGGGCGATCATACCCGGGAATGAATTGACTTGTAAATGGAATGCTCAGACCTGTCCGAGACCCGGGAATCCCATGATTCAAATGTGTTCGACCCAGTTGAACAAAACCTGGCCAATCATGACCTGGGGCACTGACAATCAGAATCCTGACCTATCCGGGTCTGACCTGGTTCGCCGTGGGTATACCCAGAACCTATTTGAGAACCTGTTTTGACACCACTAACACCAAGTCATCAAGTTGGTACTCCGCACTCGGCAACAATACAGTAATACACGCTACATTCAGAGCCTCAAAGGCAATTGCATGATATCTTTCTTTTTTTTAACTTTTTTTTTGTGGGATTGTGGGTTTGTTTCTACTTTGATGGTTGATTTCATTGATTAAGGTTTGAGAAAACATAGGACAAAAAGAGGGTTTTTTTTTATTTTTAGTTTTTAGTTTTCAATTTTATTCTTTTGGTAATTAGTAAATTACAGGTAATAGTTGTACTTGAGTTGTAAATGTAAGAATGTAGCTGATTAATTCTTTTAATGATTGGAGAATGCTGCAGAGTTTATTTATTGCTGATTATTTGAGGAGAGTTGGATTAGTTTTTCTTTTGCAAAAATATCAGGACCTGGTGCTATCTCTTATCACGCTCTCTTTATTTAGTTTATGTATTTTTCAATTTCATCATATGTTTGGACATTTGGTCTGTGAGTTTGCTTTCTTAGTAGATATTATGTAAGTTGACACTCTCCACCATGAGTGAAGTATTTTAAGTTAATAAAATCATCTTTCAAAGAAAAAGAAGATTTAAGGGACCCATTTTAAGAATACGCACAGGGTCTCCAATATCCTAGCATCGGCCTTGCTTCCCCTAACTTTCCTTCAAGTACCCTTTGTCTTCTCTAAGCTTTGAGCCTGTTTATCAGGTTTGCGCATTCTCTTTCGCTTTAGTGAATGGTTCTTGTGATTGATGTTCAAAATAGTGTAAATTTAGGATTTTATGAAGCTATTGTGATAATTATCTTGTGATCAAAGCTTGAACTTGTGTAATTTGAGCTCAGGTAGTGAATCAGATGATTGATTTGAGAATTTGCCACTTTATCTCCGATATGAATAAGTTTTGTAAATCAAATGGCAATTTCGCCATTAAAATGCTACTAATATAGTGCCGTAGAATCTAAATATAGAGTTATAAATTTAGTGTTCTTTTCTATTTTGTAATTTATAAGAAATTCCCTTTTCTCTGCTTTAATATTCAAAATCAAGAATTTTTGATCTTCTTATTAACTTTTGGAATTGATCTTCTATTTTCAATTGATCAAGGGTCAAACTTTTGTTGTTCTTGGAAGTAGGAGAAGATTTGATATTTTTTTGGTGTCATATTCCCAGGAAGCAATTGCTTTGTGCCCTTTCCTTATTTTCATCGGTCTAATCTTCATTTGGGAGAGATTAAAAATGCGTTCATTTGTTATGGAAAATCGATTTTCACTTAAAAAAATAGCTCAAACTGACAAGCTAGTCTTGAATCCATAGGGCTTGATTACGTTAGATTTTAGTTCATAGATCCAGTATGGGCTTATGGAGAACTCCTAATAATTCAACATTCATTTGCATCTTATTTCCTAAAGTTGTCACAAATGTCCTAAGTACTTCAACCTTTGTTTTTGAAGCAACTCTCATATGGGTTACTTCTAATTAATGGTTAGTTTTGTTTTTTCATTCATTTGTTATTGAAATTTCGATTTTTTAGTGAACCCATTATAGTTTGTATTTTTATGGAATTGGAATTGTCCATGTTTTATAGATAAAAGCTTGGCTCTTAAGGACTAAGATCATTGAAATTGTTTAAAATCGAGTTTTATCTGTATGTAATTTCTGATTTCATATCCGAAGCATTGAGTTTAATCTGCCTTGGTAAACTTTCTTGGATGGATTGAGGATTATATGTTCTTTTCGGAATGGCAATTATTTATCATGGCTTAGAGAAATTGCTTGCTTTTTAGCAAAAGCTACATAGAGTGAGCCTCAAACATGTGACGATGGTTTTATAACTATCTCATGGTTTCTTAATCTGTTATTCATTGATCTTTTGGCAGTAGACTTGGGCTATGTGTATACATGTCTTATCAATAATTATGTTTTGGCAAGCTCTACTTAACAGGAGGAAGAAGAATGGAGGAGAAAAGGGATAGCTAATGTAAGTTAATCTTCATTTCGACAAGCTTTTCCCCTATTTTTTGATTTTTTTATTGCTAAGTTATTGGAAATGTGACAAAAATTCAGAGTAGATATTGGGAAAAAAAATCTTTGGGCATTTCTCTTGTGATTTAAAGAGAAATATTGAAGATCTAAGCTTTGCTGGTTGTTGTTGAGTTTTTATTAGAGTGATATCAGTTTTTTTGGGCGTCTTTTGGTTGTTTGCATTTTGGGTTAGGTTGATCTTGTTTCTTCATTACTAGATATCTTTTCTTTTCAAATCGCTTTCCCACTTCTTAATTTTTATACTATTATAGGTTGTAGATGTTGATACTGTGAAGCACAAAGTTACTGTGAAAGTGACTCGTAAGTTTGGTGCCTTGTCTTTGTCACTTAACTTTGCTAACATGCATTATCACTGGAGATGGAGAATACAAAATTTAACTGATTTTCATTGTTGTTTCCTGGAAGGCGTAGATTACTCATTTACTTGTGTAAGACTGTTGCTCTTACTTCAGTTGCGACAGGAGATATATATAAATCCCAATATTCAAGAAGTTGTAAATTTTCAAGAAATAGGATATATTGGGGACTCCTTTTAAAGTAGAAAAGTGGATGTTGGATGAGGATTGATATAGTTGTAGTGGTGAAGGTGGCTTGAAGAATTTGAAGGGTTCAATTGAGCATGTGGAGGGAGATATTGTTCATATAAAACCTAATGAGGAGATACCTTTGGTAATGTATAAATATCTATATATAATCAATAAGAAAAAGATGAATATGTTCGAGTTCTGATAACCTATATTCTATTTGCTAGAAAAGGGTTGTTGTGCACAAAGGAAACCTCGCCAAGTACTTTGAACCCGGCAGTCATGTGCATGTTATATGTGAAGGTCTTATGTGGAGTACATAAAGGTGCATCTGGTATGGTTGTTAAGGATGAATATCTATGTTAGATTATATTTGACCATATTTCACTAACCTATAGTATAAGAATATATTATCACGTGAGACAGAGATTTTGTTAGATTCGTATCATTTTGTATTTTTATATGTTCAACTAAAATTACAAAAGAAAACTATAAACTTTCCATAATATTGATGATGGTTTTTTCTCTTCCCTAATGTCCCTTATAACCTAATTCATAGAGAATCTGATTCAATTTACCCCTCTCTTTACTCTAACTAGCTTTCTTGTCTTCCTCCTCAAGCTACTACTAACTGAATTTGCAATGGTCATTCCCTTAGCCCAGTTCATTGGGAGATCCTATTAGCTTGTTATAACGCTCCTCCTCTTAACATTCTCTACCTTTGGGAAGATTGGATTTCAATTCTAATTAGCTTGACTTTGTTGTTTCTATAAATAAGCATTTTCTAGTGAATTCCTTTGCACTTTCTCTTTCATTGTATTCAAATTACATTATATTTAACATTGTTCTTTCCTTATCTAACTAGATGCATCTTGGTTAATCTTTTTCTTTAAAAATCATAAGCTTTTGTCTGATTTGCTTTAAGTTTCCTCCCCATGGATCCATTACAAATTTAGGCTAAGATATTCATGTTGATATGATTCAATTTTACACATGTGAGTTCTCCTTTTTTAGAATGTTATACGATGATAACAAGACTAACTTTATATGATTTCCTCTTTTTATCTTTTCAGTACATTAGTGAAGAAACTACAGCTGCCTATGGTGCTAGAGAGATGACAAATGATCTTACATGGGTTTTTGATCCTATGGTGGATCATGCGTTGGCTATGTATTCTTAATGATGGGTAATTGAATGAAGATTTTTTTGGCATGAAATTGACATTACTACTTGGCCTTTGTCAGAAAATGAAGAAAAGAAGAAGAACAGGATTTTATGCCATCATTTCTCTCTGATTGAGATCTGGCCTTAGAACTAATACTTCATTGAAGGAGAGAGAAAAACTCTCGTTATTACAGAGAAATATAAGAGAAAGAAAAGAACTAACTAAGGAAGGAAAATAAATGTGGCTTTATATATGAGAGCCATACAACTAGATTTATTACAACTAAAGTAATAACAGAAAAAGAAATAATCTAACTAATTGGAGCTGATGTGGCTGTAGCTTGTTAGAGAAGAATCAGCTTAAGCTTGGGCTGAAATAGGACACTGTCCAACACCCCCCTCAAACTTGGCTGTGGTGTGAACAAGCCAAGTTTGGAAAGTAAATCCTTGAACTGGACTGATGGTAAAACCTTGGTGAAAACATCAGCCAACTGTGAAGATGTAGGCAGGTAGGTAAGCTGAATTAAACCTTCAAGGACTTTTTCTCTAGTGAAGTGGCAGTCAATATCAAGGTGCTTGGTTCGTTCATGAAAAACAGGGTTTTTAGCTATGTGGATGGCTGACTGATTATCACAGTGTAAAGTGACTGGTTTGAGATTGGAAACACCAAGTTCACCTAACAATTGAACCAACCAAGTAACCTCGCAGCAGCAACTTGCCATAGCTCTATACTCGAGACTCGAAGATGATCTTGAAACCGTAGGTTGCTTCTTTGATTTCCAGCATATAGGGGAACCTCCTAATTGAAGAACATACCCAGTGATAGATTTTCTAGAGTCCATACAAGAGGCCCAATCTGAGTCTGAAAAGGCCTGTAGAGTGAGCTGATCTGAAGCCTTAAGCAAGATACCTTGACCCATAGTACCAGCAACATACTTCAGAGTATGATGCAAAGCCTGGAGATGTGAACTTCTAGGAGATTGCATATACTGGCTAAGATTCTGGACTGTGAATGCCAGATCAGGCCTAGTATTAGTGAGGAAGTTTAACTTCCCAACTAGGCTCCTGTATAGTAAAGGATCAGGTAAGAGAGTCCCTTCATCAGCTTGGAGTTTGAGGTTAACTGGAAGAGGAGTCACAACTGTCTTGGAGAAAGACAAATCAGATTCTTCAAGGAGTTGCTTAGTGAATTTATTTTGAGTGAGAACCACACCATGAGGGAGATAAGTGACTTCAATGCCTAGAAAGTAATTTAACTTTCCCAAATCCTTGATGCCAAACAGATTGTGAAGATGAGATTTTGACTTGGTAATGGAAGCAAGATCATTACCAGTTAAAATTATATCATCAACATATATAGCAGCTATAGTGATGTGAGAGCCTTCTTTCTTGATGAATAGAGAGTAATCACTTTTGCATTGAACAAAGTTTTACAACAACAATTCAAACAAAAGTTTTGCAAACCATTGTCTAGAGGCCTGTTTAAGGCCATACAATGATTTTTGTAATTTGCAAACTTTCCCTTTTTGAACAACCAACCCAGGAGGAACATGCATGTACACTTCTTCATGCAGGTCTCCATGAAGAAACGCATTATTAACATCTAATTGAAACAAAGACCAGTTATAAGAGGCTGCTAAGGCAATCACAGATCTCACAGTTGCCATCTTCACAACAGGAGAAAAAGTCTCCTCATAATCAATTCCATGTTGTTGATTGTAACCCTTGGCTACCAACCTAGCCTTATATCTTTCTAAGGAACCATCTGATTTTAATTTGACTTTATAAACCCACTTACATCCAATTGCTTTTTTTCCATGAGGTAAATCAGTAATATCCCAAGTGTGGTTGGAGGCTAAAGCATGTAATTCTTGATCCATAGCATAAACCCAAGCAGGATCTTGTGAAGCAACATCATAAGAAGGAGGTTCAGTATGATTATGAACTTGTGCTATGAAGGCTTTGGATGAGGAATCAAGCTGATCATAACACACCAGGTTACACCAGTGAGAAGTAATAGGAGAAGCAGTAAAAACAGAACTGCAAACATAGTCATTAAGCCATGTGGGAGGTTTCTTAGGCCTTATAGTGTGCCTAGGTGGAGAAGGAGGAATAGAAATGGATAAATCATGCAGAGATGTAGTTGGAGAAGTGTCTGGTGAGGAAAGGAGAACTGGAGAAGATGGAGCAGGACTATTTTGAGAAGAAATAGGAGGAGAAAAATCTGGAACAAGAGTGTGAGGAGAAGAAGATGTAGAAGATGTTGGAGTTGGTATAATAGGGGAATCGGGAGGAAATATAATAGGAGAAGGAGTAGGAATAGGAGGATAATCATCATAATATGGAGTAAAAGAATCAATGAAAATATGATTCTGATTAGATTGAGGTAAGAAGAATTGGAAAAGAGAAGTATTTTGAGAAGAAGAAATGTGAAATGGAAAATGAGTTTCATGAAAAATTACATCCCTGCTAACAGTTATGGAAGAATTATTAAGGTGGAAGACTTTATAACCCTTTTGTGTAGAAGAGTAACCAATGAAAACACAAGGGTCAGCTTTGGGATCAAATTTGGTTCTATTGACTTTAGAAGTAGAGACAAAACAAAGACATCCAAAAGTTCTTAGATGTTTCAAGTTAGGTTTGTGTTTGTAGAGAAGTTCAAAAGGGGAAGAATTTTGCAGGACAGGAAGAGGCATTCTATTCAGCAAATAAGCAGCACACATAATAAACTCACCCCAAAATTTGACAGGAAGTTTAGACTGGAAACACAATGACCTAGCAACTTCAAGTAGATGTCTGTGTTTCCTCTCCACAACACCATTTTGTTGTGGAGTGTGACTACAACTGGTCTGATGTTCTATGCCCTTAGATTTGTAGAATTTAGTTATGTTTCCCTCACACAATTCCTTAGCATTATCAGACCTAATGCATTTAACAACATGACCAAACTGCTTTTCAGCATAAGTAACAAAATCTTCAATGAGTTACACAGAATCAGACTTGAATTTAAGCAGATTAATCCAAGTATGACGAGTATAATCATCAACAATGGTCAAAAACATAGTATAACCACCATAGGTTTTGTGTTTGTATGGTCCCCAAATGTCCACATGAAGCATCTGAAGAGGTAAAGTTGTTTTGATACAACTAGTAGAAAAAGGCAGTCTACTTTGCTTAGCCATGGGACAAATTTGACAAAAATCATGAATCAAATCTTTATTTCCTACTGATGGAACAACATGTATTATTTGTTGAAAAGGTAGGTGACCTAGTCTCGGATGCCACGGCTTGGCGTTCACAGGTACGTAACATGAAAAAGAGCCTATGTCACTACTCGCAAAGGGTAACAACATGTTTATGAGATATACTTTCACCCGAACCAAAGAAAGATTCAATTGTTTTTCAGCAATATACGACCTCCTTGAAGTCTACCAAGAACTGTTGTCTTGGTCAAGGAAGGATCCTGAAGCAAACAAGCATCATTGGTGAAACAAACATGACATTGCAAGTCATTACTCAATTTATGAATTGAGATAAGATCAAATTGGAAACTAGGAACATATAGCACATCAAGGAGAAGTATGTTTGATGTAAGTCTGACTGTTCCTATGTGTGTGATCAATATTTTCCTTCCATCAGGAATTGTAATAGTATTATTAGGGCGCTCAAGAGGTTTTAGAGTCTCAAATAAACTCTTATCATGACATATGTGGTCCGTAGCACCACCGTCAATTATCCAACCCGAATTAATATGAGCAAGGCATGTAATTTACCTCGCAAAGTAAGCTCCTTTGGAGTTGGATTCTTCCGCACCTTTCTCACTTTCTTCCGAATTCAACAGGCTCGAAGCTTGTTGTATTGTTCCTTAGTAAAAGTAGCGAGTGACACTTTCACTTGGAGCTTCGACTCTTCCATTGGAACAACATTAGCAAACTTCGTATGAGCAGGATACCCAACTATCTTCCAAAGATCTATCAATGGTATGACCTGTCATTTTACAATGGTCACAAATTAATGTAGAAGGCCTTCTGTAATTGTTCACTTGTTTGGACTTATTTCCTAAAGAAAAAGAGCCTTTATAACTCTGATTAGAAGATTGTCCCTGCCAATTTCTTCCAGGTTTATGCTCAAAAAACTTCCTTCTGTCCACTGTAAATGCCAAAGGATCACCAGTATGATTTGTCATATCACTTAGTTGTTTATGCTTCTGTTCTTGAAGTAACATTTTGTAAGCTTGTGATAGAGTAGGCAGAGGTTGCATCATCAACATTGCACTTCTTGTTGGCTGATGACCATCCTTTAACTTCATCAGAAATTGCGTCGACCTCAAATTTTGCTGAATCTTAAGGAATTTACTTGTGAGATTACATGTGCAACCAGTGCATTCACAAACTGGTATAGGATCAACATCATCAAGTTCATCCCAAATGACCTTGATTTTGGCAAAAAACTCAGATACATTTTCATTCTCCTGATGTATTGCACTTAGCGCTTCTTGAAGAGCATACAACTGTGTGGAAGACACCGACCATATCTATCTTCAAGGTCCTTCCATATCTCTCTAGCTTTTGTAAAAAAAAACACTCTTCTTAGTAACAGGACCTAATACTCCCAAAATCCAGCCAATTACTAAGTCATTGCAGCGAATCCAAGCCTTATAATTCTTGTCAGTAGAAGGAGGTTTTGGCAAGGTTCCATCAACAAAACTCATTTTGTTTTTGGTTGACAATCCTAATATCATTGATCTCTTCCAAGAAGTGTATCCTTCTCCATCAAAAACCTCTGATATGAACTTATAGTTGTTGTTATCAGCAGGATGAATGTAAAATACAGTATTAGGATCTTGAGTAGGTTCTAATACTCTATTGTTCTGTCCAGAAACATCAGATCCTTCAGTCATCTTTACAATTAAACCTCAAAAAATTTCAGAATTCAATAACCTCAAGAAAAATCAATCACAACTGATCTCTCAAATAACCTCAAGAAATTTCAATTACAAACAATCTCAAGAAACCTCGAAAAATCCAATCACTACAAATAACCTCAAATACGAATTTCTTCAAATAAATTCGAAAAACAGAAACTCTAATTTCTGATGAATTGAACCAATTTTCGAGTGAATCAGTAAGAATTTGAGCGAAAATTAAGCAACAATCAACGATTTCAGCTCAAAACAACAATCAATGTCAACGAATTGAAGAGCAAGAAGATCGAACCAGATTTGAATTCGGATGAACATAATTTCAGACGATTTAATGCGGAAAAATGAAAGAAAAACTTCAAGATTTATCACCAGGATCTTTGTGCTCTGATACCATGTCAGAAAATGAAGAAAAGAAGAAGAACAGGATTTTATGCCATCATTTCTCTCTGATTGAGATATGGCCTTAGAACTAATACTTCATTGAAGGAGAGAGAAAAACTCTCGTTATTACAGAGAAATATAAGAGAAAGAAAAGAACTAACTAAGGAAGGAAAATAAATGTGGCTTTATATATGAGAGCCATACAACTAGATTTATTACAACTAAAGTAATAACGAAAAAGAAATAATCTAACTAATTGGAGCCGATGTGGCCGTAGCTTGTTAGAGAAGAATCGGCTTGAGCTTGAATGAAATAGGACACCGTCCAACAGCCTTCTTACATTTTATGCCTTGTTAATATTTGGTTTCTCAAATTTGCAGAAAAGATCCTCATAAATGGTTAAGGAAACATAAAAGTATCAGATTTTGGCCTTAGTGCGTTATCCCAGCATTTTGGGGTAAGTAATTAAGATAACAAATGCTCGATTCTTGGTGTCGAATACTCTTATATCTTTTTACAGCTTTCCGAATCTTTGGTAGCTTTTCCATTCTCTTTTCTAGAGTGACATACAACCCGTGGGAGCCCAAATTACCTTGCACCCGAAATTCTCGCTTATAGAGGATATAATGGTGCTACTACGGATGTTTGGTCTTGTGGTGTCATTCTCTATGTCATACTCACGGCCCACGGGTTATCTTCCTTTTGATGATAGAAATCTCGCTGTCCTTTATCAAAACTTTTTTTGCATTTAGTAATAATTAACTACTATTTTACTGTAACAATCTGTATTTTGATTTAATATTCTAAACTGTTGATAATTCAGATCACTAGAGGAGATGTACAAATACCAAAGTGGCTCTCTTCTGGTGCACAAAAGATGATAAAGAGGATTCTTGATCCGAACCCTATCACTCGAATAACAGTTGCTGAGATAAAAGCTTTAAGCAAGGCTATGGTTTAAGCAAGGCTATGATATATATATATATATATATATATATATATATATATATATATATATATATATATATATATATATATATATATATATATATATATATATATATATATATATATATATGAAGAGGCCTTCTCAATCAACGATGAGGTAATGTTCGAGCTTTGTGTTTTGTTTTGGTTTCTCATATAATTTTACAAGTGTGTATTTTGTGGAAGAACTAAAAGATAACTGTTTGTTGTACAAATTTATATGAACCGGTCTAATGGAGAGAAAATTCCAAGCTTTCCTACACTTATCAATGCCTTTCAGCTGATTGGAATGTCCTCATACCTTGACCTCTCGGGATTTTTTGAAAAAGAGGTGATCACACTGAAGAACATTTCTTTACTTAATTCTAACATGAAAATTTATGTAGCACTAAAACAGCAGGGGTTTTGGAGAAAGGGCAAATCTCATGTTTTTAGCCATTTCCAAGCTTCATTAGCACATAAATGGCTAGGGTTTCAAAAAGGGTCCGAGAGGTTTTGATGTATTTGATCTATGCAACTCAAATACTAGAGTAAACGTGCGGAAGTTTTCGAACAAAGTAACCAAGGATAGTTTCTTAGTTGTTCAATGATAAAGGCAAGGCCACCACAAGGAACGAACTAAGGGTTTTGATGCGTAAAGGCAAAGCCACCAGCAATCAAGAGAGGTGAACACTTAAAGCATTCGAAAAGCACAAAGCATAAACTTAATTCATTGCTTAAAACAACGTACAACTTAAACTACTTATAAGCAAACATAAAATGTAAAACCTAATAGGCTTAGGACAATTCCCTAAATCCCAGACTCCTAAAAGAAATCAAACACCTAACAAACTCTTAATAAACCGACTCCACTTAGGATAATACTCCTAAAATATATCAAACACTACACTCCTAGTTGCTGGTCATATTCAAGCTTTACCATGCATACTAGTATGTGTGAGTGTGATGATGATCCTAGGAATCTTCCATGCATAGCCTCAATTGACTCCACATCTAAAATAACACTCCTATGTATTAAGGCTACCATATCTTCATCCATACTTGGATCATACTCCTCTTCTTCGAAAACAATTGTCCTCAATTGAGCCACATCATCATCATGAACGTAGGGTGATAAGTCTCCAATGTTGAAAGTAGAACTCACACCATAGTCTTCCGGTAGCTCCAACTTGAAGGCATTGTCATTATACTTCTCGATGATCTTGAAAGGTCCTTCTGATCTAGGCATCAACTTGTTTTTCCTCATATGAGGAAACCTTTCTTTACGCAAGTGTAGCCATACTAAGTCACCAACCTTATATTCATGTTGCTTGCGATTCTTGTTGGCTAACACCTTGTATCTTTCATTCACTTTCTCGATCCTTGCGCGAACTTGGGCGTGCAACTTCAACATGGCTTGCGCCTTTGCTTGAGCATCCCCATGCACGTAATCACCCTTTGGCAAAGGAATGAGATCAATAGGCAATCTTGGATTGACACCATACACCACTTCAAACGGAGAATGACGAGTTGCATAAGTAGGAGACCTATTGTACGCAAACTCAGCATGAGACAATTTGACATCCCAATCCTTAGTACTCTTGCTCACCAACCCTCGAAGCAAAGCTCCAAGTGTGCGATTTGTCACTTCCGTTTGGCCATCAGTTTGGGGGTGATGAGAACTGCTAAAACAAAGCTTAGTATGTACCAAGCATCTTCCATAAAGTCTTCCAGAAATAACTCATGAACTTGGTGTCTCTATCACTCACAATTGTTTTAGGCACCCCATGCAAGCGTACAATCTCCTTAAAATACAAATCAGTCACTTTCGAGGCATCATCCGTTTTGTGGCAAGGAATGAAGTGAGCCATTTTAGAAAAACGATCCACCACCACCATAATTGAATCCTTACCTCTTTGTGTACGAGGCAAACCTACAATGAAATCCATGGAGACATCCTCCCAAGGAAATTCCGGAACAGGCAAGGGAGTATACAACCCTTGATGAAACGTACTCTTTGCCTTTTGACAAGTAGCACATCGAGCAATAACTCCGTGGACATCTCCTTGCATTTTAGGCCAATAAAAATGCTCTTGCAACATGGCGAGTGTCTTGGTAATACCAAAATGACCAGCAATGCCTCCCCCATGAGCCTCCCTAACAAGTAATTCACGAATTGAACAAGAAGGAATGCAAAGCTTATTACCTTTGAAAAGGAACCCCTCGTGCATGATATAGGATCCCACGGCCCCCTTGACACATTCACCAACAATAGGCCCAAAATCAACATCTTCCTTGTAATACTCTTTAAGAAGCTCGAATCCCAACAACTTGGATTGCAACACACCAATCAAAGTATGCCTCCTTGAAAGAGCATCAGCCACTACATTATTTTTCCCTTTTTTGTACTTGGAAGAAAAGTTGAAAGATTGAAGGAACTCTACCCATTTTGCATGCCTTGGATTGAGCTTTTGCTGCCCATGTATATGCTTAAGAGCCTCATGATCCGAATGCAACACAAAGTGAATTGGACGTAAATAGTGACTCCAATGATCCAACGCCCTCACTATGGCATAAAATTCCTTGTCATAGGTAGAATAGTTCAACCTTGCTCCATTCAATTTCTCACTAAAGTAAGCTATGGGACGCTTACCTTGCACCAAAACTGCCCCAATGCCAACTCCACTAGCATCACACTCTACCTCAAAAGGTTGTGAAAAATCGGGTAAAGCTAGTATGGGAGTATTGCACAAAAGTTGCTTAATAGTTTCGAAGGCTTGTTGGGCTGCTCCATTCCACTCAAATTTCCCTTGTTTAATACATTCGGTCATGGGAGCCATAATGCTACTGAAATTCTTCACAAAACGCCTATAAAAGGAAGCAAGACCATGAAAAGACCTTACTTGGGAGATAGTAGTAGGCGTAGGCCACGAGTTTATGGCTTCCACCTTGGAAGGATCAACCGAAACTCCATCCTTAGACACTATATAGCCAAGGAAAATGACGCTTGGAACAAGGAAAGAACACTTCTCCACCTTAGCATAAAGTTGCTGCTTCCTCAACACCTCAAATACGGCCCTCAAATGGCCCAAATGATCCGCAATACTTCGACTATAAATCAAAATGTCATCGAGGTATACCACCACAAATTTGCCCAAGAAAGGTTTGAGCATTTCATTCATCAATCTCATGAAGGTACTAGGAGCATTAGTAAGGCCAAATGGCATCACAAGCCACTCATAAAGACCCACCTTAGTCTTGAAAGCCGTCTTCCACTCATCTCCTTCCCTCATTCTAATTTGGTGGTAACCACTTCTCAAGTCTATCTTGGAGAACACTGTCGAACCATGCAATTCATCAAGCAAATCATCAAGTCTAGGAATAGGAAACCTATACTTGATTGTTATATTATTCGCAGCTCTAGAATCAATGCACATGCGCCAAGTCCCATCCTTCTTTGGTACCAACAAGGCCGGAACAGCACAAGGGCTCATGCTTTCCCTCACATATCCCCTCTCCATCAACTCCTCAATTTGTCTTTGAAGCTCCTTCGTCTCTTGAGGGTTACACCTATAGGCTGCCTTGTTTGGTAAAGAGGCTCTAGGAACAAGGTCAATTTGGTGCTCAATGCCTCGAATAGGTGGTAATCCTGAGGGCAACTCGTTAGGGAACACATCAACAAAGTCCTCCAAAATCCGGGCCACACACTTAGGAACGGTTGGTTGTGAGTTTGTGGTGCTCTCCTCACTCACTTGAACCAACAAATACCCGCCTCCCTCCTTCTCTAACCCATGAGTAATTTGTTTTTCAGTCAACAACAAACTCTCTTTGGCGTGGGGTTTTGTGACAACAAGAGGTTTCAAGGCGGTTTTCTTATTCCCAATAGTGGCAATATACACATTAGCACGCCCATCATATTTCACAAATCGATCATATTGCCAAGGACGTCCCAATAAAACATGACATGCGTCCATATTCACCACATCACATAACACTTCATCCTTAAATTTACCAATTTCAAAAGAAATAAGTGCTTGTTTATTTACCTTAACATCGCTGCCATCACTTAGCCAATGCAACTTGTAAGGCTTCGGATGAGGCGTAGTTGGCCACCTAAGCTTGTCAATCAATGTAGTAGAGACCACATTGGTGCAACTCCCCGTGTCAATGATCAAGTCACACAATCTTTCCTTCACAAGGCAACGTGTGAGGAAGATTTTGTCCCTTTGAGTCTCCAAGGGTGCTGCTTTGGAGTGAAGGGTGCGCATGATGAGTGCTTGGCCCTCCATCACCGGTTCCTCCTCCGAATCAGCTACATATGCACCCTCCTCATCACCTCCATACTCCTCTTCTTCGAGGCTTGGGTCTTCCTTGGAAGCATATGCCTCGTCAATCTCACGGATGTCTCTCAATGTCATGACACGATTGTTTGGACAATCCTTGATCACATGGCCATACCCCTTGCACTTAAAACAAATTCGTCTTTCCTCCGTGGGTAGGGGTTGTGATGACTTGCCCTTGTCTTGCTTGAATTTGTTAAATTTGGGCGTGAATTTGGACGTATTGCCCCCACTCTTCTCTCCTTGAGTTTTCTCGAAACTCTTCACAAACAGTTTTGGAAACGATGCCTTCTTTGCTTTGGCATGTTTCTCTACCCTCATGGCCACTTGACACACCTCCTCAAAGTTCCAATAGGGCTGCAAATCAACTTTCTTGGAGATTTTTTTGTCAAGACCACCAATAAAACGTGCAATTTTAAACTCAATTTTCTCCTCAACATCGCACATCATGGTCAATCTTTCGAATTCAGCCACATATTCCTCAACACTAAGAGTGTGTTGCTTGAAAGTTTGAAGCTTTATATACATGTCTTGAATAAAATCCGTGGGCAAAAATCATTTTTTCATACGAACCTTGAGTTGTTCCCATGAATCAAGTCGTGGCTTACCTTCCTTCCTCTGTTTGTTTTTGAGATTTTCGAACCAAAGGCTTGCATAGCTTGTTAGTTTTAGCACAGTCACCTTAAAACGCTTGTGATCATCGTAATCCTTATAGTCAAAAACGCGTTCAATCCGTTGTAGCCATTCTAAGAACTTTTCGGGCTTCATGCTACCATCAAATTCCGGGAGATCGAGCCTCAATCCCCTATCATCATCATGATGCTGCCTTCGTTGAGGTCTCTCTTGGGGTTTATCCTCGTCCGAGCTGGACTCATGTATGGAAGGAACACTCCTAACAGGACTAGGAGACTGATTTCTATGCGGAACCCTTTGTTGATTGCGAACAAGATTGACAAGTTCATCCATGCGTGCTCGTAGGTCGGCTATTTCTCTATCTCGACGCAAATCATTAGCTTGATTGAGTGTAAGGCCTCGAGGGACTCGAACCTCATTGCCCTCGACCTCATTGCCCTCGTCACTTTGAGCATCGTCCATAATGAAGACTCCAAACAGAACTTGGATCTTGGACGAAATTTCTTGCCCGTCACGTTGCTAGGGTGAAGATATTTAGTAAAGTTTTGCGGAAACACAAAATCTTGAGAAAAAGATGGAGTCTTGGAAGGTTTCTTTGAATGTGTTTGTGTAATGGTGGGATGTACTTTAGTGAAGTTTTGTGGGAATTTCGGAATTTTGAAAAAAAGGTTCAATCTTTAAGGTGTTCTTGAAGGTTGAATGCTCTCCTTCAATGGCCGAAAAATTTCTCAAGGATGAGAACCGAGGCTCTTATACCAAGATGATGTATTTGATCTATGCAACTCAAATACTAGAGTAAACGTGCGGAAGTTTTCGAACAAAGTAACCAAGGATAGTTTCTTAGTTGTTCAATGATAAAGGCAAGGCCACCACAAGGAACGAACTAAGGGTTTTGATGCGTAAAGGCAAAGCCACCAGCAATCTAGAGAGGTGAACACTTAAAGCATTCGAAAAGCACAAAGCATAAACTTAATTCATTGCTTAAAACAACGTACAACTTAAACTACTTATAAGCAAACATAAAACGTAAAACCTAATAGGCTTAGGACAATTCCCTAAATCCCAGACTCCTAAAAGAAATCAAACACCTAACAAACTCTTAATAAACCGACTCCACTTAGGATAATACTCCTAAAATATATCAAACACTACACTCCTAGTTGCTGGTCATATTCAAGCTTTACCATGCATACTAGTATGTGTGAGTGTGATGATGATCCTAGGAATCTTCCATGCATAGCCTCAATTGACTCCACATCTAAAATGACACTCCTATGCATTAAGGCTACCATATCTTCATCCATACTTGGATCAGGTTTTCGTGCTTCATAGATGAAAATTTATACTTCCTCCGTTCCATAATAAGTGAAACACTTACTATTTTAGAACGTTTCAAAATAAGTGAAACATACCTTAAATGGAAAAAAGAAAGTGACAAAATGACAAGAGTGCCCATCACAAACTTGTGTGGTTTGCTTTTCTCTCTCCTCCTTTTGATAATGAAAAGGGTATTTTATGACTTTTTGGCTTTTGAAAGTGATGTTTATTAAATCTTGTGTCCAATCCCTATGTTTCACTTATTATGGAACGGAGGAAGTATTTTTTTCAAAAAAGCCTTAAAATATAAGTTAATTTTGCTAATTGAATGGTTGTAGGGTGTCTCTGAGCAAAAGATCAGATTCACATCCAATCTTTCTCACACGGAGTTGCTCGACAGAATTGAGGATACTGTAACAGGAATGGGATATTCAGTTCAAAAGAAAAATGGGAAGGTATGTTTTACAATATGTTAATTTGGCCCCTTAGATTATTTCTAACAGGTATACCATAAATTTGGTCTATAGTTTCATTTTATGGACAAGTATTCATCCTGAAGTTTCAAAATGATTTGTTTCTCAGCTAAAAGTGGTGCAAGGGGAAAAAGATCAGAGAGGTCCAGGAAGCCTTTCAGTTGCAGCAGAAGTAAGTAGAAATTCTTTTGCATCGATAGAATTCT
This sequence comes from Beta corolliflora, assembly GCA_947648045.1. Classification (NCBI taxonomy): domain Eukaryota; kingdom Viridiplantae; phylum Streptophyta; class Magnoliopsida; order Caryophyllales; family Amaranthaceae; genus Beta; species Beta corolliflora. Next base: position 624,212 of record CANSZD010003217.1, on the reverse strand, counting down.
CTTCTTTTAATCCTATCAACAAATACACGAGTTTCTCGTTCAACATTTCCTGCTATTATAGAAGCATATATCATTGTCTAATTATCTTCATGATGTTACAGAGATCAGTCCAAACTATATGTGGTTGAACTGAGAAAAACCTATGGAGATTCTTCAATTTATCGGCAGGTCAGTGTCTATCTCCTTATTCATAATGCTTATATTGATTCCACAAGAAATCGAACTAAATGAAGTTTCTCTGTTTTTATCAGTTGTGTAATAAACTATCGAATGACCTCGGCGCATCAAGAAGCAAGAGTTAAGTGCACCCATCTTGAGTGCTGAAACTGTATAAGAGGTTTGTTAGATTAGAATAAAAATATATATTGATTTGTAAGTAGTGTCATATCCCAAAAAAAGCTCCAGTTGTTTTAGTTTTCAATTATCCGTTTTAGTTGTTTGGGGCATTCTCTTTTGTTTGCTTTGATTTATCACGCTAATGATAGTTGCTTAGGATTTGCATTTGTTGTCTAAGCTGTTTAGAGGATTGTTATAGATTGAAGGATCAAATAAGTTGAAATGTGCAAAAGGAAAATGTGGATGTTAGGTCAAGAAAATGCATTTACTTCAGTTTTAGTTTGGACGCAAGTAGGTTACTAAATTACAGAATGTTGGATTTAATGTTGATCATGGGTGACATATACACTCTGAGTGGTTATGTGTAGATTTTTACATCTTAGTTAAGGAGGTGCTGTTTTGAAGGAAAGGCAGCAAGAATGACATCATGCAAGTTTAGTTGGCTATGAAAGAGCATTTGTTCTAGGTTCTTGTATTTCAAAGTGTTATGAAGTTCCCTAAATATAGATATGTGATCTTTTAATTTAAACCATTGGTCTTTCGCAAGGTCTTGTACTTAATTATATTTGAGTAAGATATTGATTTGCTATTTCTTGGGGGATTGAGTTTCTTCTTTCTTATGTCAATATACAAGCGAGAAAGAGGTTCATACCAAAATGAGAAAGCTGTGAGGTTAGCTCTCTGACATTGTCTTGAAGTTACAAGTCCTTAATCTTGCCTTACACCACGTGTTGAATTTTCCGCCTAACGCTACTTGGTAAGCTGGAGAATGGTTTGTTTTTAAATGATTAGTATGTATTTTATTGTCTGTTTGAAGTATTAAAGAAGGTGGAGTTTTACTTTTGGGTTTTTTTTCTACTGACGGCTACACTTTTGAAGAACTTGAGTTGCGTTGATGCATGTGTTTTGAGTTCTCTTTCTTTTTCGTGTTTACTTGATTAGTTAATGTGTGGGTGCACTTGATTATGGAATTGGACTTGTTTTTCATGTTCCTTGAGCTCTTTTCTCTCCTGATTATGTGGGCGGTTCCAACTTTGGTGGTAGTGGACGAGGTGCATGTTAGGATTTCTTTAATTTGTTTGTCGAAGATAAAATGTTTTCTTTTTCTATTGTGTTATATTTTGTGTTTTTGGGAATTTCATAAAATGATTTATTAATAAACAAAAGAGGAAATTATGGAGAATAGATAAATGGATAGATAGACAAAGAGAGACTGATAATCAAGGCGAATATATGGACATTTTGATGATAAACAAACAAAGGAGATCAAAGAGAATTTATATATAGGCACTAGTAGAAAAAACCGCTTTTGTTACCTATCAAATGCTCCGGTTGACAAGCCGATCTTTTGAACCTTCTCTCAATTGTGTACGCACTAAAATGATTTTCGACCCTCCTCAATCCTCATTAGTCCATCCCTCTATTGTTTTCCCTCCCTCCCAAGTCCCCCGCTCTCTGAAATGAAACCTTGCACTGTACTACTCCGTCGTCCCTCCCTCCACCGCAGTTCAATTGGTTTCTTCAATCAACCTCCCAACTCCTTCAGGTTTTATTTTCTGAATTACTCGAATTAATTCTAGGGTTTAATCTAATTGACCAATCGAAGAGAGAGAAAAATTGACCAAGACCAATTGAAGAAATCGAAGCATGAAACCCTATATCCGAGAAGAAAATCAAGAGCACGAAGCATGAAACCCTAGATTCGAGAAGAAAATCAAGACCAGTAAAAAGACGGATAAAGAAGGGGAAAAGGAGAAGAGGAGACTCTGAATTAGTTGAGGATGAAGCAGAAAATCCTAATTCACATTCGAATTTTCATTATTTTGAAACTATTGAAAGATACATTGATTCGAAAGAGATTCATGCGTTGTTTCCTATTCAAGCTATGACATTTCATATTGTTATTGATGGTTGCGAACTGCTGGTGTATGGGGGATGTACAAGTTCCCTACCGGTCCAGTTTGGCCGCCATTGACCGCCATGGTCAATTCAGTCAAAGGAATCCCATTTACTGAGTATGAGTCAAGCCCGATGCCGGCGTATACTCCATGCCGGCTATCTTCAGATACCTTACCGGTGTCAATCACTTGGGCCATTGCCAAATGGGCCTGGGTTGATCTAGTACTTACTCACTGCGCCTATGGGCCTAAAGATAAGTATCAGAAGAGGATAGAATTATATTCAACCAATAGGAGTAGTGTCCTACCTTGCTTAGGACACTGCCGGCTCCTATAGATACCCCATGATCTGAGTCATAAGGTACGTACACACACTCATATACTCTACCCGAGATATACCGGCTTTACCCTATACTGACTTAGGCATCGGAGGGGCGTTCCTCGGATCAACCCCCGAGGTTAGTTTACGTGTTTTATCTTGCAGGACATCAAACCGGCTTATTGTATTGAGGAGATACTGGTTCACTCCAAAGGCATTTATTCCATACCGGAACAATTGGCGCTAGAAGGATGGGTGAACAATACCTTAGTCTTAAGTCACGATCAAGCCAGCCTACTTACTTGCCTCATGGATCCTAAACAGATTCCTGGGATGCTAGAAACTGATAAAAACAACAACGTTGTGGGGGATGGACCTCCTGGGTTCAAGACCCCGCAACCGGTGGTGGGATCCTCCAAGCCACCTGCGGAGAAGGGTAAGGGGACCACTGAGGTCCCCCAGCCCAATGTATTCGAAGCACTGCAACACATGTTCAGCCCTGAACAACTCAAAAGCGCTGCCGAGGTCTTTCAGGCCATGGCGAGCCAAACTCCACAAGCGGGTCGCGCCAGCAAGCGCCCCCCAGTCCGATCACACAGCCCTGTCAGGAAGATGCGCTATTTCGTAAGTGGCTGGCAGGGTGAGCCGAGCCGGCATGACCCGGAGCAGGCAGAGCATTCAAAAACTCCCACAGAGCATGTGGGGGAAAGGTACGATGATGAACAACAGGATACCGAGGTCCAGTATTCATCCCAACCCTCTAGAAGAGAGAGCGAGGTTGCTCGGCGCAGAGCACCGGTATCCTTTAGAAACTCTCCCTTCTCAACTGCCATACTCCAGGAGCCTATGGAGAAAATTAAGATGCCGACATGCAAGTATGACGACAAAACAGATCATGAAGATCACATCTCTGCGTATGAAGGGCACATGCTGCTATACACCGACACCGATTCTGTCTGGTGTAAGGTGTTCCCCTCAACTTTAGCTGGCCTGGCACAGACTTGGTTCAAGATCATTCCGCCGGCAACTATCGCCGATTTTCGACAGCTCACGTCCATGTTTGTGACGCACTTCGTTAGTAATAAACGGAGGGAGAAGACTACCGGCGAGCTGATGTCAATCAAGCAGGGCGAGAAGGAAAGCCTGAGGGATTATATCGGCCGCTTTAATTCTGAGGTCGTTACTATCCCCAGCCTACAGCAATAGGTCGCAGTCCTGGCACTGATGACCGGTTTAAAGGAGGGCACTGCCTTCAGAAGCTACCTGGGTCGCAAGAAGCTGACCAACCTTACTGACGTCCTCAGGAAAGCCAATGAGTTCATCCGAGGAGCGAGAAGAGTTCGATAAGGCGGCAACTTCAAAGCGGTCTGAAGGAGACGGTAAAGAGAAGGAGAAGGAAAAAGAAAAAAAAAGAGAAAGAAAAGGACAAGTACCGGAAGGACAAGAAGTTCGATAACTCTGGAAGACGGGAGGAGAGTAACTCGGTCAAGAAAGGCCAAGAAGGACAGTCGGACCGATATCATAATTACACCCCCCTGACGATGTCCAGGACCGAGATCTATGAGCTACACAAGAAGGATGACAAGTGGCAGCCCCCCAAAAAGATGTTTTTCAAAGGACGTGACAAGTCCAAGTGGTGTGATTTCCACAAAGACTACGGCCATATCACGGATGAGTGCAAAGATTTGAAAGATGGGATAGAGGACCTGATACGGAGAGGCTACTTTAAGCAGTATCAGACTCGGGCTGACCAAGATAGGTCATCAAGAGAAAGGTCACCCAGAGAAGGTGACGACAGTAGAAAGTCCGCAAAAGAGAAAATCACTGAGATACATGTCATCTCAGGCGGACCCATCCATGGTGGGAGTATTCACGGCGCCAAAGCCGGCCTGAAGGAGGTGAGGCACCAAGTGAACTACCACAATACGGGTAAATGGCCGGCACCGCCAACCATGCCGTCTGTATCGTTCACAGTGGAGGACGCCAAGGGGATCATCTACCCTCATGGCGACCATTTGGTAATATCTCTACAGATTTCCACAGCGATGGTCCATCGCATTCTCGTGGATGGCGGTAGTTCTACCAATATTCTATTTTTGCCCACATTTGAGAAAATGGGCCTAGGAAGATCATGTCTCAAGCCGGTCTCGTACCCGGTAATCGGTTTCACGGGGGCATCTGTCGTCCCCGAAGGCACCATAAAGCTAACGGTTAAGCTGGGGGAAGGATCCCGGTCCAGAGACCTCTTGGCGGAATTCCTAGTGGTGGATGTGCCGGCGGCCTATAACGCCATCATAGGGCGGCCGCTGATCCACGACCCCCAGGCTGTGGTATCCACCTACCACCTGACGATGATCTACACGTCAAACCTCGGCAAGCCGGAGAGATTAAAGGGGAATCAGTAGTCAGCCAGAGCATGCTACCTGACGGCTTTCAAGAATTCCAACCACAAGCGACCGGCTGAGTCTTCGCCGTCAGAAAGGAAGAGACGGCGGGCAGAGAATAAGGCAAACAAAGATTTGTCAATGGAAAATTTTGAGGGAAGGCCAACGGACGTGCCGAGACCTAGCCCAGAAGGAGAGACTGAGGAAATCAGTCTCGAGCAAGACAGACCGAAAATGACAGTCAAAATTGGGGTCGACTTGGCCGAGAACGTCAAGGTCAATTTGATCAGTCCGGAGCAACGCTGATGTCTTCGTATTCTCAGCAGACGAGATGTCGGGAATTGATCCCGCGTTTATGGTACACCGGGTAAACGTCAACGAGGACGTAAGGCCGGTGAAGCAGAAGAAGCGAAACTTCTCAGCTGAGAAGAATGTGGCCATTAAGGAGGAGGTCGACAAGCTGCTAGCGGCCAATTTCATTGAGCCCTGCGACTACCCGGAGTGGTTGGCAAATGTGGTAATGGTGAAGAAAGCCAATGGGTCTTGGCAGATGTGTGTGGATTTCATCGACTTGAACAAGGCTTGCCCCAAAGACTGTTACCCATTACCTAGAATCGACCAGTTGGTAGACTCTACTAGCGGCCATGCGCTGCTGAGCTTCATGGACGCCTTCTCTGGATACCATCAGATCAGCCTCCTGGAATCTGACAGGAATAAGGCGGCATTCATCACAGACGCTGGAGTTTACGCATACAAAGCCATGCCATTCGGCCTGAAAAATGCAGGAGCTACCTACCAAAAGCTAGTAGACAAGATATTCGCGCATCAGAAGGGCCGGAATGTCGAAGTCTACGTGGACGACAGTATCGTCAAAAGCATGACGGAAGAAGCCCACATCACGGATCTCGAGGAAATCTTTGCGACTCTGCGCAAATACCAATTGAAGCTTAACCCCAAGAAGTGCGTATTTGGGGTAAGATCCGATAAGTTCCTCGGCTTCATGGTCAGTGAAAGGGGGATAGATGCTAACCCTGACAAAATCAGGGCAATAAGTGAGCTGCCGGAACCCAAGAGTATTCGGGATATTCAGAAGCTGGCTGGCAGGATGGCAGCATTAACCAGGTTCGTCTCCAAGTCGGCCGAAAAGGCCCTGTCGTTCTTCAAAGTCCTGAGAGGGAATAAGAAGTTCGAGTGGGGGGATGAGCAGAGACAGGCCTTTGAGGCTGTCAAAGAACACTTTAAGCAATTACCGACTATTACCCGACCCAAGATGGGGGATAAGTTGCAGTTGTATGTCTCGGTGTCGGTCAAGACGGTAGCAGCTGAACTGCTGGTGGGAAAGGATACGCAGCAGCATCCTATCTATTTTGTGAGCCATGTATTGGCTGGGGCAGAGCAGAGGTACGAGTTGCTGGAAAAGATGGCATATGCCGTGCTGATAGCGGCAAGAAAGCTCCGGCCATATTTCGACTCCCACACCATCCAGGTGCTCACGAACCAGCCGCTAGAGAAAGCACTCCACAAGCTAGACACAACTGGTAGGCTGCTGAAATGGGCAATAGAGTTGTCCGAGTTCGATATCGATTACCGGCCACGCACAACTATCAAGGCTCAAGCTTTGGCCGACATCATTGTCGATACCTCGAGCGAAGAAACGGAGGAGCCGGTCGGTACCTGGCAAATATATGTGGACGGCTCAGCGGCCCAAACAGGAGCAGGCGCCGGGGTGGTCATGACGTCTCCAGAGGGGGACACGTTTGAATATGCTGTCCGCTTCGGGTTTAAGGCGTCCAACAATGAAGCAGAGTACGAAGCGGCGATAGCAGGGATCAGCTTGTGCATAGCGGCTGGAGCCTAGAAAGTACGGATGACGACTGATTCCCAGCTCATATCGAGCCAAATCGAGGGTACCTATGAAGCCAGAGAGTCGGTGATGCAGAAATACCTACAGAAGGTAAAGTAGATAACGGCCGTACGAAAGAGCTTCGAGGTAGCCCTGGTCCCTCGAACTGAGAACATGGCAGCTGATGCCCTATCCAAGCTAGCAAGCTCAAGTACTACAGATCGCAAGCGCAGTGTCATGATTGAAATGCTGCCAGAAAGAAGTATATATACCGCCAAAGCGAAGGTGAACACAGTCAGTCAGGGGAAGGAATGGTACGACGAAATATTGGCGTACAAACTGACAGACATTTTACCTACCGACAAGATGGCGGCGAAGAAGATGAAAAGAGAAGCCCTATGGTTCTGCGTTTTTCAAGGGCAACTATACAAGAAAGGTCTTTCACTCCCACTCCTAAGGTGCGTAACGGCTCATGAGGCCACAAAGATCATAGAGGAAATCCACGAAGGAGTGTGTGGAAATCATATCGGAGGAAAGAAGCTCGCACTAAAGGCCCTGAAAGCCGGTTTCTACTGGCCAACAATGTTGGTCGATGCACAAGCCTACGTGAAAAAGTACGACAAGTGCCAGAGGTTTGCACCGGTCATACATCAACCGGCTAATGACTTGCAGCCAATCCTGAACCCAATCCCTTTTGCTCAGTGGGGGATGGATATCATAGGACCGTTCACACCGGCATCTGGGGGAAGAAAGTTCCTAATAGTAGGAATTGATTACTTCACAAAATGGATCGAGGCTGAGCCGACTGCAAAGATAACGGCGAATCAGGTCAAGAAGTTCATTTGGCAGAACCTCATCACAAGGTTCGGGATTCCTATGGGAATAGTCATGGACCATGGCGTCCAGTTCGATTGTGGGCCAATAAAGAACTTCCTGAGTCCCTACGGCATCAAGTTCGCGTACTCATCAGTGTGTCATCCCCAGAGTAACGGCTAAGCTGAAGCCGCCAATAAGCAAATCTTGAACGCACTCAAGAAGAAGCTGGATGATTTAAAAGGCGTTTGGGCCGACATGGTCCCAGCGGTATTATGGTCCAACAGGACCACGGAGAAAGAAGCGACTGGGGAAACCTCGACCTGCTAGGATTCGGGGCCGAGGCAGTGTTACCGGTAGAAGTCGGACTGCCTAATTGGCGGATCCTGAACTACGACCCGGAGTTGAACAACAAATTGCACAAAGAAGACCTCGACCTGCTACCGGAAGTAAGGCTCGCTGCAGAACTCAAGTCGGCCGCCTACAAGGACCGAATAAGCAAAGCTTACAGCATGAGAGTAAAGAGTCGGCCGATAAAGGAGGGAGACCTAGTCCTCAGGCGCACAACGGCCACAGGAAAGGCCCACGCCGACGGTAAACTAGCTGCCAACTGGGAAGGACCCTACCTAGTGAAGGAGGAAATAGTACCAGGCGCATACCGGCTGGAGGACATGTCTGGCAAGCAGCTCAAGAATAGTTGGAACGCCAGCGTACTCAAGAAATACTTCGTTTAATTGATTTCCTAGTTTAATTGTATAGTCAATAATAAAACGACAATGTTGCCATAATTAGCCGTACTCAATAGCATGGCACTGATACCAAAACTAGTATTAATTACTTTTAAGTTAATAATTCCGGAAATACCGGGAAGAACCATTTTCAATAAAACGGATATCTTCCAACATACAATATGTACAGTTCCTTGACGGTCAATGACCTACGCGGATCTGCCGTCAAGAGAAACTGAAGTGCTTCAGGATAAAGTCCCTTGGTGGTCAATGACCTACGCGGATCTGCCGTCAAGGGAGAGAAAAAAAGAAAGCAAGCTCCTTGACAGTCAATGACCTACGTGGATCTGCCGTCAGGAGAAACCAAGCAGACATGAGGCTTGGAGTTGGTCAATGACCCTCGTGGATCTGCCAACCCAAGGTACATACTGCCGGTCAATGACCTTCGTGGATCTGCCGGCAGGAGAATATCCCTATATGGACGACCGACAAGAAGGGGGTATCTCAATGCTGAATCGGTCAATGACCCTAGTGGATCTGCCGGGATAAAATAGTGAAATAAATCCACTTACCGGTCTACGAACCCGTGTGGATCTGCCGTTATGATGAAGAATATCAGACAAAGAACCGCATATATAGCAGAAATAATGCATAACCGACAGAAGAGCTTGGCAAAATAAATTCCATTAATAAAAAGCCAAGTACAACCTACAAGCTAAAATAATAGTAAGTCGGCCACAGACGGCACGACATAGGACAAGTTCGGCAAAAACAAAAAATGACGGGAAGTCTAAGCTAGGAGCCTAGGACCCTAGGCAAGCTCGGAGTCGGCCGCTTTGTCGACGTCTGACGCCACCGCAAGATTAACTTCAGCATCGGAAGTTTTCAGCTCTTCCCCGGTAGGCATCGCGGCAGCACTAGACGAAGGACCGTCCAGTATGACAACATCCTCGGTGTCAAGGACGCTGTCGTTGTCGACCTTCTTGGCGGCTTCAACATCAACAACGTCCTCAGTCTCCTTGGTAGCCTCACCCTGGTCCCCCGGCTCCTCGAGCTCAAAACGAGGGTCAACATTGACAATGTCTGCCTCAGTAACCCCGTAGTCCAGGGTCTCATTCTCCACCGGGATTTTAAATTTCCGGCGACCATGGGCCTCCTCTACCTTGCCCCAATCCAAGTCAGGGAAGGTGTGCCGGGTGCATCTCATAGTGGCAGCCCAACCCCCGTTGTACCGGTTAGCCAGACGAGTGACAAAGTCCATGGACTGCCGGTATTCAGCCACAGTGCTGGCTTCCCAGCCCCTAGCAGCCTGAAGCTCCTCCTTCACCTTTTGCAGCTCGACATCCTTGTTCTTCAGGAGGAGCTGATTCCTGGCGTTCAGCACTTTAGCTGACTGAAGGTCTGCTTTGGCCTTGTCCAAGTCGGTCTTCGCCGACTTGAGCTTATTCCTCTCGTTGGTAACATTTACCAACTCCGCATTCTTTGCGGTCAATTGATCTTGGGTGACCTGGTGACTCTCGACCTCACCAAAATAAGCACCCTGGAAGTACCGGTAAAGATCACAGAGCTCCTTACAAGAGTGCGCCGACTGCAAGGTAAAGCATAAGAGAGTTAAACAAAAGAAAAAGCTAGACGAAAGGCCGTTAAATAGAGAATGTCTTACCACGGTCAAGTTGTGGGCGTGCACAGCTGCAGCCGCCTGGACCTGATCCAGGGGCATGTCGTACTTCAGCTGCAGGCCCTTCAACAGCCGATAACCCAAATTACCGCCTTTAAGGGGGCGGTCAAGCAGAAGCGACTCATTATCAAGGACGTTGAGCTTAGGATGAAATAGCTCGCCGTCCTAAACCGGCGACCGGGCCCACCTCTTTCGAAGGATTTCAGGCACCTCCACCTCGGCCTGCTAAATGAAACCAGCCTTCCGCAGCTGGGAGAAATGCTGCAATTCCGGAATCATGGCCGGCAACGTGAGCTGCTTATAAATTTTTGGACGCAAAGAAGAGGTGCCCACCTTGGCCACGCGTCCCGAGAGTTGGTCCTTGGGATCCTTCCCTTGAACCTCCACCTCGGCTTTATCTCTTCTAGGAACCTTGGGTGGAGGCCGCTGGGGTTCTTTGCCGCTTTCTCCCTCATATTTCCTCTTCTGAGGAATGGGAGTTCTCGTCGGGGGAGGTTGGACGCCCTTCCCGGGTGCTTGGTCACCACCATCACCACGGCCGGCACCCCGATCTTGCTTTCCACCCCGGCCACCAATGCTGGGGGGAATAGAGGTGAACCTCTTGGGGGGCATGGGAGGCATGTTACTGATCGGTATGTAATTCTGGTTAAGATGGAGAGCTTTCCGAATCAGATGTTCCCGGCCTGAAAATCGAAAAAGTTAACGTCAGATACATTCTAAGTATTACAATAATGGCAGATTGATAAACAATAAAATACTACAAAATCGGTATGACCCTTGATTACCCTGAGGTTCAGATTGGCAGAAGCCAAGTGCCGAGATTAGGCTCTGGCTTGGTAGAAGCCTCGAAGAACTTAAAGGCCTCTAGCTCTCAGCGGGTCAACCGTCGGTCAGGAATATGTTCCATCCTGGGACGAGGTTTCGTCCAATACCGGCGTAGGGGAAAGTTATCTGGCACTCGGACCTAGAAAAAGCGGGGCTGCCAGTTCTTCAAAGATGTCAGCTTTGGGTACACCGTTAGCTTCTTCTGCTTGGTGTACATAGACATCCAACTGCCCTGGCCACGCTCCTTCTCGGCCTTTGATTTTTTCATCTTACCCTTCCTTTTGCTCTTCGCGGAGCCGTCTTCTTTAATCCAATGAAGCTTCCGGAAAAGGTTCAGGTTTCAGGAAACCTTTTATATCGGACAGTCCAAGCATAGCAGATAAGATTGCGCCATGATAGCGGCGTAAGTTGCGACAAACATATGTTCCAGGCTTGGAAAATCTTAATTAAGAAGGGATCCAAATGGAAATCTCAAACCAAAGTCCAAAGATATGTGCATACACCGCCACGTTCCCAAAGGGGGGAATCGGGCCACGCGGCATCCTTCGGACGGCATCACAAGCTCATACTCGTCCGGAAAGGTAAAGTATTGGGCTCCCTTACGGCAGAAATCGTTATTTAATGCCGTCCTCCTCCAACTTTTGTCAATCTGTACAAAAGAGGGGCTAACGGCCTCGCAGGGGGGCATGTATAAATCGTCCAACGTCTCGTCATCATCTTCCGGGATGATCTCTGGCGGGTCCTCATCCTCGTCGGCTTCTAGCGAGACAGATTCCGCGTCCGACATCATGTCGCGCATAACACTGTCCACATCTTCGGAGGCAACGGAGGATACTTCATCCTCTAAGCCAGCATCATCATTCATCTCATTATCAGACGAGATTGTGTTTGGTGCATCCTCCTCCAACACCCCTGTCGGTCTAGAAGATGAGGGTTCACCAGGGGGATCCTTAGAGGTGTCGGCCAAGGAGGGAAACAGCAAAGGGGAGCGCTCGGCTAACCCCAACATTGTACCGTACTGGCCAGATACAGGTACTCCTATGGCTGCTCCAAAAGCCTTAATGGCGGTAAGGGGAAAAGCGTGCAGTATCGGCTCCTCGAGAGTCCAACCAGAAGTACTACAGTCATGGCTAGACTTACTCCTATGTTCTTTGGTAAGGTCTATTACCGGCGAGTTATTAGACGCTATCGGACTAGAGGATCTGCTATCAGAGTTAAAGTCGCTATCGGTTATGGATTGGGGGCTTTCAGAGACATTTTGGGAGTCAGAATGAGAAGACATGATTAAAAGCAAATATTGCGAAAGAGGGAATTTTGTGAAATACCTGGAAAGAGAAAAGAACGTGAGACGCCAAAATCAACCGGCAAGAGAGTTGGTAAGAATGGCTGGTTACGGCTCCAAATGTCACGACGAAAGATAGGGAACTGAAAGACGCTAGGGCTCAGAGAGTTCGCTGAATTAAAACACTCGGAAGTTCAAGAGTAGTGTGAAGGTGTGAAAATGAGGTTGGCCAAACTCTATTGATAGAGGGGTTCATGGCCTGGATCAAATGACTCTTCGTCTTCCCGTCCGGATCGCGCCACGTGGATGTCAGGTCAGGAACAGCTGTGAGCAGTTACTGGCACGCTAGTCGAGTCATCACGAAGATCAAGGCAACGATTCGTATGCCATTAGTTGGTCCCATTTCCGAAAATTTCTAAACGGCTCTAGGATGAAAGCATGATTTTCATACCATCCATAGCGGTTCAATATTGACTAAGCAGGATATGCCTATATCAGTCATACCGGCTTGGGGGCTAGTTGTATGGGGGCTGTACAAGTTCCCTACCGGTCTAGTTAGACCGCCATTGACCGCCATGGTCAATTCAGTCAAAGGAATCCCAATTACTGAGTATGAGTCAAGCCCGATGCCGGTGTATACTCCATGCCGACTATCTTCAGATACCTTACTGGTGTCAATCACTTGGGCCATTGCCAAATGGGCCTGGGTTGATCCAGTACTTACTCAATGCGCCTATGGGCCTAAAGATAAGTATCAGAAGAGGATAGAATTATATTCAACCAATAAGAGTAGTGTCCTACCTTGCTTAGGATACTGCTGGCTCCTATAAATACCCCATGATCTGAGTCATAAGGTACGTACACACACTCATATACTCTACTCGAGATATACCGATTTTACCCTTTACTGACTTAGGCATCGGAGGGGTGTTCCTCGGATCAACCCCCAAGGTTAGTTTACGTGTTCTATCTTGTAGGACATCAAACCGGGTTATTGTATTGAGGAGATACCGGTTCACTCCAAAGGCATTTATTCCATACCGGAACAGCTGGTTTGTTTGCATTGTTCTTCATATCGGTGTTTGATTTTTTTGTTTGTTTTTTTTTTCTTTACCAAGTTAGTAGGATTAATTTTGGTTGAGTTAGGGTTCAGTATTTGCAGATTTCTGGGACTACAATGCAAAACATTTTGAGTTATCGATTGTTGGGATCAGGCCCGTCCCTGAGCCTGGGCAGGAGGGGCGCCCGCCCAGGGCCCAGGGAGAAAAGGCCGAAATACTGTTTTGCAAACTGGTAATTTATGGATAAATGGACTGCATGCATTACATTTATCAAGTATAGCGTGTTGGCTCCCTGGTGTAATTGGCATAAGGATTCCATTGTATTTATCCACTCAGGTTCGAATCAAGTAAAGCTGCTTTCTATTTTTTTTTCCTTTATCCTTTTTGGTTTTCTTTTATTTTCAATGATTTTACAATAGGTTCAGTTTCCTTTTTTTTTTCTTTTTTGGTTTTTTTTTTTTTTTTCAGTGATTTTATATAGCTACTTAATCTTTAGTAAGTGGTTTTTTCCTTCTCATATAGAGTAACTATGTCGCTTTTGCTATTTCACACCCCCTTCGATTTTATATAATTGTCACTTTTTATGTTTACATTGTTATTTGACTCTAGTTCGACTATAAAGTTACTAATATATAAGAACAGATGTTAATATGGAATGTTATTAAATTTATCTCAATGTATATAACATTCAAAACGCGAATGTCACAGTGGAATTGTAAAAAAAGTGAGGGGTTTTATTGTTTCCTTTTTCTTTTTTCATAATTCAAACCCAGAAAAATATTTAAAAAGTAATCTAAAAGGCCAAAGTGATTACACAATTTTGTAATCCAAAACCCAAACTCCAACTGACAACTCAATGTAGATGATGACGTGATAAATTTAAGAAGCAATATATAACTTTGTTTTGCACGGGAGAAGCAATATATAACTTAAGTTAGGAAGACATGTCATAAAAATATAACAAATTAACCATTAATCAAGTGGGTATCTTAAACAAAATATAAGCTAAAATAAATCCATATTTCATGAGTTAAGAAACCCATATTCAACCGAACTTTGACCATTAACATGTCAATATATGTCAAGAATAGTAGTTGACATTGGGGAGGGCCCATTTTTCTTAGTTCGCCCAAGGCCTTCAAAATGTCAGGAACGGGCCTGGTTGGGATGTTTTGTTTTATGAAATAGATTGGTAAATGAATGTATGTATAATTGTTCACTTGAGATCCCTCGTAAGTCGTAATAGGGATGCATGATTGCATGTAGGCCTTTCTATGATTTTTAGTAGCATTACCTATGGTGTTTCGTTCAAGCTTTTCTGTTGACTTACAGCAGCAAGTTCTAAGTTCTTTTTTCCTTTTTGATTTTTTTTGTCCTAGACTGGTTGAAGTTAACTACATGGTTAAATATTTCTTCTTCTTCTCATTCGTCTTATGCTCCTGCTGGCTGCACAATTATGGTGTTCAAAATGTAGAAAAAGAAGTTTCGACTCAGTTCATGACTTTATGTTATCCACCGGAATTTTTTTCTTTTTATGCATTTCTGATGAGAACTTATATGGAATGAATATACCCTGCAAGTCCCTCCCTTCCCCTCCCATGAACCAAAAAAATTGAAAAGATTTTTTTTTTTTTTTCATTTGTATGAAATCAAAAGAAACAAAAAGTTGTAAAGAGTTGCAAAAATCCTTTGAACTCAATGACAGATCCCTCAGTTCTCACTCTAAGCCTCTTTGCCCCTTTCCCACAACAAGCATGCAAGAAGCTCGGAGATTAGATCTCCTGTTGGCCAATCCAGGTTAATGAGCATGGAGCATATGGCTCCCAAAGGCATTGATGTAGACTGTTCGATATTTCTCTCACTGAGGGAGGACACCGGGTGGATAAAGAGAGGGAACATAGCTCACTCCCACCTCCTGAAACATCATTTTGCCCTCTCGTTGAAGGGCAACCTTGCTACAAGTCCTCGTCAACAACCAAAGTTGTAAGTAGCTGTCGTGGAGCAAATGATCCATACGCTGTAAGAGATATGCTTCTTGATTACAGAATTTTCACTAATTCTTTTCCATTCTTGAAGTTCGTAGGTTATCAAAACCTTATACAGCGTAATCAACAGTTGTATGACCTTATACTGCACTAGTTGTATCCCTTTACGGCCTTTTATTCTGATTTAGATCTCTGTAGACACTGAAAATTGATATCTGTTGATTGGTGCACATGTTACAGATGTGCATGGAAACCAACCTTGTGCAATGCACTAGGATCAACCTCTTGAGAGTGCTCACTCGGATCCTTTTCGGTAGCTATCAGGTTAGTGCTTTTTCATCTGCAGGCTTTCGTCTATTGTTTTTCTGAGATAGCAAATGGCTCCTTTGGACGCTTAGAGTTACATTTGTGTTTGTTCAGAAAATCGATGGCTTTCTAGCTGTTCATGGTGTTACCAGGGAAAATTTTTGCCAAAATCCAGAAACTTCCATTTTCTACTACCAGTGTAGAATTGTAGATGAAGATCACTACTTACTCTACTATGCATCTATAGCACTTATAATCTGCTTCCAATGGTGGTTATGGCCACAAGAAGAATTCTTATCAATAATGATGTAGGATTTGTCAAAAATCGACTCCGTATTCCCATGGAAGGACGGATACAGGTTGTGTTGCTCCTTTGGACTTTTTTCTCTTCTGTGAAAACTTTCATTACAAATTTGCACTGTGCTTATTTAGAATCGAAATATTTGTTCTTTTCCTATTATTTTTTTGCCTTTACAGTTTGTTTAGCAACTATGCCATTTGGATTTTTCTGAAGATTATTGGTGTAAAAATTGATTATGACAGGTGGATGTACCCGTCTATACAGCAGGTATTTATGTTAAACCTTTAGAGATAGCTAAGCAAAGGTCTAGCGGAGGTCGAGAACAAGAATATGGATGTGGTCATAGTTGTGCCGCCAGAAGACTTTAGGTGGTGTGTCCTTTTATTGCAATTTTTTGGTCTTGTTGCTTGTTACATGGTTGACTTCATAAATCGGACCTAGCTGATACTTCAATTTTTGCAGATTGACAAGGCAATGATACTTCATAGCTGACCAGGTTTGTTTTCATTGTTCTTCAGCTCGGTTTCTGTTTGATTGCGAAATTTAGTTTTATTTTCTTTACAAAGTTAGTAGGATTAATTTTGGTTGAGTGATCTTAACTTAGGGTTCAATATATGCAGAACTTCTGATACTACATTGCAAACATATTGAGTTATCGATTGTTGGGATGTTATGTTTATGAAATGGATTAGTATGTAGACGTATATAGTAGAATAAACTATATTATGAGACGGAGGGAATAATTAAAAGATGTTGTGAAGGTAGTATATCCTCGGCGCACTGCTCTCGTCTCTCCCTCATTGCTGTGAACCTGTGATGTTTGTTACTCTATCAATAAGGCCATAACAGTACAACTAATAATGTTATGCGGCAAAGTGAAAATCATACTAATTTGTATCACCTTTAAATTTAATTGCTTGTTTTCTAGAATTAATTTGGTACCAATTGGAGAGATTACTTATGTTCTGTTGTGTTTGTTAATTACCCATAACAAACTATCACCATTTTTTGTAGGCTTGCCTGGATCCTGATCACTGCACTAATGTTCATGTCTGTCTAGGTCAAGTTTTCCTCTTGAAGGGTTTTACTGCTGTGCACATCAGAAGTTTTGATCTGCTTTGCCTATATATAATTTTTAGCGGCCGATTCCAGTAACTTTATCATTGATGTTATACACGTTGCCCAGAATCCCTGAAATTGAATTGTACGTCTATTGTCCTATTAATTTCTCTTTTCATGAAAATTGTACTGCTATATTGTTCCCAAATTCAGTCCCTCCTTTCTTGCCAATTATAGGCAAGAACTGGGCCATGCATATCCAAAAGGAAATATAGAGGATTCATTGATCCTACTGGTCTAGAAAAGAAGGCTAGAACAATTGGAACTTAGAAGTAGAGGGGATCCAAATGATCCTATTGAGCTAGATATAAGGGTAAACCAAATCATATTCCTACAATTTCTAATAGATTATTTGATTTCTCAATGTGGAGTTTAATTGTTCTATGAAGTATAGACATCTCTAATTGTCTTCTAATCATTGGCTGAATATCATTACTTTGTGTTGCTCATATGTTTTCTATTTGGAGCTGTTGTGACTATATGTTAGGACATATAGCAGTGCTTTTCTCAACTAACTCTGTGGCTTCTTGGAGTGACTTGATTTATTATTTTCTGATCATGTTAAGCAAACAGTTAACAGAAATCGATGTCTCTATCATCTTGGCGATTTTACAATGTTAGGACTCCCTTACTGTTTGTCAATGTAACATGCGATACAAACATCTTAGCTTCATTGTATTTCTTCTTCTGAGACTTCTCCTAGTCCTTCAATATCTCACCCCGGCCCCAAGTGGTTAGTTGGTGGAGATTGATGTCTTAACTGCTAAATATTTCCGGCATTCGAGAGCTGATAATTATTTATTTTACTTAAGGGGGAGAGGGCTAAAATATTCTATGCATATTGTAACCTTTTATTTGGACTTCCCTTTTATAACTTCCACCTGCACCTTCTCACTTGTTTTATATTATAAAAATTGAAGTGCTAGTTGATAATATATAGATGTTGTTGCTTGCTTTAGAACATATAACAAACCTGGCAAGTAACTGATCATGTATCCTCTAGTAAACAGGCTGTGGAACGAAGTTGCGGGGTGATGATCCTGGTGCCATGAAAAATTTCATCTTTATTGTTCATAGTACAGTAAATGAATTGAAGGCTACTTCTGGACATGCTGAGGCAACTATGGATAGCAAGAGAGTACGACTTCTAAAAGATATGTTCTTTTATGGTTCTTGATAATTGGCATCACTTGACAAGACATTTTAATTGGTGCAGATGGAATTCATGCTTGAGACTATATGTGACATAAAGAATAATAAGAAGCGGATGAAGGAAGATTCGTCTGCACACACATGTATAAAGAAACGGCTGCACAAGGTTCCTATTTCTGCAAAATCTTACAGCGTTATTTTAGTTTTTTCTCTCCCCCCCTGTTATATTATAAAACGCAAGTTGGAGAATTGTCGTCTGATGTGGAAAACCTTGCAAGCCACACAGTCAAAGACAAAATTTCAGTGAAGTTTTTGTAGCTATTAGATCAATCATTATGATTGAAGTTTCTTTTTGCCTCATTAAAATGTCAGCGTTAGAAGTCCACTTCTGAATATTGAGTTCTCTCTTGTTGCCTTCTCTTTCCTCTTGTGAAGCAATAATTAACTCAAAGATAATTTTCTAGTATATTTTTAGCTATATCTTTGTACCCCGCTCAAATACTTTAGAGAGATATTGAGTCAGTGATGTTTGGGTGACAATCCTTTGTAAGAAGCTTGATGATTGGTGGCCCTGGGTAGGTTGCCGAAGGTGAAATCCCCCAAAAAGGGTATCATCATTTGCTTCTTTACTCTGACCCCTTATTTTACTCTTTTTGTTTAGAGTAATGTGACTGCTGAGGCGTTGCAGTTTCTTGTGCAGAGAAGAAATATTCGGATACAAGGAACTTGATCCAACTATACATTTGTTGATGGTAAAAGCATTGTATGAAGTCAGAATATAGGTGAATGATTTCCATATACCACCTACTTTTATTAAAAGAAATATGATATACTTGGTAATCTTTAATTAACTTAGATGCTTAGGTTTGTCAGACATGTGCCAGTGTTCGCTCTTTGGCTTGCCTTTTCAATTTGATGAAGTATGGCGATCTTTCAATATGTCTCAGGCTAAGTTTTGAATTGTATCTTAATGATACTGTAGGCACCAAATCTCTAATTTTCGTAAAGCTAAGATTGGTCAAGACAGAAATGGAATATCTTACTGGTATTTAATGCTCTGTACTGCTATATTACGTAATTGTAAGCAGAAAATTAAATATCTTACTGGTATTTAATAATATATTCTTTGTTGTTACTGCTGGTAGGTATGATGGAAACTCAGTGATCGGTCATAGACTGTACAGAGAAGCAAACAATGTCAATTTGAAACAGAAGCAGAAGGAAAAATACTGTAACAGGCATTATGTCCTCCAAATTGCTGTTATTTTTTGGCTGATTAGTTTCTTGTTAAATCAGGTTTCTCTGAAGTGACAGCAGACCCTTCACCAGTAGGTGGGTTTTCAAGGGTCTTGCAAGGTCAAGAATATTCGACCTTGAGACCCAGCCTTGCAGACAGCAATGAGTCTGAAACTGTCGAAAAACCCCATGTGTGGCCCAATTCCGTTGATGAGGAAAAGCTTGAGAATGCCAATGCTTCAAGGAAATATGTACCAGAAAATTGGATATCATCGACGAGGCCTGAACCAACCTATGCTGATCTGCTGTCAAGTTTCGGTGTCCATAATGAAACAGCTTCTGGATTCCACTCACCTTATCAAACTGCTGCTTCTTCACCTATGAAAAAGCATATACTGGATCAAGATGGCAGATTTAGCATGCTTGGAAGTTTCTGGTCCATAATGCCTACCAGTCTTTCGCTAAATATGTCAGAATCTACTATGAAAATTCATTCACAAAGTGGCAATGTTTCAAATCAGGCTCCAGGATATGTGAGATATCGAGGCTTTAATGAAATGTTGATTCTCCGTGGTCATAGAATTGAACATCACAATGGGAGCTGGCGGATGCCTCCACCAGGCCAATCCTGCTTTCAATCCAGAGAGATTGCAACGCGGCCATCACAAATTGAGCAGGAGCCTATTAAATCAAAGGATGGGAATTATAAATTATTTGGCATGTCCCTTATTAGCAGTCCTACAACTCAGGAGCCTTTTACCTTCAGCAGAAGAAATGTTGATGAGCCTGCGACTACCTTGCCTCCCATGTTGCATCATCATAACAGTGAATCTGATAGAAGTTCAGAACAGTCCAAGGGTGCCAAATAGATGGATAATTTGCTGCTTGCAGTGAGCAGGATTAAAAATGACATGTTCCCAATCACTTTCTCGAGACGCTCAAGCGAAAGTACAAGGTGGTTCCTCCAGGAGCTGTAAGGTACTTTACGATACTTACCTTCTTTCTTTTTTATTTTTCCCCTCCGCCTCATTATTGGTCTTTAGTGTTTCAAATGTTATGTGCAATTTTTCCTGATTTCAGGTGCAATAACCCTCGGTAGGTCTGTGGACCTCTGAAAGTTTAGTGATTATGATCAATTGGTTGAAGAATTGGATCACTTGTTCGATTTCAATGGTGAACTCAAGATCCCTGAGAAGAATTGGCTCATAGTCTACACTGACGACGAGGGTGATATGATGCTGGTTGGAGATGAGCCGTGGCAGTATGTGTTGCATATTTACGGTATCTACCCACATAGCTTCATAAAGTCCGGCTCAAAAGTTTAATTTGGCTTTGCATATTTCTGTAATTATTTGTTGATAATAATATAGATCAATATGTGAGGATATCCTTATGTGCTTACTCCATATATCTTAGTTTTTTGGAACCAAAGTGTTTTTTGGTTCCCTCCATGGAGGAAACGAAATGAATTTTGGCTTCCTTCATGGAGGAAACGAAACAAAATTTCGGTTCCTCCACGGAGGAAACGAAATAAAATTTCGTTTCCTCCATGGAGGAAACGAAATAGATCTTCGTTTCCTCCATAGAGGGAACGAAATTTTTTTTCGTTTCCTCGGTGGAAACGAAAAAACACTGGTACTGGTGGTGGTGGTGGTGGTGCGTGAGTGTGGCTCCGGTGGTGGGTTTCCGCCGGTGGTGGTGGTCTGCCGGTGGTGGTGGTGGTGGTGCGCGAGTGTAGCTCCCGGTGGTGGTTGTCCGCCGGTGGTGGTGGTATGTCGGTGGTGGTGGTGGTGGTGGTGGTCCGAGTGGTGGTGGTGGTGGTGGTCCCGTGGTGATGGAGGTCCGAGAGGTGGAGTGAGGTGAAGTTGGATGAGAGGTGAGAGAGTAAGAGTGGGGTGAAAGGAGAGGGGTAGTAGTTTAGGAAAATCTTGAAAAAAATACGGGCGATTTTTAGTAAATACGGGCGGTAAATAGCGAAAGGGCTATATAAAATACACAAATGCTACGGTTGTTTAAGAAAACCGACGCATTTGTGCTATTTTACTCCTGTAAAAAGCTCAAATGCTGCGGTTTTTATCACAACCAGACATTTAAGGAAACAAATGCTCCGGTTGGTAACCGGAGCATTTGTGAAATGCTCAAATGCTCGTATGACGTTTGCTACGGGTCAAATACGGAGCATTTGAGGGGGTTTTAATCGGAGCACTTGAGCTTTTTTCCACTAGTGAGGTATGTATAGAGAGAGATATTAAGGAGAGAATTAGGGCGTCGGAGGAACATGTTTAATATCCATTGTATTATATGATATACTTTCGCCATTCTTTGGAGGAAGATAGAGAGCGAGTTTGAGACAATTTCCACCAAATGGAAGCATTTCACTTAAAAAAATGGGGGAGTAAGCACTTGTGGGAGAATATTTTATTCATTTGAGTTCTTTTTTGAAAAAAAAATGATGGTAATACGAGGGAAGGGGAGAATTAGTGAGAAGGTTGGAGAAAAGGGGAGATGAGCACATGCGAGTTGATGAGAAGATATGAAGTGTTAGAGGTTGAGGAAGGGAGGGAAAAAAATAAGAATATCAAAATGAGAAAGAAAGAGTCGAGTTTGGAGAGAAGAGTAGAGTTGTTCTACGTTGCTTCTTATTAAATAAATATGAATAATAGAAAAATATAGGAATATTACAGTTGGAAAAATCACTTAACTAAAAGAGTAATTACTTGAACACTGTTATATGATATATGAGAGATTGATGAGTGAAATGTGTTTATTAAGCTTAGTAACACATTAATTAATGTTGAAAAAGTAGATAACGAGAACATAACTTGCATTGTAAGCTTGGAATGGTAGAGGTTATAGTGGACGTCAATTTTTCCTTTTTGACTCTGTAATTCAAAATTGAACATGAAATTTGTGTTGCAATGAATAGCCTCGTCCTTGGAATATCTAGAATGTTCAACATTGTTGTGTTTGCTATAAATCAATCTTACATAAATTTGCAGGTTTGATTTCATGATACACTCCAAGGCCTGTGCTGGAGTTAGATTAGTATTTCTATTTGGATTATGTTTTGTAGCAATCAAGGAGTTCTCATGTAGCATCCCAAGGAATACAAATTGACTGGAAAGCTACTTTTGATATGGACTTTCGCAGAGATTGGAGTTGTGAAGAAATGGTTGTACCTCAGTCTTAAAGTGACAATATCTTGAAAAGACTGACTAGTTGTAGCAGTATTTAGCTTTTACAATAATCGAAATCTGATAATCTCCTATGTAAATAAGATAAATCACATATCTTTCTACTTTCCCTTTTTTTGGTAGACCACTGTTTCATGCACAATTACAAAATAATTGGTTGACAGATTATTAATTCTACGGATTCATATTTATTGCAACTTTTGTCTTTTTTGTCTTCTTGTTTTTGGATTATGCCTCTATTTGACACTGAGTCAATAGCTAATAGTTGTTTTCAGTAATTGTTAACTGGAAGCTGATATAACAACAATTTGCATAAATATATTTGGTAACATTTAGCTAATATTAGATAACTGTTAATTTTCGAATGCATAAAATGACTTTTAAGGGTTTTCTCTTAATGGAAGTTCATTTATAAATATTAGATTACCTGAAGTGGTACTCATATAGTTTCATCATTACCCTTAATAAAAAGAAATCATCAGTTTTTATTAAGAAATTACAAGAATATGGTACATTTAACATGAGAAATCTACATAAGCTAATGCATCCTGAAACTAACAGTTTTCCATTATTAAGACTAATTAAAGTGGTACTCATATAGTCATAGTTTCTTCTGTTTTTTTCCCTTCTTTATAAGCTGTAGTCTGTAGAGGTACGAGAACTTTCTTGCATCTGCCTGATTAAGTTCATCTTTCATGAACACATGTGTTGAACCTCCAGTAGGGTAGAGTTGGCGATGGCCTCCATATCCTCCAATTTTATGTTATTATTTTTTCTTTATATGAAATATAGGCTTCTATTTTCCTCGTAAAGAAATTGACAAAGATTTTTTCCTCCTAATGAAATAGAGTTTCATCACCCTATCTTCACTTATTGTAGAAAAAAATATCATAGATAAGTTAAGTTGATAGCTAACAAGTTTAGATAAGTCATATGCAAGGTAAGTTTGGACTGATTCAAATAGGTAAGTTTGGACTGATTCAAATAGATAAGTCATATGCAAGGTAAGTTTGGACTGATTCAAAATTCATATAAGTTAAGGCTAATAGTTTTAGATAACTTTAGTTGAGGGCTGATAAGGAATACCCAAGTTAAAATTATAACTACAAAAAGTTGTAATAAGTTTGGACTGATTCAAATAGGTTAAGTTTACAGTTACAAGTTAAGTTTAAAGCTAATATGTTTAAGGCTAATTAGTGCTTTACACCATCTACAAGTCATTTTCCAAGGCCACCATATTGTCCTTTTGTTTGGAATGGGTTAGATAGGAAGTGATGGTCCAGATTGAATGAAAGTAAAATTGTAATTAGCTACTTTATTTACTCTTTCTTTATAAGTTGCAAATAAAATTCGGAACATGTGAATTAAGTTAAGGATAATACTAATCTGAGTAATTATGATTGCGCATGAAATAAGAGATTATGTGATAATGATATAAGTATGAAGTGACACAATAAATTTTTGTATTTGTGGAGCATATATAGAGTTAAGGAACACAAATTTTTTACTATTAATATTCTTTTTTATTATGAATGAGTCCTGGCAAATCTAATATGATCGAGCATGAAGAATATGTTTTTCTCCCCTTTACCTATAGTTTAAAAATAGAAAGTGTGTAAAATAAAAAAAATGAAGGAAGTATGTCTTATCCATTACGTCGCAACTCCTTTTGCTTAATTCCAATAATGGCACGCACATAAATGATCGATATAGTATATACTATTAAGTAATACTCCTATGAAACAATTTATCCTTTACATTATTAGCAAATTCCACAACTACAATACTTATAAGGCTAGCGGCTTAAAAGCAAAGTTTGTAGCAAGTCCTCTGAGATCTATATTAGTATATACTATTAAGTAATACTCCTATAAAACAATTTATCCTTTAGACATTAATACAAACTTCCACAGCTCTGAGATCATCTCTCTTTTGGTTGACATTGGTTTTGCATTGCTTTTTGTTCGAACTTTTTGTTCTGCTTCCTTCGCCGATCAATATCATGCAACGTCTTGTGCTCGATGTAATCGACAGACCAATGAAATTTTTTGAGGCAGATCTTGCACTCAAATAAGAAAGATTTATGATTGGTTGCATTATGTGCTTGAAGCTGCCTAAATGTATGAAAGGGCTTGTTGCATGAAATACATGAAATGGTGTGATTCTGATTGGGCTAGTTGTCCTATTACCAGGCGATCTCTGAGTGGGTGGTTTGTATTGTTGGGATATTCTCCTGTTTCCTGGAAGACTAAGAAGCAGCCTACAGGAAACTCTGTTGGCTTGGCACCCAATAAGCCGGCCTCAGATATGATATCCAAGGCATATTTGCGTTGACTCATAAAAATTCCCTGCGGCCCCCTAGCAATTTCAAGACCTAGGAAATATTTCAACGCACCTAAATCCTTCATTTTAAAACATTTTCCAAGGTAAGCTTTGAAATTCAGTATCGCTTCCTGATCATTCCCTGCAATAATCATATCATCCACATAGATAAGAACATTCAGTTGAACTTTTCTCCTAGTCAAAGTAAACAAGGAATTGTCAGAATAAGACTGCTTAAAGCCATAGGCTTTCAGAGCAGTGGCTAATTTGGCAAACCAACATCTAGACGCCTGCTTCAAACCATACAATGATTTCTTCATCCTGCACACCATATTAGTGTTTCCTCCCAGAAAACCAGGAGGAATTTTCATATACACTTCCTCCTCCAAGTCACCATGTAAAAATGCATTATGGACATCCATATGATGAATATCCCATTTTTTCACCGCTGCAATGGCTAGGAAAGTACGAACTGTAGTCATTTTTGCTACAGGGGTAAACGTTTTATTATAATCAATTCCTTCCACCTGATGATGACCAAATATAACCAATCTGGCCTTCAACCTCTGCAATTTCCCCATGCTCATCATATTTTTCTGTATAAACCCACTTACTCCCCAATGTCTTCTTGCCTGGAGGAAGAGGTTGCAATTCCCATGTGCCTTGATCCTCCAAAGCTTTTATCTCAGCTCCCATGTCTTCACGCCACCCTTCATGCTTCATAGCTTCTTTAAATGACTTTGGAGGGTGCCCTGCAGTCATGGCTGCTAGAAATCTGCGATGTTTATCAGAAAACTTTTCACAACTAACCTAATGTGTAATTGGATAAGGAGTACCTGAGGGCGATTCTGAAACGGGTGCCTGAGTCGATGAACTTTTCTTTTTCACTACATTATGAGTCACATAATCCTGCAACTTTTTATTTGAGAATTTGGTGCGTTTTCCGCGTCCCAAATGCGTCCCAAATGCGTTGATTTATCTTGCTGTTACTAGACCTGATTTGGCATATTCTGTTCACATTTTGTCACAGTTTATGCAGGCTCCTAAAGTTGTCCATTTGGAGGCCGCTCTACGAGTGGTTCGATATTTGAAGAAAAATCCAGGGCAGGGAGTATTATTTCGTTCTGACAGTGATCTCCGCCTGGAAGGGTGGTGTGATTCTGATTAGGCTAGTTGTCCTATTACTAGGCGATCTATGAGTGGGTGGTTTGTATTGTTGGGATATTCTCCTGTTTCCTGGAAGACTAAGAAGCAGCCTACAGTGTCTCGTTCGTCTGCGGAGGCAGAATATCGATCTATGGCTGCCATTGTATGTGAATTAAAGTGGTTAAAGCAGCTACTTGGTGATCTTGGAGTTCAGCATCCTGCAGGGATGTATGAGATTGTATGAGAATCCAGTGTTTCATGAACGTACTAAACATATTGAGGTTGATTGTCATTTTATTCGTGACGCTGTGACTGAAGGATTAGTGAGTCCGTCATATGTTCCTACTAAGTTTTAGTTGGCAGATATTTTTACTAAAGCACTTGGTAGGACTCAGTTTGAATTTTTGTTATTCAAGTTGGGCGTTCGCAATTTGCACGCTCCCACTTGAGGGAGGGTGTTAGGACTCTAAAATATTATATGTGTATGATTAGGATTATCATATGTGTTAGGACTCTTGTCCGTAGGATGTATAAATACTTTATTGTGATGAATGAGAGGATGACTGAAATTGAACATAATTTAACAAATGTCCATGATAGGTACCTGTATCATAATGTTCCATACTTAGGCTTCTCAAGACAAAAATAAAAAAAAAGCTCCAGATGCTTTCAAACTTATTATTTAATACTGAGTTTTAGACCTTTGGAAACCACCCCACCCACCCCCACCCTAAAAAAAATTGAAATTGATAACTGCAATGATGCCATGAGAAAGCAATACAGTTTCTAGACTAAACCATTTGCATCACAAAACTATCCAGTTGATTGTATTTGTTTTAACGGTTTTTTCACCTGATACCCCCGAGTTTTCAAAAAATTCACCTGGTACCCTCCATGTTTTCAAAATTCACCAGGTACCCCTAAGTTTCAAACTAATACACGGGGTACCCTTAAATACCCTTAATGACTAACGACGTTAACCACCGTTAGTCATTAACCCTAATTAACCTCTAATCCTAACCCAAACCCTAACCCTAAACCCTAAATCTAACCCTAACCCTAACCACCCCCTCCCCCCACCCTCACACCACCCCCGTAGCCTCCCCCCACCCCAGCCCCCCCACCCCTCCCCCACCCTCCCACCACTCCTGTAGCCTCCCCCACCCCTCCCCCTCCCCCACCCCCTACCCCTCCACCGCCGCTCGACCGTCGCAGGCTCTCCCCCCTCCCCACCCCTACTCCTCCACCGCCGCGAGCTCTCCCCCTCCCCACCCCCTACTCCTCCACCGCCGCTCGACCGTCGCAGCCCCTCCCCCCTCCCCGCCACCGTCGCTCCGTCGATTTTCGTTGCTCCCCTACCATTCTAGTTTCGCTGCCCAAATTTCCCCCACCCCGGATCTTCGCTGCCCATAGCTTCGTTGCCGCCCAGATTTCCCCCCACCCCGGATCTTCGTTGCCTAGATCTTCGTTGCTTGCCCAGATGGTGGCTCGTGTGGGATGCCCGGATCTTCGGGACTTAGGGTGGGATGTGCCGAGAAATATGGTGGGGAGGGGGTGGGGAAATCGAGGAGAGTGGGGGGTAGGGACGGGTGTCGACTGGGTAGGGGGAGGGAGGGGGTGTCGACTGGGATGGGGGAGGGAGGGGTGTCGACGGGGTGGGGGGGAAGGGGCAGTGGGGGGTGGGGGGGGGGGGAGTGAGGGAGGGGGTGTCGACGGGGTGGGGGGAGGGGGGGGGGGGGGGAGGGGTGGGGCCGGGGTGGGGGAGGCTGCAGGGGGTGGTGGGAGTGTGGGGGAGGGGTGGTTAGGGTTAGGTTTAGGGTTTAGGATTAGGGTTAGGCTAAGGGTTAGGATTAAGGTTAGCATTAGGGGGTTAATTAGGGTTGAAAACAGAAAATTAGGGTTAATGACTAACGGCGGTTAACGTCGTTAGTCATTAAGGGCATTTGAGTGTATTAGTTTGAAACTTAGGGGTACCCCGTGAATTAGTTTTAAACTTAGGGGTACCTGGTGAATTTTGAAAACATGGAGGGTACCACATGAATTTTTTGAAAACTCGGGGGTATCAGGTGAAAAAACCGTTGTTTTAATCTAGACTTTAGACTTAGAAAGCCGATAAATACAATATAAACACCCTTCTGTATAATAACAATAGTGTTGCAACACGTCCTGCTTCATAGCTACTCAAAGCCACAAATTGTTTAGAGTTGGTTACCAAACTAAAATCTTAATACCCAAGGAAGCTATAGTAATAGATTATATGCTTTATTCTTGACACAGACAAACAAGACAGACCATAGTCAATAAGGTTCCCAATTTGAAGGTTATAACTCATATCCAATTTTGCTGCTTTGGCTGCACTTCCCCCAGTCATGCAACATCAACAAATAACAACAAAATCTAGCAAGGTCTCTTATCCCCCCCTCAAAAAAAAAAGGCATTGTTGCCACACTCTTATAGCGATATGAGAGCACTGTCGCACATTCTTCTAAAAACATTTAAAACTAATCTGGACTGAGGACAAACAAATCCCTAGCTATTTCGACCTAGAAATTCTATGTTACTCGGACACGGTAAAATCGCCACCGTACCCGTGTCGATACGACACGACACAAATCCAAGTACGAAATACGTACCGGATCCTTCAATTTGCACTCGGATACGTTTAACCTAGTATGCCTGGCTGCCTCATGCATCACCGGAAAGTAGTCGCCTGAGAAAGTTATGGAGATGGGCTTGCGAGAGGACAGAAGAGTCGGGTTAAGGAGAGAGAAAATTAAGGGAGGTTTAGTCAGGAGAGAGAAAACTAAAAGCTGGGCTTTTTTTCACTTCATGTGGCTTTCTATTTTCTCTCTCTCAAGGACTGCTAGGTAGCTGGCCCCAGCCTTTTGATTCTTATTTTCTGTTTCTTTATTCTTTATTGCTCTCTCTTTATTGTCATCTGGGCTTATTTAATTTGAATTGGAGCAAAAAACCGCAAGCTGGCCCAGCCTTATTTAATATTCTTTTCAATTTGAGTTTATTTTAAATCACACTTTTTCATCTATTCCCTAGACAAGCTTTAATTCCTATTGTTTTGGGAAAAGATTAGTTTAAAGAAAACTGTAAGATAATATTTTTCTTAGGATTTTTTTGCCGTACCCGTACCCGTGTCCAAAGTTAGGACGGTGTCCCCGTATCCAGAAATTTTGAAAATGACGTACCAGACACTCGGATCCGTACCCGTATCGGATACTCGTACCCGTGTCCATGTAACATAGCCTAGAATATAGACACTATCTGAACTTCAATGTATTGCTTCACACCAAAAAGCACACGTTTATAAACTGTCAATAGTATGGATCAAGTAGTCTGGATACTCAAAGGCTTATGACAAAGCTAACTTGTTAGAGGATGGCTTCATTTGATGAGTCTTCAAGAGATAACAAGGAGGTAATTCTTAGTATAGAATCTCAGCTAGGTCTCAAGTCATACTTCCACACACGATGGTTATTTTTGTTCTTATCAAGCCAGATAATTGGTCATCCTTCATATCTGGAAACTCAATCAAAGAGTTGGGTCCAAAGAATCTCACCGGAAGGGCAGGAGCTATACCTCAACTTCAAGCAATGGGTGATAAGAGAAGGAAATTGGCATTGTAGCATGGCTGCAAGTTCTTTCCTTTCTAACTCTGCTTTTGGTTGTAGGTTCCAATCGGGCATGAAAAGAAAGCGTATTACCACTTCTTCATTGGATTGCCTCAATCAGCAAAGTAAAAAGAGTGTTTGTAGAAATGAGTATTCTGTCATAATGTTGAATCAGGGCAATCAATACTATCCTAACGTATGAACTGTAGGTTGCAGTGTTTACATGAGTGTTTGTCTAGCCCATGAAAAGGTTATAAGCCGAAAGTAGTGGGCATTTTAGAACCTAGATTACATGCTGCAAATAAAAGGGTGAAAATTTTCAGGATCTAGGCCCTGTTCTTTTGGACTTATTTTCAGCAAAAATAAGTAAAAATAAGTTCAGTTCAGCAAAAATAAGTTCAGTTCAGCCAAAATAAAATAAGTTCAGTTCAGTTCAGCCAAAATAAGTTCAAAAGAACAGGGCCTAGTCAAAACTCACAAGCACAACAATAAACCCAGAACAGTAAAGAAATGAATATAGCTATTGATTTACTGCGTATTCTCAGTTCACCTCATTGCGTATTCTCAGTTCACCTCATTGAACTTTTGGAAGACTCTATCTATCCTATTTACACCAATATAAAACTATGATCCTCAACAAGGGGACAATAATTTGCATTGCAAACCAATGACTGGTTGATGCAAAATGTCACTGAATCAACCAACAATGGGAAAATGAACAAAATATATCACCTCGGTAGGCTTCTCTTGTGACTCACCAAATGCTCTTGATGCATTCAAATTCAAGTAATATCCCCATTATTGGTACCAATAACTCAACCAAAAAAATACCAAAATGAATTGAAGAAAATATTATTATACTCACAGTAGCAGACTCTGAACCGCTAAAATGACCATTGTCCGAAACAGATCCCCTAGAGGTACCACCCTCTTCGGAGCCTTCAGGAACTGGTGAAGGTGGCTGTGGAGGGGAAACATAGACCACTCTCAATTTGCACTCCTCAACTACATGTCCTGCCTCCTTGCTAAACTGAATGAAGCAAAGCACACAAGTTAAGTCACTTTACAACACAACAATAAGCATAGCGGCACACAAGTTAAGTCACTTTACAACACAGCAATAAGCATAGCGGTGAAATGCTACCATAAGATTCGGATCACATTACCATTTCTGGAGTGATATCTTGAACAGGTGCCCCCTGGGTAGCTATAACGCTCTGAAGAAGAAATTTGTCCTTGCATTGCATATCAGCCATCAGGAGGGAACTTCTTTTGTTCTTGCATTGTAACTGAATGTGCATTGGAACAAATCAATCAATAAAACATCCCCCAAACAATAAAAAAAAATAGTAATCATCAATTAAATGATCTATCAAAAAACCTATAATGTTGCATGTGGATCGAGGCGGAACCATGCCGGTATTTGGCCGAAAGCAGTACTTCTTTGGATTCATGGTAATGACCTAATTACATAAAAAATAATACCTAAGTTTTAAATTCGCAAATACTAAAGCAATCTTGCAATAAATTATGCTATCGGAAAAATGAATTACCTTGAAGGCGACATGGTGATCGGTTTTGTTGGACAATTGAAGTGAACACGAGATCTGCTTCTTGAGCTCAACTAATAATAAATCGAAACAAAAATCAGATCAGAAAACAAGAAAAGCTAGAAAAGAAATCAAATGAAAGAAAAGAAAAGAAAGGAACAGATCTTAAAGAAAGAATAGCATAATTTACAGGGAAATTTGAGCTCTAAAGGTTCGATGTTGAGAAGTTCGCCCGTACTCATCTCGAAACTGTAATTTGTTCGAACAAAAGTAGATTTGCGAACAAGATCCGACGAATTTAGAATTCAATCAATAAAAACGCAAATCGCAATCTGCAAAGAGAGAAATGGGGAGATTTTCTTTTCCCAGAGGACGGAGGATTCGAGATTCGAGAGAGTGGAAGAGAGGGTCAGAGGCTTTTTTAGGTGGGAAGAGAAATTTTAGTAGGGTGGTAATGGGTAGCTTATAAATCTGTTATTCTGTTATAACAGAATCTTGGCGGGAAAATTAGTTAGAACTAATTTTCTATAAATACCTCTACTATGGTGTAATATTCATCATTCTGAACAATAATCTCTCTTAATCCTCTCTATTCTATCTCTCTCTCTTACTTCTCTATCTCTAGTTGAGATCTTCTATTTTCATTAAGTCAAGGTTAATTCGAGTTGCTTGAATTCTTGATTATTCTTTTAAGTAGCTAAAACTAAGCTACTGTTACATTTTTTAGGTGGGAAGAGAAATTTGAGCTTTAATTTTTGATTTTTGATGAGGGTGGTAATGGGATTGGTTGTTGGATTGGAAGTGACTTTACTTTCTGGTTTTTAATTTCAAGAAAATAACACCATGAAAAAAAGTAAAGAACATATGCATATGTAATTGAGAAACAAAAAATGCTCATAATGTATTATTCAACAATGGACTAAAAAAAAGAAGTATAAAAATGGCAGGTAAAGAAGTGGAGAGATAAGACAAAAAAAAACGAAAGTTACAAAGTCCTGTAAAATAAATAAAAGTAAAAAAAAAATGAGGTTTCATCATTATTTCAATTTGTTGATGCCAAAAACCTTTTTCCTTATATGTTCTATTGTTAAATGTCTTTTTCTCCAGTATTCCGAAGTTGCGTTTCATTTTGTAATCATTGTCGTTTCATACCGGGTGCATGTACATCACTATGCACCCGGGTCCATACTCCACGCATTGCCCTATTTAAAAAAGTTGCATTTTACTCACTCAAAACATAACTCTGTTAACAATTCCGTTAACTTTAAATTAAATGAATAAAAAATGTTGATTGACACAAAAAACGAGTATGGCAATTATTGTTTTGCAACTCAAAAATTTAATACTCATTGAAAATATTCCAACGATTTGCTATTTAATGCCCTAGAATTTCTTACTAACGCCCTAGATACAGAATTTTATACTGTATATGTATACCTCCATTTCTTTTCATTTTTCATTTTTTCTCTTTGTCCCTTTCCCTTCCCCTTTCCCTACCACCAGTCCACCACCACCACCAGTGGAGTTGTTGGCGCCGCCACCACCACCAGAACGAATGGAGCCGTACCACCAAGATCGCCGTCGCCACCACCACAACCAAACAAAACCCAACAAATTACAGCAAAAAAAACAAGAGAATCATATTAAACCAACAAAATCAATAAGAAATTTACACATACCCATCAATTGAAATTGTCTCAAAATCAAAAATTTTAAAAACCCATGAAAGAAATCTGACATATGAAAGCAGTTAAGGTTGAAAAATATCATATGGAAGAGGAAGTACAAGGGCAGATTGGTAGAATTTAGAAATTTGCGGAAGCTAGCATCATTGGCTATTTGGTGGTGTACTTGGAAGATGAGAAGTTGGCTCATCGTTGAGGTGGAATTGTGGAAACCTTAGTTCCACATACAAAGGCATGGAAGAATACCCAATTAAAATAGAAACAAGAAAATGGAGATTAGAAAACCACCACCACTACAAAGGCGCCACCACCACCACCACTATAAAGGCGCCACCACCACCACCACAAGAACCACTGGAACCACCACCATCACGCCCGACACTGCCCTGGATGAGGAGACTGAATTTTTTTCTAAAAAAAAAATTTGGAGAGGCGTCCACCATGGACGCCCCACCACCGGTGGAGGAGTCCTTGGCAGGCGCCTCACTCTCTGGTGGAGCGCCTGCCAAGGACGCCTCCACCGGTGGTGGGGCGTCCATGGTGGACGCCTCCTTATTTTTTGTATTTTTTTAAAAAAAGAAATAGGGAGAGGCGTCCACCCTGGACGCCTCCACCGGCGCCTCACCCTGTGGTGGAGCGCCTTCCATGGACGCCTCCACCGGTGGTGGGGCGTCCATGGTGGACGTCTCATTTTTTTGAATTTTTTTTAAAAAATCAAAGAAAACAGAGGAGAGAAGAAGGGGTTGTAACACCCCCAAATTTCTCTCTTTTTGAAGAACATATTTTAATATAAAACTCATTGAGAAACTTGAGAGTATTACCGCCACGTGATAACGTTAAAGGCTTTAATACTAACTACTAACTGAACTTTAAACTAATGCAGCGGAATAATTAAAAAACTTCTCTTTATTGATATAAACTTTATTGTACAACTATAACAATGGAAATAAAGAAAATAAAATAACAACTCCTTGACTAATTATGATTCCTCACTAGCTCCCCCATATGAAGTATGCATCATATCAACCTGTAAATTCTGCTCGCGAAAATAGGGTCATCACAGGGACAAAGCCATAAAACAAAACAAACAAAACGCGTGTCAATAAAAATACTGAGTACATGTATATGCGGAATATTAAACACTTTATTTAATTAAACATTTGAAATATTTAATTTCGAAAATCCTTCCTTGAATACTTGATAATTATATAACATAAAGTAACTTTAATAAAACTTCTTTTCTTTGCCTAGGTACCTTTCCTAAAGTGTGCACACCCCCCAAGTTTAGTATTCCTTACTGAGTCTATTACGAGGGGTTACTACATTGTCCACATGACTTATACAAAAAGTACATGGGTAAATAATATAATAGCTACCGTTCTTGCTAATAAATAACAAGCCGTTGCCTCTTTATAATTGCGATCATGAAAGATCATAATTCTAATAAAAATTCCTTTGGAAATAATCCTCCTTTAAAAACAATAATAATTCTTATAAACTTAGCCATATAAAGGCATAGTTAAATAACTTGCTTGTAAAATAATCGTGAAAAGTGTTAATGAAAACAACAATACGACCGATAATAATAACAATATAATAGTAGAACATGAAAGTTCATACATGGAATACCAAAATATAAAGTCTACTATTCTAATTCTTTTGACAGCAGTAGACGCATACCAAAAGGAGATGACAAGGTTAACTAAAAATGTAAAGTCTACTATTCTAATTCTTTTGGCAGCAGTAGACGCATACCAATAGGAGATGACAAGGTTAACTAAACATGCTTTCCAACTTTCTAATAACGTTTTAAATATGACTATAAAACTCATGAAATTCATAATATACTCATAAAACATGCTTTTAAATCTAAAACAATAATGCTAGAAACATGATACTAAGTTTGCAAAATGATATTTAAAGATCTACACATACACGCACCTTAAAATTAAAAGACTACTAATGGAGAAAGAGAAAGGGTAGGCTAAGAGGGAGAGAGAGAGAGTTTAAACTTGAGAAAAGAGATGTATTTCTCAAATTTGGTGTGAAGAATATGAGGGATGGAGGCCCCTATTTATACTAGTTGGATAGGTAGAATCGGAATAGGACTAGGAAACTAAAAGATGAATTTAGGGAAAAAGATAAACTAATCTAGCTAAGATATAGTTAATATTTATGATTATCCAACTAAGATTAGGAAAAGATATAAATTATCCCATAATACATAATTCTAGAAGGTAAAATAACTAAAAGATAAGTAAAAAAACAGAAAGTGACCAAAACTTCATGAAACATAACCGTGAGATATGATGCGGCGGATTTTGTTTTTTTTTTCTTTTTTTTTCTTTTTCTTTTTTTAAACCTTTTTAGATTTCCTTACCACATTTTTAAATTTTGTTTCCAAAATACTTATTTTTTTAAAACTAATAAACTTAGGCCCAACATCTATTTGGGCTACAATTTATTTTAAATACTCAAAATCTTTTATAAAAGCCTATTTGAAAAGCCTCTTTAGTAAATAACAAGCCTTTTTAGTAAATAACAAGTCTTTTTTAATAACCATAAAATTTCTAAAAGTATAAACATTAACTTAGCAAAAATACGGAGTATTACAGACTACCCCCCTTAAAAGAAGTTTCGTCCTCGAAACTTGAAGCAAGCAAGTAAGAAATATAAATTCTAGCCCAAATAGATGTTGGGCCTAAGTTTACTAAATTTTTAAATCTAAGTAGTTTGTTTAAAACAAAATTTAAAATGTTTTAAAGGAAATTGAAAAAGATTTACACAAAAAAAAACAATTTTGCGGCGGCAAAACTCACCGCCAGTGGGTAAGTTTTGGGTTACTTTTTCTCATTTTTATCTTTTGCTTCATATAAGCTTCTATATTATTTATCTTAGGGGATAATTTATATCTTTTCCTAATCTTAGTTAGATGATCGTAAAAATTTGTTAGATCTTAGCTAGATTTGTTTATCTTTTCTCTTAAACCCATCTTTTAGTTTTTGAGTCCTAGTATGACTCTACTTGTCCAACTAGTATAAATAGGGGCCTCCATCCATCATATTCTTCACACTAAATTTGAGAAATACATCTCTTTTCTCAAGTTTAAACTCTCTCTCTCCCTCTTAGCCTACCTTCTCTCTCTTCTCCCTAGTAGTTATTAATTTTCAAGGTGCGTGTATATGTAGATCTTTAAATGTTGTTCTGCATAGGTAGTATCATGTTTTTAGGGTTGTTATTCTGGATTGAAACACATGTTTTTATGAGTTTTATTATGAATGTTATGAGTTTATTATGAACTTCCTGAGTTTTTGTATGATCATTAGTAGCTTACAATGAGTTTGATAGTATGATTTTAAATTTATTAGTAACGTCACGTTGAAATATGAGATTTCATAGTCTACAATTGGACCTTAGTTGCAATGTTACATCAGTTTGTTTCTCCAAGGATTGTCAACATTCACGCCTTATTAGTCAATTGTTCTTTGTGGTGTTATTGTTATTAATATAAAATTTATTATTTCATGTATCATTAAAATTTTCCAAGATGATTTCATGAGCAAATATTTTATTTATGCCTTTATATGGCTAAGTTTTATAAGGATTATTATTCTTTTAAATGAGGATTATTTCCAAAGGAGTTTTATTAGATATATGATCTTTTATGATCACAGTTATAAAGAGGCAACGACTTGTTATTTATTAGCAAGAACGGTAGCTATAATTATTTATCCAGGTTACGGCTTGTTATTTATTAGCAAGAACGGTAGCCATTATATTATTTACCCATGTACTTTTTGTATAAGTCATGTGGACAAGGTAGCTCCCCTCGTCATAGACTCATTAAGGAATACTAAACGTGGGGGGTGTGCACACTTTAGGAAAGGTACCAAGGCAAGGAAAAGGAGTTTTTATTAAAGTTAAATACTTTATGTTATATAATTATCAAGTATTCAAGGAAGGATTTTCGAAATTAAATATTTCAAATGTTTAATTAAATAAAGTGTGTTTATATTCCGCATATACATGTACTCAGTATATTTACTGACACGCATTTTGTTTGTTTTGTTTTATGGCTTTGTCCCTGTGATGACCCTATTTTGGCGAGCAGAATTTACAGGTTGATATGATGCATACTTCATATGGGGGAGCTAGTGAGGAATCATAATTAGTCAAGGAGTTGTTATATTATTTCTTTATTTCCATTGTTATATAGTTGTATAATAAAGTTTATTTCAATAAAGAGAAGTTATTTCAGTTATTCCGCTGCATTAGTTTAATGTTCAGTTAGTCGTTAGTATTAAAGCCTTTAACGTTATCACGTGGCGGTAATACTCTCAAGTTTCTCAATGAGTTTTATATTAAAATATGTTTTTAGAAAGAGAGAAATTTGGGGGTGTTACAAAGATGTATCGCATTCTACCCCCTTAAAAGGAGTTACGCCCCCGTAACTCGCTAAGGCTTAAAATTTGACTTAAAATTATTTACCAAATTTGTAATGCAAACAATATAAGAATCGTTGCTGGAAATGTAATAATAAAATCACTAGAGAGATAATAACACTTCCAAAAATAACTTTTAAGCTTTTAAAAGATAACTTTTGTTTCAAGGTATTAATAATAGAAATAATTGTCTTCAATAATAGATCAACATAATAAAGAAAGTATTTAACTAAGTCAAAAAGGATAGTTTATGACAAACTGAAAAGTTTATAAAATTTGTATAGGAAAATTTTTCAAAATCAATAAAGAACTAATATTGATACTAAAACAAGTGTTGCTGAAAAACAACTTGAGGTGAATGCTAATATATTAAAAAAAAGTTATAATATAGTGAGTAAAAGAAAATTATAAAACCTTTCGCAAACTTTACTTGAAAATATCATAATCAAACATGCCTTTTCTTTTATAAAAAAAAATTATTTTCTCCTCAAAAAGCTTCACAAAACTCATGAAGAACTCACAATGAATATAAAAAAAATTACCCTTGATCCTACTACAAATCAAAATCAAATCAATTCATCATTATTCACAAGCAAAACTTGTTAGTATATATACTAACACAACATATACTTGAAGACAAATAAACTTCCTTACTTAGGTCCTCAAAACTAAAACTCCTCGAAATTCATCTTACAATTTTCCTTAAAATACCATAATTAATCCTCTCTCAAAATAGACAGTATTCAACTAGGACTTGAGATAGTAAATAAATAATCTTTTCCTAAAAATTCATACAATCTTCATTTCAATAAAAAATATAAAATTAACTCCTTCACATAATATATACTCAATGCTTAAATTCATAAGACGAAAATACGACTACTATTTCCTAAATCAATTACCTTGAATGACTAGTTTCTTCCCTTTTCTCTTTTATTAAGCTCTAAATTTCTCCCAAAAGAATATATTTCTTTTATTATTAGAGCCACTTATTTATTTCAATAAGTGATATACCCAATCCTTATATATAGTCACTCTATCTTTCATATTGCCAAAACAACAATTATACACTATCATTCAAGCAAAAGTTTAAGACTACTCCCAAAAATAATATTCCTCTTGACACTCAATAATCTCCAAAATCAACTTAAAATATATTTAGAGAATTCTATTATCTTACTTCACCTTTTAAAACAAAAATGATCTAAAGGAACCTGGTAAAGTTTCAAATATGGTCTTACTTCATACTTTCTTTGCTTCACTATAACAACGATAACTCCTTTTAAATATTTGCGATTCAGCATAAGGGAAAATTCCTTGATTAAACCCAGCTTCATATATGGAATCTCATATACCTATAAGGTCCTCATAATATTCCTTATTTTGTCACCTTTTAAAGGTTATATGAATATCATTGCTAAGATGGTGTTGACTATATCCATAAACAAAATATTTAACTTATCTAAATCTTAATAATTCCTCCAAGCTAGTATAAACCATTAAACGCCTACTTCTACTTTCCAAAAATAATAAATTTTCCCTTTCTTACTCATGTTACTAAATACCAAAGATCATCCAACTTCATAAAACTTCAAATTACTAATTTCACAATTCTTAGCATAACGTAAGGTAATGTCTTCTTCATGTCTATAAAAAAAACATACCTACTAAACTTCTTTCCTTCAAAGGACTGGACCAAAGCAGTATTCACCGTTAATGAATCTAAAACGACTAGGCTTACTTTGAAGTCATAGGTTCTTGTAACACTTATAAATCAACAAAATAAACATATAGATCACTTTGCATGAATTAGATCACATGCATACATGTCATATAAGACGTTAAATAACCAAATTCATCTTGTAGACAATATCCGTGCAAAAAAAAAAATGCCTCAAACGATAGTAATATCACAACTTGCAGGTAGCTTCTTAATAATATGTCATGAAAGACAAAATAATAACTTAGTTCTTATAATAAACAATAAACTCTTTCTTTTGCTTATGAAAAATACAAAGATTTTCATATTAACTTGACAATAAGTCACACTTCCTTGAAATATATTAATAATAATCATATTGCTTATATAACAATAAATAACCAAACAATTCATATAAAAATTTCAATACTTCATAAAAAAAATTCAGCTTTATAATTCGAAAAAAAAATATAGATATATAAGTAAAATATGAATTACACGTTGACAAAATAGTTAAAATAAAAATAAATCTGAACTGTAATTTGAAATGAATCGAAAAAGATTCAGAATTTCTAAAAAAAAATATTTTTTTTTCTCAAATTTTCGAAAAAAAAAACGTCTATCATCTTATTCTACTTATGCACATATAATGCTAAAACTTTTCTTGCCAAAATTATTTTTTTCAACCTTTTGTTTTTCCAAATATGTTTTATAATGAGTACTTGATTCATGACAAAGAATAGTCGGGCCAATGAATTTCCCAGGAAAGAGTTGGTTACACGCAACGTTGGTGAGAGCCCAAGCCTTTCCTTGCCAGAAACATTGCCAACCCAACTTATCCAAATCAATCGTTTTTCCTCAAATAATAAAATAGATTTTTATGCATATTTAATATAAATATGAAAAGAATGCGAAACTCTATCGCCCAAATTTTAATACTAACTACTAACTGAACATTAAACTAATGCAGCGGAATAACTGAAATAACTTCTCTTTATTGAAATAAACTTTATTATACAACTATATAACAATGGAAATAAAGAAATAAAATAACAACTCCTTGACTAATTATGATTCCTCACTAGCTCCCCCATATGAAGTATGCATCATATCAACCTGTAAATTCTGCTCGCCAAAATAGGGTCATCACAGGGACAAAGCCATAAAACAAAACAAACAAAATGCGTGTCAGTAAATATACAGAGTACATGTATATGCGGAATATAAACACACTTTATTTAATTAAACATTTGAAATATTTAATTTCGAAAATCCTTCCTTGAATACTTGATAATTATATAACATAAAGTATTTAACTTTAATAAAAACTCATTTTCCTTGCCTAGGTACCTTTCCTAAAGTGTGCACACCCCCCCACGTTTAGTATTCCTTAATGAGTCTATGACGAGGGGAACTACCTTGTCCACATGACTTATACAAAAAGTACATGGGTAAATAATATAATAGCTACCGTTCTTGCTAATAAATAACAAGCCGTTGCCTCTTTATAATTGCGATTATGAAAGATCATAATTCTAATAAAAATTCCTTTGGAAATAATCCTCCTTTAAAAACAATAATAATTCTTATAAACTTAGCCATATAAAGGCATAGTTAAATAACTTGCTTGTAAAATAATCGTGAAAAGTGTTAATGAAAACAACAATACGACCGATAATAATAACAACGGTTTTTTCACCATATACCCCCGACAAATTGGAAAATTCACCATATACCCTCAATGTTTCAGATATTCACCATATACCCCTGAGTTTTAAAAACTGTGCACCATATACCCTTTTTCTAACGGACGTTAAGTCACCGTTAGCTTTATTTACGATATTGCCATCATTAACCCCTAACCCTAAAATCCTAATACCCTAACCCTAATTGTAACCCTAATCTTAAACCCTAACCCTAACCCTAACCCCCGCCAGCCTCCACCCCACCCCCTCCCCTTCCCCTCCACCTCCCTCCCCTCCCCTCCACTCCACCGCCGCAACCCCTCCCCCACCCCCTCCACCGCCGTTGCCCCAACCCCCACTCCCTCCCCCGTCAATTTCCCCCTCCCCATCCCTCCCCCTCCCCCTCCAAGTCGATTTCCGTAGACCCCACCCCTTGATTTCTCTCCCCGACGCACTCACACCCGCGCACCACCAAAACAACAACACTCGCACACCGCCTTGTCGGCTTTTCCTTGGCGTTCGCACCACCAAAACAACAACAACAAAGAACGACGGGAGAGAGAGAGAGAGAAATCGAAGGGAGGGGGTGGCGCCGCAATTTCTCACCCGAGTTGCGGAGATCTCTCGCCCGAGTTGCGAAAATTCGAGGAGGGGGTAATTCGAAGAAGGGGTTGCGAAAAAATTGGTTGGCTGGATGTAAACCGACGGGGAGGCGGAGGGGGAAATCGACGGGGAGGGAGTGGGGATGGGGGATTTCAATGGTGAACGAAGAGGGGGGGGGGGGGGGGAGGGAGAGATCGACGGGGAAGGGGCTGCGGTGGTGGAGTGGAGGGAGGTGGCTGGGGTGGTGGCTGGGGTGGGATGGTGGACTGGGTGGGTTAGGGTTTGGAGGAGGGGAGGATGGGTTAGGGTTTAGGATTAGGGTTATAATTAGGGTTATAATTAGGGTTAGGGTATTAGGATTTTAGGGTTAGTGGTTAATGGTGGCAAAATCGTAAATAAAGCTAATGGTGAGTTAACGGCAGTTAGCAAAAGGGTATATGGTGAACGTTTTCGAAAACTCAGGGGTATATGGTGAATTTTTAAAACATTGAGGGTATATGGTGAATTTTTTGATTTGTCAGGGGTATATGGTGAAATAACCGTAATAACAATATAATAGTAAAACATGAAAGTTCATACATGGAATACCAAAATGTAAAGTCTACTATTCTAATTCTTTTGACAGCAGTAGACGCATACCAAAAGGAGATGACAAGGTTAACTAAAAATGTAAAGTCTACTATTCTAATTCTTTTGGCAGCAGTAGACGCATACCAATAGGAGATGACAAGGTTAACTAAACATGCTTTCCAACTTTCTAATAACGTTTTAAATATGACTATAAAACTCATGAAATTCATAATATACTCATAAAACATGCTTTTAAATCTAAAACAATAATGCTAGAAACATGATACTAAGTTTGCAAAATAATATTTAAAGATCTACACATACACGCACCTTAAAATTAAAAGACTACTAATGGAGAAAGAGAAAGGGTAGGCTAAGAGGGAGAGAGA
Source organism: Beta corolliflora (assembly GCA_947648045.1). NCBI lineage: Eukaryota > Viridiplantae > Streptophyta > Magnoliopsida > Caryophyllales > Amaranthaceae > Beta > Beta corolliflora. The sequence goes on along the minus strand of CANSZD010003217.1, from coordinate 582,038 downwards.
GAGAGTTTAAATTTGAGAAAAGAGATGTATTTCTCAAATTTGGTGTGAAGAATATGAGAGATGGAGGCCCCTATTTATACTAGTTGGATAGGTAGAATCGGAATAGGACTAGGAAACTAAAAGATGAATTTAGGGAAAAAGATAAACTAATCTAGCTAAGATATAGTTAATATTTATGCATGATTATCCAACTAAGATTAGGAAAAGATATAAATTATCCCATAATACATAATTCTAGAAGGTAAAATAACTAAAAGATAAGTAAAAAAACAAAAAGTGACCAAAACTTCATGAAACATAACCGTGAGTAGGGGTGTGCACCGGTCCAGGACCGGACCGGAACCGGTTGGACCGGAATCCGGGGTTTTCTTGGACCGGGACTGGACCGGAAAAATTCCGGTCCGGTCCTGGACCTCTTGGACCGGAATTTTTTTGTTTTTTCAAAAAAAAAAAATCTTTTTTATTTTATTTAAATATATTTATAAATTATATACATTAAAAATAAATAATTTTAATGTCAATAATCCTAAAGGAATAAATAGTAGGTTTTTAAGTTTCTAACTTTCTACCTTTTAATTTTTTTTTTTAACATATAAAATTTTTTTTGTACTAAAATAATATAAATTCCGGTCCAACCGGTCCGGACCGGAATTTTCCGGGTTTGGACCGGACCGGACCGGTGGACCGGAATCCTGATTTTCGGCGGACCGGGGACCGGACCGGAATCTCCAAATTCGGTCCGGTCCGGACCGGTTTGTGCACACCCCTAACCGTGAGATATGATGCGGCGGATTTTGTTTTTCTTTTTCTTTTTCTTTTTTTAAACCTTTTTAGGTTTCCTTACAACAATTTTAAATTTTGTTTCCAAAATACTTATTTTTTTAAAACAAGTAAACTTAGGCCCAACATCTATTTGGGCTACAATTTTTTTTAAATACTCAAAATCTTTTATAAAAGCCTATTTGGAAAGTCTCTTTAGTAAATAACAAGCCTTTTTAGTAAATAACAAGTCTTTTTTAATAACCATAAAATTTCTAAAAGTATAAACATTAACTTAGCAAAAATACGGAGTATTACAGGGGTGGGGTGTGATAATGTCGCCGGAAATAATGTCGTCGGAAATGATGTCGCCGGAAAAGTTGTCGGAGTTCCTTGGTGATGAGAGAGTGAGGTATAAGAGTGAGAGAGTGAGGTAGGAGAGTGGGAGAGAGTGAGATAGTATAAATACGTAACAAGTATGAATACACGGCGTTAGTAAGAAATAATAGGGCGGCATTTAGTAACCCAGTAATTAAATCAGGATTAATATCATTCACCATATCATGACAAATAGCCGACACTCCACCTTTCTGATCTGTGATGATCTTCATGTGATTAATGATTATTGACCATATGCCCTGAGGTAATATTAGTGTCATTGACCAGATCGGTGACAAATTGCAGAACTCCATTTGTAAGCTCAATTCATGTGTTGTTTTTATCCCACAATTTGTCTAATTGGTTGGGGTCTGCGAATTCTCTTAACTGATTGAAAGTAGGTTTCTATTGTCTCCTTTCTAGCAGTCATGTTGATGTAGTAATGAAGATGAAGTATTATGTGATTTTTGTGGAATTAGTAGTTGTTCATTTTGGGGAAGAAGAGTAGTGACAAATAACATTCTTCTTCAATCGGCAGTATGATTTCTTTACGAATACAAATATATATTATTATAACATCGGTTGTGCTCTGAAACCAAGGTACTTGAGTGCTTATTGCTCTTTCTCTCATGGGAATGACTTGGTAGGCCACAACTTCTTTTTTGGTACTTCTATTGCTATTCTAGAGAGCTTGGCTAGGCGTCCAACTGTTTGAGTCTTTTGTGGACTCAAACAGGGGCAACTTAGTCATTTTAAGTGCAAAAAAAAGGTTGAGTATATGGAGAGTTGTACACGCGCATGTGGGGGGAAAACAGAAACACTCTCTCTCCTTTATCATAATTATCCCCTCTCTCTTACTCACTACCCGTAATTTTCTCTCTCCTCCATCTTCTATTATCCATCCTTCTCACAGAGAAACTCCGTTACTTTCAAAGGTGTTCAGGATTTTGAAACCCAAAAAAAAAATTGCTTGTTGAAGAAACTTCGGGAAACTACATTATTCTCTTTCATCTTCCTTACTTTTGGTAAGTTTGTGCATGCTAAATTTTTTGTACTATTAATCTTGTTTACTAGTTACTTGATGATGGAGAAACACTAAGCTATTAATGAAAAGGCTGAATCTTGAAGTTATTTTTTAATTTTGAAGTTTGGTAATTTCTGTAGAATTTCATAATTTTGGAGAAGATTGGAACTAAGAAATTGTTAAATTGAAGTAAATTTGGAGAAGAAAAGGCTAAATTGTTAAGGTTTAGTGATTGAAATATTTGAAATTAAGTTTTTAAGGGAAAAGAAGAAACCGTGTTGTTCACTAAAGAGAGAGTGATTTGTGTTAGATTGGGTTGGTTGACACAATGTAGCAAACATCTTGTGTGCAATCTAAAATTTGAGAGAAAATTAACTTTGAATAAACAAATGAAGCTTTAAAATTAATAATTAATTCACATTGTACTGTACTTTTACCATGCTCGAAGTTTTTGATATCATTTGTTGTTGATGTTGTTGGTTGTTTTCTGTTTTGTGACTCATCAATTATACTGAAATTTTGTGTGGTGTTTGTACTAATGTGTGTTTATTTACATGGTGGGGTTTGGGGACTATGACTTAATTCTTGTTGGTTAGTTATTCACAAAGCAAGTTTGATTAATGGCTCTAGAACATTCAAGGGTTTGATCACTTGATGAGGTGCTTCTGTAAAGTGAGCACGACCTTTGATTTTTTTTTTTTTGCGTTTTAAGTCTACCAAAATGATAACAATTTTGTATATCTAAGTAAATAAATTTTGCGTATATGAATTTTATTTCCTCAAAAGGCCTTGTGGAAATGGATGTCGTTTAATATGCTTGGTGCAAGTTTCATGCAGCTATTTACACCTTTTGGTGTAATATGTTGTGTAACATTTCTTATTATATTGGTTAGTACCTGATTCTTTTCATTTTGGTAGCAATGTGGTTTTAGTATGGTACATAATCGCTACATGTTTCTACTTAGTTTGGTACGAAAATTTTAATACTTTGGTGCATGTGACTGCTTATTTTGGTATGGATGTCGACATGTTGTATTACTTTGGTACTTGAATTATCTTGCTTTAGTACCAATTTCTTTTTGTTTGGTACCTGATTCTTCATAATTTGAGATGTTATGATTTTTAATTTGGTATGATTCTCATCACATTGTGATACCAGTATACCATACGATACCATGGAATTGGTATCAATGTTGTGCTAGTTTGGTACAAGAATAATATTTATTGATGTAGGAACACGACGAAGAAAAAGGAAACTCCCTTGGAGAAGACAACCAAAAGAAAACGTGGAGAGGATGAAGTTGGACCTTCCAAGAGGTCCTTGAAAAAGGAAAATAAGAAGCTTGTTGTTGTATTGGACTCGGAATCTAATGATATTAGCACGGATGATAAAATATTTAGAGTAATTAAATAGTTAAATTATGTGCAATCTGTCATGTTGATTATGATATTGAACTAAGTTTGTAAGATTTCATTGTCTACTTGCATACTTGAGAATGAATAAATGTTTGTCTATTTTGTTTTTCTCCATGAAATAGTCATTGAACTTAAAGAGCACATTGAAAAAATATTACTTTAGTATCTTCTTAAACTTAGTTTGGTACTAATATGTAAGATTATTGTACCAATATAACATAACTTAGGTATCTTTCTTATATTTTTTTGGGTACCAATATAAGATCACTTTGGTACCAATTTAAGACCACTTTGATACCAATATAATACCACTTTGGTACCAATATAAGATATGCAAATTATTACCTGACCGATTGACTCCCACTCAAAGCAACATATAATGAAATTGATTTTTGGTTTCAAATTTCATAATACTCTAAAAACGCATACCAAGTATGTTTTAGTTGTTTGATTAATGGGGTTAAAGTTATCTAAATTTTGTCATTGAATTATTTGCTAAATCAAAATCAATTAGTTTAACTATTTACAATCATTAGATTATATTTGAAATTATTAAAGACATAGTAGATCACAAAAAGTCAATAAAAACATAAAAATAATGTCATGTGTGCAAAATATATCTACAATAATTACAATAAGATATTTGATTAGAAGGTAATTTAAGCTTTAGCCTATCTTTGTATACTTTCAATCTCATGCTTGACACGCTTTTCCTAAAAAGAATACACTTTATACAAAGAAAAGGAAACTTGAAGTGGTGGACTCAAGTCTTGAAATAGGATTGACCAATATTAAGGGTATTAATCTATTGCATGAAGGGTACCAACGTCAGATGTATAGGGTACCAAGGCTTTTGTGGATTTCATTAATATGGAGTTTAATATTTATTCCTTTCTAGGATGGAATCATATGCTGGAATGGTTCCATTCCTAGGTGATATTAAGAAATGAAAACTTGATATGTAATCTTGATCAATATCAAAGATACCAATCTGTTTTATGAATAGTACCAAAGTCGGATGTGTAAGGTACCAAGGCCATATATGAGTTTCATCAATATAATCATTGAATTAATTGCTAAATCTAAATCAATGCCATCCTATTCTTGTTCATACATGGTTCCCACCCAATGATATGCACCAAATCATTGACATGATGTTTAGTTATACATTATTAGCCCAAACACTTGCAATCCATTTAAGAAGGGAAAGGTATCAATGTATGAAGCATGATGTACCAATGTAACGCTTGGTTCTTGCAAATGGGCTCCAATCTCTCGCAATTATATCCTATTGTTGTTTCCATAGATGGTTCCAACTAAATGATACATCCCAAATCATTGACGTGATGTTTAATTGGCCTCTTCCTTGTACATTATTGGCCCACATAATTGGAATAATCTATTTAAGAAGGGGAGGGTACCAATGTATGAAGCATGATATATCAATATAACACTTGATTCTCCCAAATGGGTTTTAATCTCTCTTATTGACATCTTATTCTTGTTCGTACATGGTTCCCACCCAATGATGCACCCCAAAATAATTGACATGATATTTAATTAGCCTCTTTCTTGTACATTATTGGCCGAAACACTTGCGACTTATGTAAGAAAGTGAGGGTACCAATGTAAGAAGCTTGATGTACCAAGGTAACACTTTTTTCCTCCCAAAGGTGCTCTAATCTTTCCCAATGATATTCTATTGTTGTTCATAGATGGTTTCAACCAAATGATATACCCAAAAGTATTGATATGATGCTCAATTGGCCTCAACCTTGTACATTATTGACCCAAACACTTGTAATCCATTTAAGAAGCGAAGGGTACCAATGTATGAAACATGATATACCAATGTAACACTTGGTTCTCCCAAATGGGCTTCAATCTCTCCCAATTATATCCTATTGTTGTTTTCATAGATGGTTCCAACTAAATGCTACACTCCAAATTATTGACATAAGGTTTAATTGGCCTCTTCCATGCACATTATTGGCCCAAATACTTGCAATCTATTTAAGATCACTTTGGTACCAATACATAAGATCATTTTGGTACCAATATAAGATCATTTTGGTACCAATATAAGATCACTTTGGTACCAATATGAGAAATGCAAATTACTATCTAAACCCCTCACAAAGCAACATAAAATGAAAATGGTTTTTGGTTTCCATTTTCAATAATACTCTAAAAAAGCATACCAATTATACTTTAATTGTTTGATTAATGGGGTTAAAGTTATCTAAGTTTAGCCATTGAATTGATTTGCTAAAAGAAAGTCAATTATATCATCAATTTACAGTCATTGGATTATATTTAAAATTATTAAAGACACAGTAGATCACAAAAGGTCAATAAGAGCATAAAAATCATGTCATGTGTGCAAAAATATATCTACAATAATTAAAATAAGATATATATCAATGGTACTAATATGTTGCATGAAGGGTATCAAACTCAGATCTATAGGGTACCAAGCCTTGTGTGGATTTCATCAATTGAGTTTAATATTTTTTTAATCACATACTATATCTAGGATGAAATCGTATGTTGGAAAGGTTTCACTCCTAGGTGATATTAAGAAATGGAACTTGATGTGTTGTACTCAAATCTTGATCAATATGATTGACCAATATCAAGGGTACCAATATGTTAGATTGGACGGGGTTAATGGTACCAATATGTTCAGTGGACGGTACAAAAGTATAATGTGTAAGGTACCAAGTCTTTGTATGAACTTCACTAATGGAGCCTAATATTTTCTCACACACTCTATTTAGGATCAAATCACGGGTTGGATAGATTCCATCCAAAAGGTGACTTTTAGAAAGGGGAAATTGATGGTTGGACTCAAACCCTGAAATAGGATTGACCAGTGCCAAAGGGTACCCATAGAGCCTTATACTTTCTCAATGTTCTATCTAGGATCAAACCATATGTTGAAGGGTTTCATCCTAAAGGTGGCACTAAGAAAGGGGGAACTTGATGGTTAGACTCAAATCCTAAAATAGAATTGACCACTGTCAAGAGTACTAATCTGATCGGTGGACAATACCAAAGTATAACGTGTAAGGTACCAAGGCCTTAAGTGAAATTCTTTAATGGAGCCTAATATAAGATCACTTTGGTACCAATATGAGATCATTTTGGTACCAATATAAGACCACTTTGGTATCAATATAAGATCATTTTGGTACCAATGCAAGATCAATTTGGTACCAATATATATAAGATATGCAAATTATTACCTAGCTAACCCCCACACAAAGCAAAATATAATGAAAATGAATCTGCTTTCCATTTTCAGTACTTTAAAAACACGTACCAATCATGTTAGTTGTTTGATTAAAGGGGTTAAAGTTCCAACCCAATGATATACCGTAAATAATTGACATGATGTTCAATTGACCTATTCCTTATACATTATTGGCCCAGATACTTGCAACTCATGTAGGAAGGGGAGAGTACCAATGTATGAAGTATGATGTACCAATGTAACACTTGGTCCTCTTAAATGGGCTCAAATCTATCCCAATGATATCCCATTGTTATTTATAGACGGTTCCAATCAAATGGGTTTAGATCTTTCCTAATGACGTTGTGCAAGAGGCTACTATATCTATTTTATGCCTTTATTCATCGAAATAGTACCCTGCTTGTTTCAAATTGGTACCAATCTAACATGAAGTTAATTAGTACCATTCTGATAAAAAATTGGTACCATTCTGGTAATATAATTGGTACCATTTTGACTTCAAATTTAGATAAAGTTTGATTTTGAATAAGTGGTACCGACTTAGACTTTCATTGGTACTAGTTTTTTCATTCATAGGTACCTCAATGATAACAATAACAAAAATCACCATAGAAAATAATTAGATTAGCGTACTATGACTCTCTCCTTCACTAACTAAGATCCCAAAAGTAAAACCAATTTCATAAATTAACAACTCATCAACTTAATTTTCAAGACCATTGTATCATTACTTATTTTGGTAGATAATTGGTACCATTTTACTTCGAATTGGTACCATTTTGACTTCAAATTTAGATAAAGTTTGATTTTGAATAAGTGGAATCGACTTAGACTTTCATTGGTACTAGTTTTTTCATTCATAGGTACCTCAATGATAACAATAACAAAAATCACCATAGAAAATAATTAGATTAGCATACTATGACCCTCTCCTTCACTAACTAAGATCCCAAAAGTAGAACCAATTTTATAAATTAACAACTCATCAACTTAATTTTCAAGACCACCGTATCATTACTTAGCTTACTTAATTTCATAATTAATCTCCATGAATACCTCAATAACATTAACAAAAATAATTAAACAAGTAGAATAAGCTTTCCTAAAAAACTCTTCAGCAAAATGAATGATTTCTCACTAACGCTATCCAACTAATAAAAAATTAGCTTAGATTAATATAAAATCGTATTATCAAGCCATATTATCTGCTTGAAACTTGAAAGGTTATCAAGGTACTAAAACTATCATCACTCAATCATAAAGATAATTTAATTAACCAATGGGAACAACCACTTCTCTTTTAATCCCTGTTGGTACTTGCTGTAATTTGGTTCTGTAAATTTTTTGGAGGGAAAGCTAAATCCCTGTTGAAATGATAAAGCAACTGATTTTTGTTTGGGTGCAAAAGTGAAAGTGGTCCCCTTTAATTCCCTCCAAAAAACGGCCAGTTTTTAAAGCTAGTGGGCCAAGTCCCTTTTTCCTACCAAAATTACTAACTTAATTAACCTTACTTACTTTATGTTAATACTTCTTCTGCACAGTGGGCCACCACTCATTCCTTGGTCTTTGTGAAAAAGCATATGTAGCAACAAAAAAAAAAACAGAGAGAGGAGTATATATTAAACCGATCATGAATTAAACAATTAGAAGGTTTGATAATGTCATCCATTTGATGATCTAAATCATTCTATTATCACATTTAGATAGAATCGACAACCATTTTCACAACCTATCTATCTTATTATTTGAAAGCATTAATAATTGGGAGATCCGAGATAGTGGTAGTGAAGCCACTGCCTCCGTCCTTTGAGGAAACATTGGTAGACGGTGCACTGTCCTTTTGAAGTCGAGAGCTGAAAGTGGACAGGCTTCATGTTTCACCGATGGATTAGCTTGGTGTTGCAAAGTTGGCGCCCAAACTTCTTCATGGCCCGACTGGGAAATCACACCTCATCATTGATCTCAAACCACCAAATCTGTTGAAGATAAGCTACTGTGGAGAACCTGTGTGCCATGAAAAGTAAAAATCCCAATCAATCCACCATAGCTAGACTAAATGATAGTAAATAACCAAAAATCCCGGTCAATTGCCTCATAAAACTTCAGCCATAACAGAGTCCAAACTCAACAGCACACACAAAATATTACAATGTCCACTACTTCTACAAGCATTGTTACACCCAAAATCCTATCTTTTTTACATCATGACGATAAAAACCAACAAATATTTAACTAATTCAACAAGATATTAATCATAATAGTCCACAAATTCCACCTAACAACATTTCCAAGCTCCTTATAACTTGCGATTCAAAGAAACATCCAATACCAGATTATACCACCCTAAAAAATTTACATATACTCACTATCTATTAAAAATTAAAGCTTTAGATTAAACACAAGACATTCAAGGCTCCAAGCATAGCGAAAACAGTAGCAGACTCACAAATTAAGTTCGATCCTTTTAAAATTATGAAGAATAGCAGCTAATTACTCACCTAGACTATCATCAGTATTAGGTATGTGGTTCCAATATCTTCCAGCATCATTCATCAATCCCTGTTATTGATAAACTCTTGGTAGAAATTTCCATACAAATCCCTCATATGGTCTTATCCAGCCATACCTTATGCACCAATTTTATGTAAAAATATTAATAATCCCAGAAACCCCATTTCAATTTCAAAGGAAAAAAGAAGTCATTTCTTCATTTCCCACCTCAACCAAAAAAAAAAGTAATTTTCCCCCAAAATTTATAAAGAAACTCATATTAGGGAACAAAAGATTGCAAATTGAAAGAAAGAACCCACCTTTCTACCATCATCAATGGAGTTAAACCGAGATAAACTGCGAATAAACCGGATTATTATCACAATCTTCATCAAACATTTTCTCCATACTTTGCTAATTTTCTCAATAACTTGCTGATAGTTAGAGGGTAACTTTGATTCCCAAACAAAATCAGCGGAAAAAGCTCTATGAAAAGCTTTATTTAATTTCTCAATATATTTTTCTCTCTCTTCCTGTTGAATGTTTCTCTCTCTCTCTTATTTTTTTCCTCACTCTCTTGTTCTGTTGGGAGAAATTAACACGCGCCTGTTTATTTCTCTTTCCTTACTTTTTTGTTGTTGTGGGCCCCACATTATATTGATTTTCCTTTTTTTTTTGGCTGTTTGAGTCCCAAAGGGACTCAAACTGTTGGTTGTCAAGAGTTTCTCCTATTCTAGATGGATAGCTTTTGCTCATCTAAGACGTGTTTTATTTTCCTATTTGCTGATGGTAAGAGTAGATCTATGGGGGTTTGTGTAACAGTCTTGTCTCTAAAGCTTGATCTAATTTTGCCAATATAGCTAATATGCTTCTGGAAAGCTTTCTTATGAGTCCTTGGCATTCATGGTGGGGGGTGAAGTGTGCTTGTGATATTTCTTTCGCTATTCTTGCACTGAATTCTTTGTGTCCTTGTTCATTGACTTCAGCCACTTGTTTTATGGTGTTACTTGGTAACTAAATCTTTTAGAAATTGGACAAGGTTCAGGCTTGTATTTAATGTCAAAGGACAATGGCGAGTGGAGGTCTTGGCCTCTTGAGGGATGAATTGGCTCTTCTGATGGTGAGAGGAGAGAGAGTGGGGGTGTTGCAGGTGGTGAAAAGGGTGAGAAGGAGAAAGGGTGGGGAGAGTAGGGTAAATTGGTTGGGGTTTGTGCAGCCAGTTTGTCGAGGGATGCGACGGTGTCAGGGGTTGTCGATGGTCACTGGAGGGGGAGGGGGTTGGGTGGAGGGAGAAAGAAGGATAAGGAAAGCTATGGAGGAAGAGAGCGAAAATGAGCAGTTAGGTCCATTCTCTTTTTTGTGTTACTTAGTATTTTTTATCTAATTAATGGGAAGCTAAAGGCAAAGTTAACAGAGTTATGATTTGAGTGAGTAAACTGCAACTTTTACAACTAGGGTGAGTAAACTGCAACTTTGTGCAAAGTTTAGTACCCTTTACTATGCTTAACTCAAATGGAGTTAGTACTTCTTTCGCTCTTGGAACGCAGTAATTTGGCGCTTTCAATTTCTATTATATATCGCAATTAAGGGGCACCCAAAAAACAGAAAAGAGGAATTTTTTTGAAATATGTTATTCATGAATATTGTTTTAAAGTTCTTTTTCAACTTCTTTCCAAGGACATAAAAAAATATAATTTTTCTAAGTATATATTAAAAGTTATAATCAGGTATACATAATATATACAATATTGTATCGTGAAGACAAGTCCAATTTTCTTTTATCCTAAACTGATCTACTTCATATATATTTTTATCTCTCTAAAACTCTATAAAACATTTTCAAATACTGAATGGAACTCAGGTAGGGCGACAAATTGTATCAGACGAAAATGTCATAACCTCATAAATTGGGTATGGATAATGTTTTATATACTTAGCTTCCTTTGGTTTTTGTAGATGCAACATTTGTCTTTTTAGTAAGTGGATTAAAATAATCAAATATTATATTTAAAAAAATTCAAGGAGGCAGTATTAGTTAATGTCTAGAATAAATTTATTTTTATTACACTATTGGAAACGGAGCAAGAAGAGTATGGGTGCTCAAATTTGAGCGATAATTGAAAGAATAACTGTCATAGGAGTCGAGTGGCGAAGCATTAGCATACTAAAATGAGGATGGGACGACATGAAGCACACAAAAGTTATCCCAACGTTATTAAGTAAGGTTAACCTAAAAAATCTTATAAATTTTCCAAATTAACATTATTTGTCATAGTAATATAACTAGTAAGTTTTATATAGGTTCGTCCTAAATTAATATTATTATAAGACCGCTCTATTGTTTGTCCAAAAAAATTATGAAATGTCCAATACAAAATCATGCATCAAACGAAGAGAAGTAAAGAAATAAGTGAGCGATGACACAAAGGAGGTTGGGATGAATTGAAGAAGATTAAGTAGGAGGTGAGAGAGCAAAAAGAACATAGCAAAGGAAAAAGGACGGAAACCAAAGGCTTAAAGAGATGAAAAAGTAATCAGATGAGCTTACATACCCCGTTAAATAAATCTTTGGATGAAATTCGTTATTAGGTAGTGGAGAATTTTTATCATACACTCGAAAGATACTGTGAAGATAAGTACATCTAAGGTTATTTTTTCTTTCATTCTTTCATTTGAAACCTCCAAATAAACATAATCACATAATAGGTTAATCTTCAAATGAGAAAAAAAAAAAATAGTGAGTGAGTGTACGTATGCATGTACACCGTGTATATGATGAATGCACTCTTAGAGCATTACCAATGAGTTGGTTGGTCTTTGTTGGTCTTTGGGATTTTGTCATTCTCTCTTCTTTCCTCCTTCTTACACCTCACACCCCACTAAACTCCCACCAACTCATTTTTTTTTTCTCACAATGGGTGGGCTAGTCTTACTTGGTTTTCTATTTCTCTCTCCTACTTTTACTATACCCCACCATATACTCTCTCTCTTACCCAATGTTTATTATTATATGAAGTAGATGATTTAAATTAATAAAAGCTAATTAGATTACGTTAAATTTAATTAGCGTATGTGCTAATTAGCTTAGTATGAGTAATTAGGATTATTTGAATCCAAAATATTGGCTTAGTATAAGTAATACTACCTCCGTTTCTTTTTAATTGTTACACTTTGACATTTTACACTATTCACAAATTGCACTTTGACCCTCGTTTGTGATTTATACGTGAACAAAAATATAGTTATGTGGGATCTTGTTAGATTCGTCTTAATATGTATTTTATGAATATGTACTTTTTATAATTTTTACAAATACAAAACTAGAGATATATATCCTTAAAGTTTTGCATTGGCATGCGTGAAAAGTGTAAGTGTAACAATTAAAAAGAAACAGAGTGAGTATTAGGTAGGAGAGAGTAATTAGAAAAAAAAATAGGTTGGAAAGAAGTGTGGTAAAATATATGAAATTTGGGCTCAATTTATAGATAAAATTATTTTATAGCCGTTAGTGTAATTTTTTTTTAATTAATAGCTGGATTTTTTTTCTCGTTACAAAAATCAGCACAAATACAACAGCAAATAAAGACCAGCTACTGTGCAACGTGTGTGGGAGTGCTGACAGCAAACATTAGCTTTGGGCCCAGCTACTGTGCAACGTGTGTGGGAGTGTTGCGTTTCAAGGGTATTTTGCTTCTCTCTTTCTCCCATTTCTTCAATGCTCCGAGTTTCATTTGGCCAGCAACATTTATTTGCCCAGTTTCTTCGCCACACGTCCAAAATCCATTCATCCTATGCACTCCATTCGAGGTGCATTTAGTCTGGAAGTCTAGACCAACCAACTCCAAGGGTCAATTGCCCCAATAGTAATACTAAGTAAAGCTAGTTTTACTATTTCCTAAACCAACTAAAAATCCACCCATTGTAAATGCTCTTAGTAGTGATTTATTAAGTTTAAAGATAATTTTTTTATATATAAAAGATAGTTATTTGAACAAAATTCTATATAAAAGGTACTTATTGACATTCTTTTTCATGTACAATACTGTTAACTAAAACGACCAAAGTCATTAAAAAGCTAAAAAGTGAATTGTAGTGAAGATACAAAGTATGCATTGTGCAAAACTTGGTGTACGCAATTTGAGGGGTCGTTTATGTTTCGATTAGTTAACAAATGTAAAACTTTAAAAGTAAAAGCGAAAGAATGGAACAAAACCCGATTTGGCAATATTTTTCGACAAATTAGTAATGTTGATGCAAAACTCGCAGATATCCAAACTCGTCTTCTTATTGATATTGACAATCCTAATCTGGTAAAATTGCAAGATCGTTTTTTGATTAAACGTCGTAACTTATTTGAGTTTCAAGAGAAGTATTGGTTTCAAAGAGCCAAAACTACTAATTTTGCTAAAGGGGATAGGAATTCTAAATATTTTCATGCATGTGCTGCAATTAGGAAAAATAGGATTAGTATATCGTCTTTTTCTTCTCAAGAAGGAAGTATTATTACTAATCCGGACCAGATCTCCTCTCACATATCTAAGGAATTTCAAGAAAGATTTGTTCGTAATCCGAATTGTAGTTTCAATTTGGAGGAGGATTTCAATCTTATTACAAAGATCATATCGGACTCGGACAATGAATTCCTTTGTAGTATTGTTTCAGCTGAAGAAATTAAAGATGCTTTATTTGATCTGGCTCCAGATAAGTCCCCGGGCCCTGATGGTTTCCCTCCGTTTTTCTTTCAAAAATATTGGTCGCTAGTTGGGAACTCTATTATTCGAGCCATTCAAGCTTTTTTCTATTCAGGTCATATGCTATCTGAAATTAATCATACGTTTCTAACGTTGATTCCGAAAATTGATAACCCCTCGGCGGCTAACCATTTTCGGCCGATTAGTCTGTGTTCCACATTATATAAAATTATTGCTAAAGTTTTGGCAAATCGCCTCAAGATTGTTCTAGGTAAAATAATTCATCCCCTTCAAGGGGCTTTTGTTCCTGAAAGACTTATTCAGGATAATATTCTCTTAGCTCATGAGGTTTTTCATTCGTTTAAAAATAAAACAGGAAAAAAAGGTTGGATTGCCATTAAATTGGACATGGAAAAAGCGTATGACAGGCTAGAGTGGAATTTTATAATTGTGATGCTTGACAAATTAGGATTTGATAAAAAGTGGATTAACCTGGATTAAAAGTCAGTATCACCTCGGTTTCGTTCTCTGTTTTGGTTAATGGTATTCCGGGTGACATATTTTTCCCATCTAGGGGGATTAGACAAGGGGACCCTTTGTCTCCATATATTTTTATTTTGAGTGCTGAATTGTTAGCTAGGGAAATCTATGCTCATTTAGTTTCGGGTGATAAGCTTTTGGGGGTTAACCTTGGTAGATCGGGAGTTAGGATTCCTTTCTTAACTTTTTGCGATGATACTATGTTGTTTGCCAAAGCGTCCGAGGAAAGTTGTCTCGGTTATTAAGGAGATTTTAAATAAATATTGTGCGATGTCGGGTCAGTTAGTGAACTTTCACAAGTCTGCCTTTCAATGTACAAAGAATATTCCGTTGGATGTAGTGGCAAACTTCAGCTCTATTTTGGGCATGGATAGCTCTTTTTCGTTAGGTAACTACTTGGGATGCCCAATTATTGATTCAAGAGTTACTAAAAATACATTTCAAAAGGTTGTCCAATCTGCTCATTCTCAACTTTCTTCTTGGAAAGCTAATTCTTTGTCTCAAGCGGGTAGAACTGTCCTTATTCAGGCCAATTTATCAACGAAAGCAAATTTCCAAATGCAAAGTTTTCTACTCCCTGCTTCTATTCATGGGGATTTAGATAAAAATTATAGAAATTTTTTTTGGAATAAAAGTCCGGAAGCTGGTTCCTCTAATTTAATAGGATGGGATAGAATTTGCATTCCTAAAAAATTTGGTGGTCTTGGTTTTCGTAAGGCTAGTGTTAATAATATAGCCTTGCAGATGAAATTGTTATGGAAAATTGTGAATAATCCCTCGAATTTATGGGTTGATCTTATCTCAAAGAAGTATTTGAGAGGGAAATCGCTCTTTGACTATGTGCCCTCGACGAACTGCTCTTGGCAATGGAAGAAACTTATGTCCCTTCGGGATGTCTTTAGGAAAGGTCTTAGGTGGATAGTTAACTCCGGTAGTAAAGTGTCGTTTTGGCATGATAATTGGGTGTTTGAATACCCAATTTCTTCCATTTGTTCTCCTGTTGTGGGAATGGAAGATCTTTTGGTCAGTAGTGTTTTAGATGAAAATCGCCAGTGGAATAAGAATGTCATTACGGGCTTAGTCCCGGAATTTGTTTGTACTGCTATTTTTAGTATTTTTATCCCCTCTTATGATTCTGAGGATAGCTTAATTTGGGGGTTAACTCCCGATGGGGCCTATTCGGTCAAGTCAGGGGCTTTACTTGTACAAGGTTTGGCTTTTAATCCTCCTCCCCCTCAGCCTTTTATCTGGATTTGGAAGCTTAAGGTGCCTCCTAAAATTAAAAATTTCTTATGGAAGATTTGTCTTGATGGTATTGCGACTAAAGAAAGATTGGAGCGCAGTCATGTGTTTATCCCGCAAGAGTGTTGTTTTTGTAATCATTTTTCTGAAACTTCGACTCATTTATTTCTAGAATGTCCCTTCTCTTCTGATGTTGGTGAGATTCTTCATAGTAGGCTTGGTTGGCCTTCTTTCCCTATTGGTCCTTTCATGTCTAGTTTTGTGGATAATTTAGCCATGTTTAAGAGAGATTACTCTCCTAATGATCTGGTTAAATTTGCTATTATCTGGTGGTTCGTCTGGTTCCACCGTAACAAAGTCATTTTTCAGGAGGCCGTTTCTTCTGCTGAAAGTCTTGCTTTCTCTATATTGCGGTTCTTTAAGGATTGGGAGTGCTCGTGTGAGGCAGAGGATGTTTGGGATGTGGTTCCGGGTAAGGGGGTTAAGTCAGGTGGCATCCCGATTAGTGTTGCTTGGTCCCCTCCTCCGGTTGCATGGTTCAAGCTTAATTTTGATGGGTCGAAGTTGGGGAATGGGCAGGCTTCTTATGGTTTCACCATCCGAAACCACGTGGGGGAGGTTTGTCTTGCGGGTGCTATGGCCTTATCTGCTGATTGCTCGATTTTAAAAGCAGAAGCCTGGGGTCTCCGGGAAGGTTTGCGGGCAGCGTTGTTTCTTAGTATCTCCTCAATTGTTATTGAGGGCGATAATTTGGTGGTGATTAATTCTATTAGGCATTGTTGGAAGGTTCCTTGGGAAATT
Organism: Beta corolliflora; assembly: GCA_947648045.1. Lineage (NCBI taxonomy): Eukaryota > Viridiplantae > Streptophyta > Magnoliopsida > Caryophyllales > Amaranthaceae > Beta > Beta corolliflora. The sequence goes on along the minus strand of CANSZD010003217.1, from coordinate 565,441 downwards.
AGCTCTTTGATTTCGGATTCGGTTGAGGAACTGAAGCGGTTCCAAGATGTCTCTATTTCTCTTTGCTATTGGGAAGCTAATCAAGCGGCGGACTTTATGGCTCATCAAGGTCATGAGGCTCCCTCCTTAGCTTATTGGTTTTCCTCTTCTGATGTATTGTTTTCTTCCATCATCCGCAAGGATCTTTGTAGAATGGCCTCTATCCTAGGGGGCAATCCTAGTTGTTCTTTCTCTTAACAAAAAAAAAAAAAAAAAAAAAAAAAAGTATGCATTGTGCGTATCAAGTTACATGTGTATGTAATAATACATGGATATAAAAAAGTAACTATTATTTGGAGTTAGGAAAGGAATCCTGTTAAACTAGCACTTTTCGTATAGTCGTATGATAATTAATTCGGCCTAGTAAATTATAATCTTTAGGAAAAGAGAGAAAGATAAGGAGTCTCTTTTAGTCATAAGAAACTTTTCTTAAAATTAATAGATATCATGACACACATCTATACTAATATATTAAAAAGCGTTCCTAAGAACGTATATGTGCCACGTGTCACCATCCCTCATTCAGTGACATTCTATTCACGTCTTTCTCATATATTAAAAAAAGAAGCATTGTTCACGTGAAGATTCGAACCCACAACCTCAAGCATGAAAGAAAGGGATCCAACCATCACTCCACCATATTATTACTACTTATTTAATCAAAATTAATGATAATATATGAATGGAAAACTTTTAAAATTCATATAATGAATGAGATTACTTTTTTAAATGAATATGAGATGACTTTTTAAAATGAGTATTAAATTATAGCACAGAGAAAACCCGGGGCATCGCCTGGGCCTAAACACTAGTTTTCTTTTTAAAAGATTGTATGGTTTCAATTAATTAAATATAGTTAAAGCCATAACAATTCTAAGCTTTCCATCTATTTCCGAGCTTAGATTTGGGTGAAGTGGAAGAATGATAATCTTTATGGTTTGCAATTATAAACTTTTTCATATGCCACACGAAGGGGAACTTTGCTATTGCTATCCGTAGAAGATACTATAAACATTAAACAGTTCGCTTCATACAATTTGGAAGGTTTTATTTTCCCCACCTTCATCAACATCTGATCCCATTTAATAACTCAAATGGTCCTTCAAATATAGGCTCAATTAGTTTAAAGGAGCGTTTATATTTTACTAGCTCATCAATGACACGACACACGAGACTTTGCTGTAAATTTCTATTTTGGGGGGGGGAAATGTCCTAGGAACCTCATACAGGTTCATCTGACTTCTTAGAGTAGTTAAATGTTAACCTCTTTCTTTGAGGTTGAGTCGTAGAGTTCAAGCATTTCACATACTCAAATGTAAAAATAAAAGTTAGTTTGACTTGCAAGCTTACTAAAGCATAATTTTGACCTTTAATATATTTGATTATTTATTAGTAAATATTATATAAGATTAATATTTCAAACATGTACATCGAGGTAAACCCAATAGCACATAATAGCATCGGTTTATATATATTACTAAAAAAATGTATATGGTCATTTGTCAAAATAGAATACTTTTTTTTGGGTAAACATGGCATTTCATTCATTACATAATAATGTTAAACATATTACAATCCGAGATTAGTTGTTCCAAACAATAACTAGGAGGGGTGGGGAAAAGCCTAGTTACAACACAATCACCATCCATGACTCTATAGGCCTTAGCCATGATATCTGCTACTTGCTTATGTTGCCTGCTGCAATGCTTAATCAGAAGATCCGGTCTCTTGTTGATCCACAGCCTGCACATTTTTAACATGTTGGAATATAAATTAGAATGCTCCATTGTAAGGAGCCTGAGAGCATTCTTACAATCAGAGTAGATGATAGCATTGGGGAGATTATGGGTCTCCACAAAATATAATGCCTCCAAAATTGCTAGGATTTCCGCTGCAAGAGAGTTGTTAGTATATAAACGTTTTCCAAACCCCCGGAGCCAGTGGCCATTACCATCACGAATCACCCCACCAATCCCCGCCACCTCAAGTCTAAAAATACTGAATAGTCTAAAAATAAAACTGTTGCAATTTTAGAGAGACGAGGAAAGTATATCATCTTAATACATATTTGAAGCAAAACGGAGGAAGTAACACATAAGAAGTCTTCAATGAAGCAAAAACAATTAAACTACTAGTATAACAAATTATACCATGTAGAATTCTAAAAGTGTGCAAAATTTTTCAATCAAATTCAAGAATTTGCAACTGGGTTGAACAACTGATTAGTTTTGAAAAAACAAACTTAATCAACAAATTTTCACAATTTTTCAACTACTAATTGCACGTACAAATTTATAATTAGAATTTTGAAACGTTCAAGAATTAAAAAAAAAAAAAAGAAAATCCAATTTTAGACTAATCAAGTAAATTGCTTCAAAAAAAATATTCACTTGAATTTTGGAAAACTAATATTTTGTGCTAAATTTTTTATTAGAAAATTTTATTTTTTTAAATAATACAAAAATAAATTGTAATCTTAAACTATAAACAGATAAATTTGATATTAAAATTATAAAATAAATTATGTCTTACTTAATGTACATTAAAAATTAATACTATTATTACATATAATGTCTGGGTATCGCTGGAGCCAACAAACTAGCTTATTCATTAAAAGAGATGATTTTCAATAAACTCTGGATGTGTTTAGTAGCTCGCTAAAATAAAGGTATTCGCTAATAAGTGTCATTACTAATGAGCACAATTTCTGCAATAATGACTTCTAACCATTCTACCAGATGACCTCATCTATCCAGGGCATAGTTGGTATTTATGTATATTAAGCAGGCTATTTCTGTTGGATTTCTATGATTCAAAGCAAGCTTTTCTTTCCTGCCAAAAAAAAAGCAAGCTTTCCTTCGCCCAAGATCCTCACCAACCAATGCTTACATATTCTTTTTTCTTCCTCACTCTTTTAAGTCTTTTATCTAACAACTTATAAAGGTTGTTTTGTAGCAATGATAGTGGAAGCCCACAGCTCATTTTGCACCAGACATGGCTACCAAGAACTTGTTTCTCCAACTCTTCCTCTTAGCTTCCATATCCATGCCTTGTGCCAAATCCATTAATTTCAACTATCCTGCAGTTTTCAACTTTGGCGATTCGAATTCTGATACCGGTGATCTTGTGGCTTCAGGACTCGAGGGGATCACTGATCCCTACGGACAGACTTACTTCAAAAAACCATCAGGAAGATACACTGATGGTCGCTTGATAATTGATTTTCTCAGTAAGGACTTTATCCTACATATCTCCTGTTTTTCTCTGCTTTCTCTTCTTTCCTTCTGTTCGAAACCTTAAGTTTTCTGTTTAATGTTTTGTAGTGGATGACATGGACTTACCGTTTCTGAATGCGTATTTGGAATCCATCGGAGCGCCTATTTTTAAGAAAGGTTGCAATTTTGCTGCAGCAGGATCAACTATTCTTCCAGCAACTGCAACATCAGTTAGCCCTTTCTCCTATGGGGTTCAGGTGGCTCAGTTTCTCCGATTCAAAGATCGAGTCCAAGATATATCTAAAAGTATGCACTCCACAACTTCGGAATTCCTTAAAACGGAAAAAATATATATTTATGGGAAAAATTCTAATCATGATGTCTTGTTCTTCAGCAACAGGTAGGAAATATGACAAGTATATCCCATCACAAGATTCTTTGGGGAAGGCCCTCTACATGTTTGATATAGGCCAGAATGATTTGGCTGGAGCATTTTATTCAAAGTCTTTCGATCAAATTCTAGCTTCAGTCCCGTACATTTTGCAAGAATTTGAAGCTGGCATTATTGTAAGCTCGAAAAAGTGACTCAGATTTTTTTGCATCTGTTGCGTGCAATGTCAGTCACAAACATCTAAAACAACCTGTATGTTGTTCAAATGTTGTCTGTTATTCTTTCCAGAAATTGTATGACGCGGGAGCAAGATTCTTTTGGATTCACAATACTGGTCCATTAGGGTGCTTGCCTCAGAACATAGCCAAATTCGGGACTGATCAATCAAAGTTAGACGTGCTAGGGTGTGTTGGTGCACACAACCAAGCAGCTCAGCTCTTCAATCTGCAACTTCATGCTCTCAGCAAGAAATTGCAGGGACAATATCCAGATGCAAATGTCACCTATGTCGATATATACACAATAAAGACTAATCTTCTTTCAAACTATTCTAGATATGGTGAGTTTCAAAACTCAAACTATAACATAGTAGTTCCTTTCAATATTATCTTAATAATCCACTATAACTCTATTTGCAGGATTCGAACAACCAATCATGGCTTGCTGTGGATATGGCGGTCCACCACTAAATTATGACAGTCGGGTACCGTGTGGGCAGACAAAAGTCATAAACGGCACTTCTGTTACCGCTAAAGGATGCAGTGACAGCACGGAGTATGTAAATTGGGATGGCATTCATTATACAGAAGCATCAAACCAGTATGTTGCATCACAAATACTCACTGGAAAATATTCTGATCCACCATTCTCTGACAAAATGCCATTTCTCTTAAAGCTCAAATTCTAAATACAACAGTGCACATTATATTTAGACCCAAAGATATTGTATAGTATACATGATCCAATTTATTCTTCCTGAAATGTTTTAAATTACATTTTTTTTTATCAATGACTCATCTCAAAAGTGAATTCTTTTTAAGGGTCAGAATTTCATTTCCATTGAGGCATTGAAAAAAGAATATTCATGCATGACTCGTTCCCGTCATAATGGATTTTCTCATAGCCCCTCAATAGGACTACCTCATCAATCTGTTGTTTACATGGTCAAACATTTGGTTTGGGCAATTATGTGTTTGTACATATACTTTACAAAAATGCAAAAAATGGCAAGTTACTTTAGAGCATGCATCAATAGACAACCTATTTTTTGGAAACATATGCATAGTATTGTGCCATGGGAACAACAAACGCAATGACCAACAAACCACCAACCACAAGACTGAATTGCCCTCGTTTTTCTTCCGTCTCTTCCTTGGTCTTAAAGTTGGACTCTCGTTTGTTTTCCTGGAACTTTGGGCCACCAGGGTCCGGAAGACCATCAATAGCAGCCACTAGCCGCTTGGCAGTGCTATAAACGGCTTCATTGTATTTCTCTTCAGTTGCTAATACTGCAAGTAGAGTTTTTCCCTTGTTAATACTTCATCTCTTCAACTCAAGCTATGCTAAAACTTGTTCAACCAACATAAACCTTCTTAAACTTGTATTTTCTCTTGAATTACGTAAAATTTATATTAATTTTGTAAAACAAAAGTACTCGCTTATTTAAATTTACCATGAGTAGCATAAAAAAGAAACCATGATGGTGAACCAACACCCTTTAACCTCCTCTCTACAGAAAAAGGAAACAATTAAGTTGCAAGGTTTTTTACCAGGAAGATTATCTGACACAGTTGCATCAAGAATATTTTCTCCAACAGCCTTGACAAATGAAGGTCCGCCTGTAACTGCCCCTTCCTTTTGGCTAGTGACAAGGACAACAATCCCTTTGTTATCACCTTGCTCAAGACTTGGGTACCATTTCTCCAAAACTTGGTCAGCATACTCAAAAGCATCAGCTTTGCTCTGGAAGCAAACAATGTCAAACTCATAACAATTAGTATTAGGCCTTAGTATTCTATATTTTGGTTCACAGATTCAAACCAATTATGTATGGCATTTACTGTTGGAAAAGAGACTAATTTGAACTCCATTCCCAAAATCTCTCAACAAATAGATATCATCAAATATTAACAATGTGTAGGAAAACTGTCTAGTCTTATCTCACCAAGAGGATCAGCTACACATATATGATATATCTGCAATTCTTCATTAATTTCAAAGGAAATTCACACTGGAAATGCTCCAGCAAAACTTTAGATCAGGCCATCAAAATCAGAATATAAGACATGAGGAAGATGGTCAAATGCCCTTTCTTGATCCATGGGTTGCAACTTGCAACTATTTTCTCATTCATGGGTTACACCATATAGCTGTTAATCTGTATACTCCCTCCGTCTTTTATTAGTTTACCCACTTTGACTTATAACACTATTCATCTTTATTACTTTGACCATCATTTGTGCTATATATGTAATGAAAAATATAATCATGTGGGATATCGTTTGATTCGTCTCAATATGTAGTTTCGGAATATCAAATTTTTATAATTTTTGCAAATACATACTTAGAGATATTATTACTCAAAGTTTTACATCGATAAATGTGAAAAATCAAAACGGGTAAACTAATAAAGGACGGAGGGAGTATATCATAGCCTTATTGCAACATTACTGAGTACAGGGTGTCGTCGTGATTTGCTCCAAGCCTCCACTTATGAGAAACTCTAGCCCAGCCCCTTAATTATATTTGCAAACTTCCTTCTATGAATTATGATCTTGATGAACAAAGACAGTCATATTCCACAATCTTTCATGTTATGTTTCCATTGAGGTGCAAGCGAATTTCGCGGTCATTAACAAAACTAATTTGTGCTCATTACTGTATCACTCAGCAAAAAGATAGATACAAGTAACTTGAAGTAAGAGTCTTACTAAAACTTAACTCTTAACCTTGTCTGATTATAAGGTTATAAAATGAATGATAATGAATTGGCATGTAATGTTACATGACATATCCCAATAACCACAATAAAGCTTCCTAGTTAAATGTGTTACCATCGCCTTGATTACATATAAATTCATTACCATTCGCTAATATTCCGCTTTGTAACGATTAAGCCAATTAATGTTCAAGGGTCATGTACATAAAAATGCAAACTATAAATATATGAGGTATGAATGACCCTTAAGACACTAGTATGAACAAACTTAATTGGGGATTTTACTAACTCAGTCTTCATACATCAAAACGGCAAAAACCACTAGCTCCCACTTGAAAACATTCAAAAATAATGCAAGAAATAAACTTTTGAAGAGAAAAAAGATATGAAGAAACTAAACTTACAGTAAGTTTCCGAACTGTGATGAAATTAATACGGAAGTTCTTCCTAGACTCTAAATCAGACAACAATCTTTTGAGATCAGATTTTGTGACACGACTAAGAACACCTGCATCATCAACAACATATGATTCTTTAGGTGGACCATCATTAACAACATCAAACTCAGAAGCCTTAGCAAGTCCACTTGGCAAAATGGGTGAGAAGTTAAGAGCTAAAGACAGAGCAAGAGCTGCTAATCCATGTTGAATGGGAGATAACCAATCATTGGGTATTGAAATCGATGATGATTTTTGAGGTAAAGAAATGTGCTTTTTGAGGGAACAAAATATGGATTTTGTAGAGGGTAAAGAATTTGATCTGGGTTGGAAAGAAGGAGAGATAAATGATCTGGTAGATGAAGGTTTGGGGTTGAGAAGTGGAGAGAATGTGGGAGGAGAGAGAATGGTTTCCATTTGAAAGAAATTAGAGTGATTGAGAGAGGAATTTCATGGAAGGATTAGAGGTTTGTGTTTTGTGAAGAGGGTGGAGATTTTTTTCTGTTCTGTGTGAATTTTTCTGATAGGTTCAAGAATTTTGGGTGGTTTGGATTGTTTAGTTGGAGGCAACCACAAGATAAAGTCTATGGACCATGGGGAATTTGGGATTTCAAAGGGGCACTTTTGTAAATTTTTGTGTGTTTTGAGTTTACTTTTGTTTTGTAAGTTTTGCATTGGATAAGGATAATGAGAATGAGAGAGTTTCCAATGAGTAAATTAAAATTTTTTGAGTAGTTGACTAGTTTTTTTTTTTTTTAGAGTAGTTGACTAGTTGAGTGTACTGTGTGTCTGTGTGTCTGTGTATATGGTATATCTAGATGTAGATATTCTATGAATAAAAGGGGAGATAAATAATTTTGGTAAACAAGGTGATTTTTTTAGACATTGGTAAGGCACGAGTTATAAAAAACATCTGCCGCTATAGTCCTCTTTTGTTTGCCTCAATGGAGTGATTTACATTTTAATTTTTTAGCTGGGAGAAGTTGATAACTATTTGTAGTATGTGGCAAACTCAAAGGGAGATATGAAAAAGGAAATTAAGGTAAACATTAAGGGACGAGAGGGAGTATCATCACGAGAGGAATTTTGAAGAGAAGAGACAACTCACGAGTTATTGAAACTCAATTCGACCAAATTTTGGGCTTGAGTGATCCTGGTGCAAATTTGAAATTAACTCTACTTATATATATTGATAGGAATAACTTATGAGAAAGTCGAAAGTTTTATGCATAGTGATCATCATTTCATTTTCAATATTTAACTAAATTTGTTTAAAATTGTATACTTTTTCTATTAAGGCCTGAGCTGAAAAATGAAAATCGGACTTTTTGCTCATTTTATAATTTTTTGTTCATTCTATGTTTTTTTGCTCATGTTATGTTTTTACTCATTTTAAAAAAACATTCGGTCATTTTATGTTTTTGCTCATTTTAAGAAATTTTTGCTCATTTTACAAATTTTTACTCATTTTATGTTACTGTTTCAGTTTTCAGCATAAGGAATAGTTTTCATGTAATTCTATTCTAAATGCTGATCCTATTTGTCATTTGCACAATTTCTAATGCACTTTTTGGCCATCGCAACTTTAATTACATACATGTATAAAATAGAAAAATCAGTCTATAATTGTCAAATAATTCCATGAGTTATATATCACTTCTTAGAAACAATTTCCTAATTAATTATATAACTTATACACATTTTATATTTTGCTCATTTGAGAAATTGTGAAATGAAAAAAAAAATTATGATTAGTAGAAGCTAGGGGTGATAATGAGCTCGGCCTGTTCGCGAACAGATCGGGCACGGCTAGGTTAAAGCTCGGCTCGTGGTAACTCGGTTCAGATTCGGGCACGACTCGAGACCTTAACGAGCCGAGCCGAACTAGGCCAAGCTCGGCTGGAAAAGCTCGTGAACAGGCTCGATTATTATTTTATATAAAATAATTATTATAATTTAAAGCACTTTAAAAAGTTATTATACACTAAAACACTTAAAAGAGTTATTATACAATACGTATCCTTTTATACAAATTTTTACATTGAACAATTCATATCTTTCTTTTCGTATCCTTTTAAATCTAGTTTGTCGTTTTTTATGTATACTTGTAAGTAATTTATTTGGTTAGCATGTAAAAAATGAAATAAAATATGTTTATTCATTTTGAATTTAGTTTATTTTTCTACAAGATCTGTCAACAATTTTTTTAAATTTCGAATATGAATTTTTTATTTGGTTTAATGTTGTGTTGGTTTATTTTTAATGCGTCTCAAATCGAGATCGAGCTCGAGCTCGAGCCGAGTCAAGACGAGTCGAGCTACCAAGCCGAGCTCGAGCCTTTAGTGAAGCGCACGAGCTCGAGCCGAGCCGAGCCGAGCCGAACAGAGCCTAGCTAAACGATAAACGAGCCGAGCCGAACCCAGTACAGTTCGGGCTCGGCTCGTGCGATAAACACCCCTAGTAGAAGCACATAAGAATCTCTATCAAAGAAGGAATTTATGTTTTAAACATGACAAATCAATATATATATATAAAGGAGGAACTTTTCGGGAGCATAGGGAGGCTCCTCAAGATTTCGAGGTCATAGAGCGCGCCACGTAGGATTGTCATGTCATCAAATTTTAATTTTCTTTTTTACAAAAATAGAGTTCTACATAGATTTAAATACATATAAGGAGCTTTGGATAAGCGAAAATTAGAGTTTCGTGTTGAATGAACAACTTAAATTATTATATTATGTAATTTGTGTATAACTTTTGCTACGTAATTCGGAATATTATAATTTTTGTACCATTGGATAGTGCTCGAAATATGCTCCGAAATAAGATCCATATACAATATAGTTCTACAACTTATGAATATAGAGTGCCACGTAGGATTGCCATGTCAATAATTTTTATTTTAAATATAATAAAAAAAGAGTTCTACACATATTTAAATACATAAAAGGAGTTTTGAGTAGGGAGAAATTTACGTTTAGTTTTGAATAAACAACCTAAATTATTATATTATGTAAATTGAATATAACTTTGCTATCTAATTCAAAACATTATATATTAGAGTTTTGGATGATGAAAGAATTAGAGTATAAATTTAAAAAACAACCTTAGAATATTATAAAGAGCTCCACCTAAGCATGACATGTCATTCTTTTTAATTTTAATTTTTATTAAAAATAGTGTTTAACATAGATATAAATACATATAAGGTGTTTTTAATAAGTGAAGATTACACTACGATTTTAAATAAACAACCTAAATTGTTCAACTATGTAAATTGAATATAACTTTTGCTACATAATTCGCAATATTATATTTTTTTACCATCGGAGAGTGCTCGAAATATGTTTTGAAATAAGTTCCATATACAATATAGTTTTACAACTTATGAAAATATATTTATTTAGATGAACAATAATGTATTATTTATTATTTATTTTAAATACATATAAAATTAACTATAAAAATAGCGTATTATATGTAACAATAGCAATTATGTCTTTCCAAATCATACTTTTAAAAATCAAAATCATAATTTTAAAAATTGAGTTATATAAAGATAAAAAATACATACATATAGTTTTGAACCTATAGAATACCATGATGACATTACATGAAGAATCAAATGAAAGTTTGTCAACGACATTGCAGAGGTATTATGCAATTGACTAATTATTTTATTCCTAGAATTTTTGTTGTATAAATAATTATTTATGTTTTTTTTTCATATATCTATATGTTAGATCTTATTCGTTTCTCAATGAACTTAATTCTACTAGAACTAATTGGGAAATCAAGGTTCGAGTTTCTAGACTATTTGAGGTCGCAAATCATAAAAAAGGGGAAGTTTGATACGTCTTGATTAGAGGTGATCATGGGCCGGGCCGGGTTCGGGCTGGGCCGAGCCAAAAAAAATTTACCCATTGACCGGGCGGGGCCCAAATCCGGGCCAAAAAATTGTGCCCAAAGCCCGTTATTTCGGGCCGGGCTGAGCGGGCTTTTTCGGGCCAAAACGGGTCGGGCCAAAAAATTAGACTGGACTTCTTTTTTGGCTTGTCTGAAGCCCGTCCAAAAAAAATCCGGGTCGGGTCGGGCCAGGCTGGAGTTGATCAGCTCTAGTCTTGATATGGTCATGCATGACTCATGATTGATGAAGAGATTTTTTTCTCTTAAATAGTATTTTTGATTATTAATAGAAGTTTGTTTTATATTTAATTTATTTTATTCATGATACCATCATTATGATCTTCTTTTTGGCTTTCCCATCTTCTATTCTATATGCGTTAGTGTTTATGTGCTATATTTTTTCTCTATTATTTCTATCATGCATCTATTAAATTATTACCCTCTACTTTCTTAAAGTATCATTTGGGTATTTTCCATGTTAAAACTGTGTTAGCTATTTTTGTTAGTCATACCAATTATTGGGATACTATATAATAATAGACTTAGCTACAATATTTAATTGAACATTAAAAATATAAAATTTATATATCACAATAACAAATCTAGAATATTTTCTCTGTCATTTTCTACTGCAACAATGGGTTCGGGCATGGTTTTTAAGAAAATAAAAAAAAAAGGTTGTTTAGCATAAAAGGGCTAACTAGAGTATGAGATAAGTAAATCCTTAATAAAGTAAACACAATTTTATGAGTTAATTTGAGTAATTAATGATGGTTTTAATAACATAAAGTAAAGTATGTAAATTGAATATAACTTTTGCTACCTAATTCAAAACATTATAATTTTTTACCATTTGAGAGTGCTCGAAATATGCTTCAAAATAAGATCCATTTGCAATATAGTTTTACAACTCATGAAAATAAATTTAACTAGATGAATGGTAAAACATTATTGGAAAAATTGATAGGAACAGTCCCAACTATGGGCGTTCCGCCATTTTTGGTCCCAACTAAAGATTATTTCTGAGCGGTCCCAACTATATATCATTTTTGCCGAAATTGGTCCCAGGTGACTTATTACCTGTTTAACAGGTTAAATTTTTTTTTAAAATTTCTTAATCCTTCATCCCTACCACTGATGTGCCTCCCCCTCCCATTCATTCCTTGATCTGCCTCCCCCTCCCCTGCAACCCTCTTCCCCCCCCTGTCATTGAGCAACTCTAATTAATGGCGGCAACATAACCAACAGGTCCACCACCGATGACAACAACGTTTGTTCTTCCTATATGATTGCGCTTAATTAACAGCAATCAGATGAAGCAGCAATATATCGAAAAATTAAACGATGAAAGAAATCGCCATTATAATGCAACTATAAAGATATGTAAAATCACATTAATAAAATGGAAGGAATCAATTGAACAAACTGTAAGTAAAAGAAAATTCCGGGATAAAGCTGGAGAAAATCGGCCATTGATGAAAGAAACAAGATATTATGAGATGAGTGAGAAAATTACATACATAATTGAAAAAAAATATGGAGGAGAGAGAAAAACCTATCCTTAATCTTGCAGTACTCCATTAGAGAAGAATAAAAGCAAGATGTGATGAGATTTTGATTTTAAAAAGAGATTGGTTACACAAATTCGTCAGTCATAGTTCACTTGTAGTCTAGACAATGGAATTTTCTTTGCAATTTATGATTTCTCAACAATCATATATGCAGAAATCTCAGAAAATTTTCGAGGCAATGGAAGTTTATTCATCTGTTGATTCTGTGCCCATTTCTCGAAAACTCCATGCCCAGATGATTTCCACTGGCTTAAACTCCTCAATCTTTGTTCTTCCTTCCCTCTTCTATTTCGTATGTAGCACCGGTGACATTTCCACAGACTTCAACAGAAATGGAATTCCTTCACATAAAATCCATTGACAGAAGAAAAACCACCAAAAAAAAGATTTAATTAATGAGTATGCTAAGTTGTAACACTTCAATTTAGTAAATACAGTGCAGTAAAATCAGAATTATTAAACATCAAGGAATAAAAGTAAACTTCAACACTTCAATTTGATACTTGAATTTGTAAAAAAAAAAACTGAATTTAATAGAAATTAAATCAACAAAATTGAAGGAGAGAGAGAATACCTGATTTAATCTCAACTGCTAAGTCCCCAATTACTATTTCAATCCTGATTCTTTGTTAGGCCCATCTTATGGGTCATGTATATTTACGTAGCCTGTATATTAGTATTTGATGTATAGCTCTACTTTAGGCCCAATATTATTAATTAGGTTGTATTAATACTCACAGTTAACGTAATACAAACTAAGGAAAATCTAAATCTAACATGGTATCGGAGCTACCCTATTTTTTTTCTTTGAACTCCTCTCTGTCTTCTTCATCCCTGCTCCCTCACGGTTGCTTGCTGCCTCTCACACTCGTGCAGCCATGACCGACGGCGAGAAGATCGAACCTACTTCACCTTTTTACTTAGGATCCGGTGATCAACCGGGGAATTTGATTACTCACGTAATCTTGAAGGGAGATAATTATTTAGCATGGGTTAGAGCCATTACTTTGTCGCTCAAAGCTCGTCGGAAATTCGGGTTTGTTGATGGCACGCTTCACAAACCTACTGACAAGAACAAGATGTTGGATTGGGAAACAGTGAATTCAATGCTTGTCTCGTGGATGTTGAGAAGCATGGATCCCAAAGTCGCTGCTTCCATTCCCTACCATGATGAGGCACGATCTCTTTGGCTCTACCTCGAGTCTCGGTTACGTGTCGCCGAGCGGTCCACGACTTCAACAATTGCGAGCCAATATCACTACCCGCAAACAACTCAAATCCATGTCCATGGAGGATTATTACAATCAATTGATGGGCTTTGGTTTGATGACCTTGCGAGACTTAAACCCCTCCATGGTTGCACACGTGGCAAGTGCACGTGTGATGTGGCGGGTCGGTTTGCCGCCCGACCGCGAGGAAGAGAAGCTCCATCAATTTTTTATTGGCGTCGACGATGATTTATATGCCACCGTTCGATCCAATTTCTTGTCTCGAGCAACCTTCTCTGATTTGAGTCGTGCCTATCACGCTTTTATCCAAGAAGAACGGGTCGCGGCATGGCTCGCGACAAGGTGTCCTCGACGACACTCATGTGTTCGCGGTTAAAAGCTTCGTCGACTGTCCAGATAAGTCTAAACTTCTGTGTTCCTATTGCAAGAAGAAGGGTCACGAAGTTTCTTCATGTTTTAAACTTCATGGCAGACCCACGTGGTATGAAGAAAAATTTGGGAAGACCTCGAAGTCTGCTGCTGCTGGCTCGTCTCGCGCCTTGTCTGCCGACGCCGCCGCTGGCTGGCTCGTCTCATGCGTCGTCTGCCGACGCTCTTGCTCGACCCTCCTCTCGCGTGCGGGCTCACGCCATCATCGGCCCCGTATCTGGTGCCTCGGCCCCTCCTGCTGCTGCCGACGAAAGTCATCCATTGGCTTCTTTATCCCCTGCCCAGGTGCAAGTCCTCTTGAACTTGGTTAATGACAACTCCTCCGAACATATGATGGGTGAGTCACTTTCTTCATCTTGGTTACTTGATACCGGCGCGTCTCATCACGTCACCGGCAATGATCTTTATTTGATTGATGCTCTTTCTACCTCGGCTTACCTGATGGGCAGACTGTTATTGCTACTAAGACAGGGAGTGTTAAACTTGCTAGTGGTTTAATCCTCAACAATGTTCTTTTTGTCCCTCAGTTGCATTGCAATTTAATCTCTGTGTCGCAATTAATTGATGATTCTCATTGTTTTGTCCGTTTCACTGATTCATTATGTGCTATTCAGGACCTTCGCTCGGGGAGCCTGATTGGAGCCGGTGAACGTAAAGATGGACTTTATTATTATCGTGGCATTCGGACCGTCCCGCGCGGTGATTTTCGACATCAGTGACTTTGAGTTGTGGCATCGGCGATTGGGTCATCCATCAGATAAGATTGTTAAGCTTTTGCCTGCTATTAGTAATAGTAGTTGTAGGAAACATTTGTCTCAGACTTGTATTGTTTGTCCCCAAGCTAAACAATCTCGTCCTAGCTTTCCTATTAGTTATAATAAAGCAAGCCGGATGTTTGAATTGATTCATTGTGATCTTTGGGGCCCTTATAAGACTCCGTCTTCTTGTGGTGCACATTATTTTTTGACTTTAGTGGATGATTTTACTCGTGCTACTTGGGTTTATTTATTAAAGTGCAAAACTGAGGTGCATCAATCTTTTTGTTCTTTCTTTGCTATGATTGAACGCCAATTTGAGGTGACTGTGAAAATGGTGCGTAGTGACAATGGCACGGAATTTAACTGCATGCTTGATTATTTTAACACCCATGGAATTATTTTCCAAACCACTTGTGTTGGCACTCCTCAACAAAATGGACGTGTGGAGCGAAAACATCGCCATATATTGAATGTCAGTCGTGCTTTGATGTTTCAAGCTAATCTTCCTATTTCTTTTTGGGGTGAATGTGTTCTTGGTGCCGTGTATTTAATTAATCGTACCCCGTCTCGCTTATTGCAAAATAAAACTCCCTATGAAATTTTGTTTGGTGTTGCTCCTAATTTTGATGAGCTCAAAGTGTTTGGCTCCCTTTGTTTTGCTCATAATCAAAAGGCAAAGGGGGACAAATTTGCTTCCCGTAGTCGTCGTTGCATTTTTGTTGGGTATCCTAACCACAAGAAGGGATGGAAATTATATGATATGGAAACTCATGAGATTTTTGTTTCTCGAGATGTTCAATTTTGTGAAAATGAATTTCCATTTGCTTCTACTACTGTCTCGGGTTCCACTGTTGATGAGGGTATGAATTTGGATTTTTTGGACGATTTGGAGGAGGTTTTAGGGGCGCTGAGCCTCCAAGGGCCCAAGAACCCCCACGCCCGCTGCCGAACCGAGCTTCTTCTGCTGCCGCCTCACTCATCAGCTGCCGCGGCCCAGCCCACGTGCGTTGAGGCTGCTGCCACTGACCTGGTCCTTCGGTCATCTGATTCGGGCTTGGCCCCTACTGCCGCGCCTAGTAGTGCTTCTTCTTCTCTCGCTACTGCTGAGTTGGGGCGTGGCAAACGGGCTAAATTGCCCTCTGTTCTTTTGCGGGATTTCATTACTCCTACTATTCCCACAACAAGTCCATCTCCCAGTTCATCGGCTTCTTCTGACTCCTCAGGTACTTCCTATCCTTTAGCACATTTTGTGAACGCTGACAAATTTTCTAGGCGCCATCGTATTTTTCTTGCTGCTGTTACTGCAGGGACATGAGCCTCGGACCTATAAAGAAGCCATGACCCATGATGGTTGGCGTGATGCTATGCAGACTGAAATTACGGCCTTAGAGCGTAATGATACTTGGGACATGGCCCCTCTTCCTCCCGGAAAGAAAGCCCTTGGTTCCAAATGGGTTTTTAAGATTAAGTATCATGCTTCTGGCAAGGTGGAGCGTCTTAAAGCTCGTCTTGTTGTCTTTGGCAATCATCGGAGTTGAAGGGATTGATTATCATGAGACCTTCGCTCCCGTTGCCAAGATGGTCCTTTGTGCGTGCTTTCCTAGCTGTGCTTCTTTGCGAAAAGCTCGGGAGTTACATCAGATGGATGTGCACAACGCTTTTCTTCATGGGGATCTTGACGAGGAAGTATATATGAAGCCTCCTCCTGGTTTTCCTGGTCCTTCTCCAGGCTTAGTTTGTCGTCTTAAGAAGTCTCTTTATGGTCTTCGTCAGGCTCCCCGTTGTTGGTTCGCCAAGTTGGCCGCTTCCTTAAAGCGGTATGGTTTTCAGCAATCCTATTCTGATTATTCTCTCTTCACTCTTACTCAGGGCTCTCTACAGCTTAATGTGCTTGTGTATGTCGATGATTTGATTATTTCTGGCACTCATTCTTCGGCTCTTGCCTCTTTCGAAGCATTACTTGGGCGATTTGTTTTCATATGAAAGATTTGGGTCCGTTGAAATATTTTACGGGTGTGGAAGTTGCTCGTAGTCCGAAGGCATATTTTTGTGCCAACGCAAATATGCACTTGATATTATTGCGATTCCGGTCTCCTAGGTGCTCGTCCCGCCTCTTTTCCGATGGAACAAAATCATACTCTTGCTCTTGCTCTTTGGAGAGTTGCTTGAGGATCCCGAACAGTATCGCCGGCTTGTTGGGCGTTTGCTTTACCTTTCCTTTACTCGTCCGGACCTTGCCTACACTGTTCATATTTTGGCTCAATTTATGCAAGCACCCCGAGTTGAGCATTGGTCTGCTGCTTTACGCACGGTTCATTATTTGAAAGGGAGTCCCGGGCAAGGTATTCTTCTTTCTGGTGCTTGTGATTTGCATTTGGCCGTGGGTGGTGTGACTCGACCGGGCAAGCCGCCCTATGACTCGGCGTTCTATTACTTGGTTGGTTGATTTTCCTAGGTCACTCTCCTATCTCTTGGAAAACGAAAAAACAACACACTGTTTCTCGTTCTTCAACTGAAGCTGAGTACCGCTCCATGGCTACCACCACGGTGAATTGACTTGGCTCAAAGCCCTTCTTCGAGTCTTGGTATTGCTCATCCCTCGTGCTATGACTCTTTTTTGTGACAGTCAATCGGCACTTCATATTGCTCAAAACCCTGTCTTCCATGAGCGCACGAAACACATTGAGGTTGACTGCCATTATGTTCGGGATGCTATTCAAAATGGTACGCTTGCTACCTACCATGTGTCTACTACCGAACAACTCGCGGATATTTTCACCAAAGCTCTCGGAAAACGTCAGTTTCTATATCTTCTAGGCAAGTTGGGCATTTGTAATCCTCATGCTCCAACTTGAGGAGGGGTGTTAGGCCCATCTTATGGGTCATGTATATTTACGTAGCCTGTATATTAGTATTTGATGTATAGCTCTACTTTAGGCCCAATATTATTAATTAGGTTGTATTAATACTCACAGTTAACGTAATACAAACTAAGGAAAATCTAAATCTAACATTCTTCTTCTTCCCCCATTTGTTTTTGGAAATTGGAGAGAGAGGAGATTTAAAAGGTGGGGTTTTTTTTTTACATCAAAGATGGGGAAGAAATGGGGATTAGCTTTGGAGTGAGGCAAAGAATGGTGATTGACCGGTGGTCGAGAATCTTGCGTGGTGCGTGTTAGGGGAGGGAAGTGGCGGGGAGGAGAGAAAAGAGGAGGAACAAGAGGAAGGAAACCTCTAACACTTAGGAGGGAGGGTGCGGGAGAGAGAAGGATATGGTGGAGGGAGGAGTGAGAAAAAGGTGGAGGAGGAAGAAGAAACAAGGTTGGGGGCGAAAAAAAAAAAAGCTTCGTTTTACTTGTTGTAGCGAGTCATTAACCCGCTCTTGGGACCAATTTCGGCAAAAAATGATATATAGTTGGGACCGCTCGAGAAATAAACCGTAGTTGGGATCGAAAATGGCGGAACGCCCATAGTTGGGGACTGTTCCTATCAATTTTTCCAACATTATTTAGTCTTTCTTTTAGATAAATATAATAATAGCTATAACTATAGTGTAAAATATGTGACTATAGCATTTAATCATAGGTCCAATTTACAAGATTAAACATATATATAATCTTTAAAAACCTCGGCCTTACGAGTTAGGATCCTCTAGAGTTTTAATCAAATTCTACAAGGTAGAGTTGTATATGAACCATACATTTTAAAATCAAAGGCTCATATTGGTGGAAGGGGGAAAATAAGGGGTGGATTTTGATGAGAAAAATAGATGGGGTTTTGGAAAGATAATATATGAGCCATTGGTTTTTTATTCAATGGTTTATATTGCTTCAAACTCTATATTGTAGAGTTCGTTTAGAACTTTAGAGGATCCAAACACCAACCCTTACTCAATCGAACCAAAGCAATTTAGTATTGCAATCAAATTTATTAAGGAAACTTTGTTGTTAGAACAAAACTTAAAATCTATATATATTAGAGTTTTGGATGAAAAAATTAGAGTATGATTTTAAAAAACAACCTTAGAATATTATAGAGAGCTCCACCTAAACATGACATGTCATTCTTTTTAATTTAATTTTTATTTCAAAATAGTGTTTAACATAGATATAAATACATATAAGGTGTTTTTAATAAGTGAAGATTACAATCTGATTTTAAATAAACAACCTAAATTATTCAACTATGTAAATTGAATATAACTTTTGCTACATAATTCGCAATATTATAAATTTCTTACCATCGAAGAGTGCTCGAAATATGTTTCTATATACAATATAGTTTTACAACTTATGAAAATATATTTATTTAGATGAACAATAACATATTATTTATTCTTTATTTTAAATACATACAAAAATAACTATAAAAATAGTGTATTATATGTGAAAATAGCGAGTTATGTCTTTTAAAATCAAAATTTTAAAAATTGAGTTTAACTTTTACTACCTAATTCAAAACATTATAGTTTTTTTTACCATGGGAGAGTGCTTGAAATATGCTTCAAAATAAGATCCATTTACAATATAGTTTTACAACTCATGAAAATATATTCAATTAGATGAATTATAAGACATTATTTAGTCTTTCTTTTAGATAAATATAATAATAGCTATAAGTATTAAGTATAGTGTATTATATATGATTATAACATTTGATTATAGGTCCAATTTACAGGATTAAACATATTATCTTTCAAAACTTCAACCTTACTCAACTAAACCAAAAAATATAGTATTACAACAAAATTTATTAAGGAAACTTTGTTGTTACAAGAAAAACTAAAATCTATAGCGATAAAGTTACATATATATTAGAGTTTTGGATTATGTGAAAATTAGAGTTTGTTTAAATAAAACAACCTTAGAATATTATAAAGAGCTCTATCTAAGCATGCCATGCTTTTTTTTTAAAATTTTTTTTAAGAAAAAAGTGTTCAACATAGATATAGATACATATAAGGTGTTTTGGATAAGTACAGATTACAGTCTGATTTTAAATAAATAACCTAAATTATTATACTATGTAAATTGAATATAACTTTTGCTACATAACTCGCAATAGTATAATTTTTTTTACCATCGGAGAGTGCTCGAAATATGCTTCGAAATAAGATCCATATACAATATAGTTTTAAAACTTATGAAAATATAATTATTTAGATGAACAATAACGTACTATATATTCATTATTTTAAATACATATAAAAATAACTATAAAAATAGCGTACTATATGTGACAATAGTAATTATGTCTTTCAAAATCATATTTTAAAATTGTGTTAGCTATTGTTAGTCATACCTATTATTGCGATACTATTTAATAATAAAATTAGCTACAATATTCAATTGAATATTAAAAATTATAAAATTTATATATCGCAATAACAAATCTAGAAATTACAGTATAATGACAAATACTTTCTCCGTTCTTTTTCTACTGCAACAATTGGTTTGGGCATGGTTTTTAAGGAAATAAAAAATGGTTATTTTAGCATAGAGGATAAAAAATAGTTAACTGGAGTAGGGGATAAAAAAATCTTTAATAAAGTAAACGCAACTTTATGAGGCAATTTGGGTAATTAATGATGGTTTTATTAACGTAAAATAAAGGCAATATTGTCAACTGCAGTTGATTTTTTTACCAAAAGTGGAATGGTTCCATAAGATGAAACTACCCAAAGCGGTAATTGTTGTAATAGAAAAAGAATGGAGACAGTATGTAAATACAATGGTGTTAAATAATCTCATTTTACAGCAACAAAAAATCAACAATAATATTAACAAAAAAAATGAAAAAAAGTAAAATAAACAACAACCCGTGCAACGCATGGGCTTCAATCAATATATCAATATATATATATATATAAAGGAAGAACTTTTCGGGAGCATAGAGAGCTCCTCAAAATTTCGAGGCCATAGAGCGCTCCACGTAGGATTGCCATGTCATCAAATTTTATTTTTTTCTTTTAAAAAAATAGAATTCTACATAGATTTAAATACACATAAGGAGTTATAGATAAGCTAAAATAAGAGTTTGGTTTTGAATGAACAACCTAAATTATTATATTATGTAAATTATGTATAGCTTTTGCTACGTGATTCAGAATATTATAATTTTTGTTCCATTGGATAGTACTCGAAATATGCTCCGAAATAAGATCCATTTACAATTTAGTTCTACAACTTATGAAATAGAGAGCACCATGTAGGATTGTCATGTCATTAATTTTTATTTTACATATTTTAAAAAATAGAGTTCTACAAATATTTAAATACATAAAAGGAGTTTTATATAACGAGAAATTAGAGTTTCGTTTTGAATAAACAACCTAAATTATTGTATTATGTAAATTGAATATATAACTTTTGCTACCTAATTCAAAACATTATATTTTTTACCATTTGAGAGTGCTTGAAATATGCTTCAAAATAAGATCCATTTACAATATAGTTTTACAACTCATGTAAATATATCTAACTAGATGAACGGTAAGGCATTATTTAGTCTTTCTTTTAACTATAGTGTACTATATGTGACTATAGCATTTTATCATAGGTCCAATTTACAGGATTAAACATATATATAATCTTTCAAAACCTTAGCCTTACGAGTCCGGATCCTCTAGAGTTTTAATCAAATTCTACAAGTTAGAGTTGTATATGAATCATACATTTTAAAATCAAAGGCTCGTATTGGTGGAAGGGGTAATCAAATTCTACAAGTTAGAGTTGTATATGAATCATACATTTTAAAATCAAAGGCTCATATTGATGGAAGGGGAAATGAAGGGGTGGGTTTTTATGAGAAAAAATAGAGGGGTTTTTGGAAAGATAATATATGAGGCGTTGATTTTTTATTGAATTGGTTGATATAGATCAAACTCTACATTGTAGAGTTCTTTTAAGCTTTTAGAGGATCCAAACACTAGCCTACTCAATCGAACCAAAGCAATTTAGTATTGCAACCAAATTTATTAAGGAAATTTTGTTGTTACAACAAAAATTAAAATCTATATCGATAAAGTTATATATATATTAGAGTTTTGGATGATGAAAAAATAAGAGTATGATTTTAAAAAACAACCTTAGAATATTATAAAGAGCTCCACCTAAACATGACATGTCATTCTTTTTAATTTTTAATTTTTTTTCAAAATAGTGTTTAACATAGATATAAATACATATAAGGCGTTTTTAATAATTGAAGATTACACTACGATTTTAAATAAACGCCCAAATGATTCAACTATGTAAATTGAATATAACTTTTGCTACATAATTCGCAATATTATAAATTTCTTACCATCGGAGAGTGCTCGAAATATATTTCCATATAAAATATAGTTTTACAACTTATGAAAATATATTTATTTAGATGAACAATAACATATGATATATTCTTTATTTTAAATAACTATAAAAGTAGCGTATTATATGTGACAATAGCAATTACATCTTTCAAAATCAAACTTTAAAAATTGAGTTATATAAAGATAAAAAATACATATCTGTAGTTTTGAGCATACCATGATGGCATTACATGAAGAATCAAATGAAAAGTTTGTCAACAACATTACAGAGGTATTATGCAATTGACTAATTATTTCATTCCTATAATATTTGTTGTATACAAAATTATTTATGTTTTTTCTTTTTCATATATCTATATGTCAAATCTTATTCTTTTCTCAATAAACTTAATTCTACTAAAACTAATTGGGAAATCAAGGTTCGAGTTTCTAGACTATTTGAGGTCGCAGATCATAAAAAAGAGGTAAGTTTGATAAGTCTTGATATGGTCATGATTGATGAAAAGATTTTTTCCTCTTAAATAATATTTTTGATTATTAATTGAGGTTAGTTTTATATTTAATTTATTTTATTCATGATACCATCATTATGATCTTATTTTTGGCTTTCCCATCTTCTATTCTAATATGTGTTAGTGTTTATGTGCTATATTAAAAGTTGAAGTTATGGCTGACACTCATATTTTTTCTCTATTCTTTATGTCCTGCATCTATTAAATTATTACCCTCTACTTTCTTAAAGTATCGTTCGGGTATTTTCCATGTTAAAACTGTGTTACCTATTGTTAGGCATACCAATTATTGCGATACTATTTAATAATAGACTTAGCTATAATTTTCAATTAAACATTAAAAATATAAAATATATATATCACAATAACAAATCTAGAAATTAAAGTATACTGACAAATACTTTCTCTGTCTTTTTCTACTGCAACTATGGGTTTGGGCATGGTTTTTAAGAAAATAAAAGAAAATGGGTAGTTTAGCATAGATGGGTTAACTAGAGTAGGGGATAGGTAAATCCTTAATAAAGTAAACGCATATGAGACAATTTGAGTAATTAATGATGGTTTTATTAACATAAAGTAAAGGCGATGTTGTCAACTATATTACTTTTTTTACCAAAAGTGGAATGGTTCCAATAGTTGAAACTACCCAAAGTGGTAATTGTTACAATAGAAAAATAATGGAGGAAGTATATAAATACAATGGTGTTGAAAAATCTCATTTCACACCAACAAAAAATCAACAATGTTAGTAAAAAATTACAAATAAATAAAATAAACAATAACCCGTGCAACGCACGGGCTTCAAAACTAGTAATTAGAATAAAAAGTGTGGTTGCCATCTAATTTAGTTGGTAACCTTTGTGGCCTAGGTCTTGAATATCAAGATCGGGCCAAATTCCATCTACATCATCATGAGTGCGCTTAGTCGCTCTCTAACCAAAGGAAAAAAATTTTAGAACCAAAACAGAAGAGTAATCACTAACTAGAAAGCAAAAGAGTAATTACCAGTATAATTAGAACCAAAACAAGTTAACAACCTTCACTTCTATTGCTTAACTTGTAAACGTTATCCCACATTATCTAAAGCTCATTCTCTTTGTTTCCATGGCTGCTATCTTCACACTCTCATGGCAGTTCTCCTCCCTTCCTCTCTCCTCCCACAACACAAACCCCCTCAAACCCCTAAACCCACTTCTTCTCCACAATTTTCTCTCTCCTCTGACCCTAAAATTCTCTCCTTAAATCCCAACAAGAGAAATTTCCTTTTCCAATCAATTTCTCTCTGCATTGCTTCTTTAATCCTTAAACCCCCTATTTCTCTTTCTGCAACTGAAGCTTCATCTTCATCAAAATCGATTTTATCGGGTATTTCCAACACCAAATCATGGGCACAGTTTTATGGAGATGGGTTTTCTATTCGGGTCCCACCCCTGTTTGAGGATATTACGGAGCCTGAGGTTTGACTACTTTTTCTCCCTCAATTTTGATTTTATTTGAGAATTAAAGAATACCCAGATGATTTTGGGTTATTATGAATTTATGATAGTAATTGTAATTATAATGTGGTTGTTATGTTATTTTGCATTGGGTTTAAACATTATGTAGAGGAACTGATTATTGTGTTTTTTAAGGGGATGAACTATGTAAAATGTAAAAGGATGTTGTTTATAATGTCTAGTAATGCCGGTACTCGATGAATTTGGAGGTGTGTTTTGTTTCAAATGTTGGATTTTGATTGGCATCACAAGTAATTTGGGTATGTGCAATATATTAGTATGTTTTCCATTAATTAATTGGCAATATTGTCGAATGTACCATTGCATTTGGCAATAGTGTGTTGATAATGGGGGTGTGTATCTTATGACCAATTTTCGGAAAAAAAAGAGTTTGTCTTAGGCTGCTTGTGTTACTAACTATATACATAGAATGTGAGTATGTGACTATTTGGATTGCCTGAAGTACAAGGTTCGAAACTAGAATTATCTTTTGGGTGGACCAAGTATTTTGCATGGAGAATGACTGGTGTAAATCACATGGGCTGAGAAAGAATAATATGGTATGAGCTAAGAACATAGAAGTGTGGCTAATTTCCATGTTCCTTCTAGTCTTGTTTGGTTTCGAGAGCTTTCAACTCCTCGGTGGTCGGTGTTACATTACTTGCATTACCTTGAGTTGGACACCTGCATGAAATATGACTTTTGAACACTTGAAACTATATAGAGGTCCGTGATAATTTTAGTTCTCAGACCATACTGTATCTTTGTCCAGCATTTTGAGTGAAACAGGTAATTTTGATAGAGACAAAATAAATTTGACTTAAGGGATGGAATTTCTCAGCCATTCATATGTAAAATGGCTACTGGTGACAAAGAGACCACTGTTAATGACTTGAACTATCTAATGGTAATAGGTGTAGCTGGTGCTAGAGGAACATAACCCTTCATAGAAGTTGTGATCTATACTGATGACAAAGTGCCACTGTGGAGGATCATGAGTGTTGTAGTAGTGTGTTGGGTTAAGAAACTTGGCTTCTATGCGAGATGCTTTGTTGTGACATTAATGAAAAAGTTTAGGCAATGTGCTGAATTGCTGAAGCATAATCCTTGTCTCATAGGCTTATCTTTTGTCTAGGCTGACTCACTTGATAAGTTGTTAAAAGATCTTTACTTTTACCTTTATGCAAAACTTTTGCTGTCCAACTATCTATAGAAGAAACCACCACTGCATTCATGTGTAAGAAAAAAGTTTCTGGAAATTTTGGGCATCAAGAAAAATTTTAACCACAAGATTTTGAAGCCTGTTCCTTTTTAATATGTTCAAATATGCCGTTGCGTTACTCTGCAGTTAACCGGTTATGTTCTGTTTGACCATGTTGTTATAGTTGGAGTTGTCCTAAGTTATAACGTTATGTTTGCTGTGGGTCAATTCTAGAAGCTCGACGATGGAAATGGGATCCTTGTTCTGCACTATCTTAATTTAGTTATGTCCTCTAATGAAGTAATGATGCATTTTCTCAAGAACTGTCCTCCTAATCTGTTGGTTGAACTGTTGAAGAACGGTAACTGGAGAGCAGTTTATTCTTTATTCTCTCTCTGTCCATATTCTTTGACATCTTATGGATTCAATCTATTCCATTTTTGACGCTTTAGGATTTTAATGCTGGAGCGTCCCTTTATGGAGATAAGGTGAAGCCGAAGACGTTTGCAGCACGGTTTTCATCTCCTGATGGGTACACATAATGTCTTTACTCCTTTCTGCATTTGAATCTGTATAGTGTTTAGTCTCAGCCTCTTACCCATTCCAAACTATGTCCAATAAGTATAATTTTGGTTATGACTGTTGTCAGTTATTGCTTTATAATTGCACTGGAAGGAAACAACATTCTAATTTGATATTATAAGGAATTAGAGATTTATCTGTCATCTAGCTTATCACTTTCTAGAGAGTACTTAAATTTGTCCTCATGATGCAGGTTCGAGGTAGTGAGTGTTATTATAAAGTCATGCAACCAACTGAAAATCACTTTCTTAGAGGTTTGTGTCTTATTTTACTTAATTTACTTCTCAAGACTTTCTAACAAATTTGTCTTCTTTTGGCTATGTTACTTTTGTTCTGGTACATAATTTCCAGCATTATATTTATGATCTCACATATTTCGATGAGGGTATTGTTTAAGCTGTGTAACTGCCATTTATTGCCATATTAAGTTGCTGGAGCACCGATAGTGGTTCTCTTTATCTGTCTTTGACTTTGGGACTTGATTTCCTAATGTGGCCCGATCAACTCTACACCTGCTTTTAAGCTTTTCTAACTTCCCATTGTATTATCATAGTGATCCTTGTCCCGCTTGCTTTCTGACCTACACATGATGTACTGCTATCTTGATAACCGTTTTCTTGATATTGCAGGCTCAGGACATTACTGATTTAGGTTCTTTAAAAGAGGCAGCAAAGATTTTCATTCCAGGTATGTAAATTAATACTAACTTCCTGTCTCCTTCCTTTCACCAAGATAATTTTTTGGAATAAGGTAAGTTTCCAATACATGTCAGACATGCAGCCGTTTGATTTGATGCTTTTTTTGCTTTGATTTGCTGGTTCACAGCTTCCTGATTTTATGCTATGCCGTAACAAGACTTTTAAAAAAATATTGTTCTTTATCATCTGCTTGGTGGCATGGCAGGTGGGTCATCACTGTACTCCGCACGTACAATAAAAATAAAAGAAGATGAAGGTTTCAGGTTATTATTTGTTGTTTAAGTAAATGGTCCTTCACTTCTCTTTTCTTTATCTTGGCTATGAAGAAAATATTAAACAGGAAATTTTATTCTTGATGGATGGCATTTTGGTAATGTAGATGAGATTTCTTCTAAAAGTTACAGCATTTGCCTATTTTTGGGTTGGGGCATCAACAGAACCTGATCATTAATATGAACATTGTTTTGACTCTTCCCAGAGTAATTATTCTCATGTTTGTTGTCTCTCATGTTTCCCAGGACATACTATTTTTATGAGTTTAGCAGAGATGAACAGCATGTTGCTCTCGTGGCTGCTGTTAGTGGCGGGAAGGTATTTTGTTGTCCTAAGATGTGGTATTTTATGCTTCGAGTTTAAGTCCTAATGAGGAATATAATACTCCTCCGTCCACAAGGGTATAACATTATTCTAACAGAAGACCCGTTATAACAGTGATGTAAGTTGTCACCCCCCATCACTTGATAAAATTAGTGGCTCATTGCAAATTTAATCATAAATCATTACAATAATTGGAAAGGTGGCAGTTTTTCTGCTTATCCTAAAATACTATGTGCCTCTTAATTACGAACGCAGAGAGTATGCATCTAGAAAATGTTTCCAAGGGTTCTAGCTTTCTTCTAGACTTCTAGTCACTTACATAATAAGATATACTCTTGCTTTCGCTGAATACGTCATTGCATTTATTATCAATGTAACTGTAGCCATTGCAAAAGCACATTCTTCTTGAATCATATTGAAGACTGAAAGGATTCATTTTGTTATTTCCAACAATATGATGATGCTTATGTTTGTTTACGAATGGTGTAGGCAGTTGTTGCTGGAGCGACTGCCCCAGAGTCCAAGTGGGATGATGATGGTGTGAAACTTCGTAGTGCAGCATTGTCTCTGACTCTGTTGTAGTGTTACTTTGACAATTGAGGTTTAGCCTTGTCAAGTAGTGTTTCAATATTGTGTCTCCATTTTGGTTGGATAAATTACATTCTGTTGAAGATCGTTTTTCTTACTGGAGAATAATTGTAAAAGGTAAACATCAATGTTCTCCTAAATTTTGATTCTCTTTTATTGAAAATTGTTCGAGCTATTCTTCTAAGAAGATATTTGGATGTAATACAGTCAAAAGAGAATTGTCTCCTGCTTCCTTTTTGTTGTAGTGATGTTGTGGATCTTGTGGTAGGATTTGTATTTTGCTGGATGTTGAAAGAGAACAAAAGAATGTGTTGTTGGCAGCCGCTTCGGTACGATGGTACTACGTCAGTTTTGTTGATCTTAGCTTATAATTGTACATCAAATCAAATTGCTGAATCACAGTCCTTACACTATAAAGAAGTAAAATACACGGACATGTTAGGATAGTGGTATAGACGACATTTGATTAATTACAATGACTAAGTATACAAGCTATTTACCTACGAATCAACAATGTACTCATAGCTTAAGCTACACTTTTTTTAATAAAAGATGAAGATCCCTTCGAGTTGCGAGCGTGGGAGAGGGATTTAGGGAGGTGCGAGAATCGAACCCTGGAGGTGAAAAAAACGACCTTTAATCAACTGTAGACCGAACTTTGATTCATAATTCCATAAATTAATAAGAAAAAGCAATAAATCGAGCATTATTATTTGCCATAAACAAGTAAGATGTATATAGAAATACAAAAGGATCAAAAGCAGGAAAAAGGAGATGATTATGTCAATCACGATGGCTAAAAATAGTCAAAGCCAAATACCAATCACCATCTTCCATGTTTCTGCCGAGTTGTCATCTGCTGGGCCTCTTCTTCTTAAGGACAGCAAATTCTAATTGCTTTTTTTAATTAAACACATGAAGCGCCAACTGTATAAACTTTTTTTTTATCCCCAAATTTATTTTTTTTACCTTTCTTCAACCGACCAAAAAAATTTCCCCCCCTCTCCAGATCCAAGTTATTTTCTGATAAACCAACATTCATCCAAATATCTAATCAAGATTTAATCAAAAGTCATGATTAAACAAGAAGCAGCCACGTGGAATTGTGTAGCTGGCTTTACTAACGCACGTAACATAGAATCATTTAACTTGGGCCCACTTTCTTCCCTATTTCATTTCCAATTGAAAATCAAGTACAAATATCATTTTCATCTTTCTGATTATTATTGTCGTTTCATGCTACTATCACTATGAAAGTATGAATGGTGTTTTTTTGGTTCCTACCCCTTTTAAAATTACTAATCATATTCATTTGACTGATTAAATCACCATTAACATACGTATTAGTTTAATACTTCTAGCTTCTGTCCTTTTCTTTCTAACGCAGTTTGAAATTAAATTTGTTATCCTCAAAATTTTTTTATTTTATTTTTGGGTTGAGAACTTGAGATTGTACACTAATTAAGCTCAAGACTAGATTTTTATGAAGTAGTTGTAAGTTTCAAATAGTTAATTTAGCAGATCTTCTGCATTTGAAGAAGAAGAAGAAGAAGAAGAAGAAGAAGAAGAAAAATGTTTGGTGTACCAAATATATTGCATGAATCATCACCATTTGATACAAGCACAGTGATCTCCATTACTGTGTTCATAAGTTTAATATGTTTGTGTATCATTGTTGGTCATTTGCTGGAGGAGAATCGTTGGGCCAATGAATCTATAACCTCCCTTCTTCTGGTACTCTCTTTTTCTTTCTCCTAAGTTGAAATTTAATAATACCCAGTTGAAAAGTTTGTATCTTTCTGATTGATTTTAGACCCAAAAATAGAAATTCTGGAGTACCCAATTGAAAAGTTTGAATCTTTTTTTAGTTTTGAGCTGTGAATTTTAAGTGGGTTTAAGTAGAATTTTTTTTGGATTCCAAGTTCTGATTGGTCAATTTTTTTGCAATTAGTTTCAGGTTCTGATTGGTCAATTTTTATTTTCCAATTAGTTTGTAGTTCTGATTGGTCAATTTTATTTTCAATTGGTGCCTCAAAATAATAAGTTGCTGTTGTTGTTGGATTAATTTACTACGAAGATGAAGGGTTTACGGTTTACCATTGGAAAATTATCAAAATAGAAAGTCAAACGTTATTAGTTGCCTAGTAGTGCATAGATGAGAACGCTGAATTGCGAACTTGAACTGGTAAGATTGCAAACATATTGAGCCATGAAGGCAGGAGCCACTAGGGTTTTCAATTAAGATTGAATTAGGTCTGCCCAAGACTTCGATTACCTTTAATACGGCTCGAAATGTGGTGGTAAACCATTTTTCAGCTACCCCATTGATTGGGAAAGTATTGACTGGTTGCTATAGGCTATAGTGACTTTCACATCAATCATTATAACACAAAAACTTTGAAAGTAAAGTTAAGGCTCGCTATCGAGTCTATATTCTATTGAAGATGGTGGTGTATATCTGGGATTAGAATGGACCACGTGTCTGAATTAATATCTCAATTAGTCAATGCATATATCATTGGCATCTCTTGGTTGTTAAGTGTGGTTCTTAAGTTGATTGAAATGTGAAACGAAGTTGCCTGGTTAGACTGTAAATTTTGAAGGA
This sequence comes from Beta corolliflora, assembly GCA_947648045.1. Classification (NCBI taxonomy): domain Eukaryota; kingdom Viridiplantae; phylum Streptophyta; class Magnoliopsida; order Caryophyllales; family Amaranthaceae; genus Beta; species Beta corolliflora. Next base: position 534,938 of record CANSZD010003217.1, on the reverse strand, counting down.
TTTGAATAAGCTTTTGTGTATATATATCTAATGGGGTATGTGTTGGTTATGGAATTTGATTGACTTTGATGTTTTGACTTAGGGCGTGGTGTCTGGAGCTGTTGTACTGTTGATACGTAGAGGCCAGAACTCGCGCATACTTGTATTTAATGAAGAGTTGTTCTTCATTTACCTGCTGCCACCAATCATTTTCAATGCTGGGTAAGCTCTCGTTTTGGGTTATGCTTCAATTTGTACTTCATGGCTGAAACTTGTGTCATGTGCTAGTGTGCTACTACTTAAGCACTTTGATTCAATGCCTTTACTATGGTCTGACATCCTGATGCTTCAAGTAGAGTGCTTGCTTAATTAAAGAGCATTTGTTAGATCTTACTTTGGATCCCTTTACTCAAAATATTTGCAAATAGGCAATATTCTTAGTATGCCAATCATTTATCACTTCAATGCATGCAAAAGCTAGAACAGACTTCATATTGTCCGTGATTTTCAATGTTTACAGGTTTCAGGTTAAGAAAAAACAGTTTTTCAAGAACTTCTCAACCATATTGTCCTTTGGGGTGCTGGGCACATTAATATCATTTTGCCTCGTATCATCAGGTACGGCTGCTGATTTTTCAGGCCATTGTGTCAAGTACTTGTTTGCATCTCTTTAGCTCAGTCTTCTTGTAATTTTGCCTTTCTATGTCATCCATTTACGGAATAGATGTAGTCTTCCCCTTAACTACTGGTAGGAACATTAGAGCATTCTGTATTTCTGTCCATCACATTATCAAATAGCCCAAATTTTCCTCCATGATGATAAGGGGCTATAGGATCTACCACTTTAATTCAGTTTCAAACAATGGCTCCCAGAGCACGTTAAAGTTTTGTGTGAGAGTTGCTCTGCCAACTGGAATGCTTGAGGCGGTCTTGTGTCAGTAACTTGCATTCCTCACATGATCATCTCTGGCACTCATAGCTATATTTGTAACACAATTAGATCCTAATAATTAGCATGGGTTTCTGGAATCTAATTACTGTATCGTTAATATCTCTACTCTCTAGTAGTAGCAATAAATTTGTAAAAAGATGAACCAGATAGTGTGATGCACTGATACTTGCTCAGTTGTATCCTTGTCGACATGACCCTACCTGGGTGTGAACACGCTATATGTGTCCGACCTGAGAGAGATAAAATGGACAATGTCAGTCTACCACTCCTTATATTCATTTCTACCAAGAAAAAGCAAAAAATCTCAACTTGATTTGAAAGTAATTACCAGTTTGTTCCAGAACTCAGTTGTCATTCTGAAGTCCTCGATCTGAAATACTACCTCCGTTTCACAATACATGCACCATTTGCTTTTTCACGCACTCCAATGCTCTTCTTTCGACATTAATGTCTTTAATTGTGTATAAGTAAAAATCATAAGAAGTTGATATTTGAAATCCTCGCATTTAGCCGAATTCAACAAGATCCCACTTGACTATGTTTTTTCTTACATAATTTTGAGAGAACGATTGTGAAAGTTGGTAGATGAATAGTGCCCAAATGAGAAATGGTGCATGTATTGTGAAACGGAGGAAGTATAAATTATCAGCTTGTATGGAAATCGTGCCAGAAGAAATTTAAGACTCTGGAAATCAGAAAAATTAAAGTAATATTTGATCTGAAATGCACAATTGTTGTTGAGTTACGCATCAGGTTGAAGGTCTTGAGTCTGTCGGACTAATAATTTTTATGAAGTCAGCGTGGACTGCCAACACTTGATTCATAATATGTCCATTTTCAAGGGACATTGAACATTCATTATCTTATGCTTGAGTATATGTTTGCTAAAATTTTGCATCTGAAGCTTTTTTTTTCCCTGGAATTTTGCAGGTGTATTATTACTGTTGAAGAAGATTGGTTTGACACAACTTAGTGTTAATGACTATATGGGTACTTCCTTTATGAAAGATTTAATAAGCTTCTGTTCTTTTCATATCCCCATTGTAGACTAATATAGTTTGATTTCGCTGCAGCTCTTGGTGCCATATTATCTGCCACAGATTCTGTCTGTACCTTGCAGGTATGCATGTCAGTGAAAGAGAATATATGATGATTGGTACGTGACTATGCTTCACTGACTGATGATCTCTCTTGCACTTTATAGGTCCTAAATCAGGATGAAACACCACTTCTTTACAGTGTTGTATTTGGAGAAGGAGTTGTAAATGATGCGACCTCCATTGTGCTTTTTAATGCAGTCCAAAAGCTTGATTTGAGCAATCTCAGTGCCATGACTGCCCTTGCATTGTTGGGGACCTTCTTGTACCTGCTCGTCACCAGCACACTTCTTGGTATTTTTGTAAGTCGTGAACATGCTTTGAGTGCATATTGAAATACAATACTTGGCTGTCCCATCAGCGAAGACTTGCATGACTTTATCTTATTGCATATGGTAACTGACCAAAATGTATCTCCGGTCCAATATATAAGTCGTTATAGCTAAAATCTTTTGATCTGAAGTACGTCATTCTACAATTCCACATTCCATGTTAATATAAAATATGCATATAGCATTATAGGTAATTAAATAGTAATAAAAGAGTATCAAATGCTACTTTATGACAGCTTGTAACTTTGACCAAACCAAATTTTAATGTGTGAGAAGTGTGAAAACAACTTTAATTTCGGATTAAGAAGAGTTACACTTTGTCACTTATTATTATTAGTTTTTGTTCTTGGAGGTCAAGTTGGCCACTGCAGGGGGGAGGGGGAGGGGTTATGCTCACAACTGGCTCAGCCCCATACACCACCTCTGGAAACTTCTTGTGCAGACCTCGCTGGATAGTATAGGAGTTGCTTGTTTCTGTGAGGTTCATGTTGAATGGAGTGATGTATCAGATGTTTTTTTTTGACAGGAACCACAAGCAATATTGGAATTTTTTTTTACATAATAAAATACAGTATATCATGTTCATCTTCTTTCTAACAAAGTTGAATCACACCCGGAAGACCTTGGATAGTTGGATAACAATGTCCAAATGTTGAATAGATCCCTTTACTTATTGTTATAGGGCTATAGCCTATAGATGAGCCCAATGTCTTTCCTGTCAACAGTCCAACATTTGCAAAGTCAAGACAGTGCATCCCTTTTTTGAAATGCATTGGGCAATCTTATACTTCCTCCGTTCCATAATAAGTGAAACATAGGGATTGGGCACAAGATTTAATAAACATCACTTTCAAAAGCCAAAAAGTCATAAAATACCCTTTTCATTATCAAAAGGAGGAGAGAGAAAAGCAAACCACACAAGTTTGTGATGGGTAATCTTGTCATTTTGTCACTTTCTTTTTTCCATTTAAGGTATGTTTCACTTATTTTGAAACGTTCTAAAATAGTAAGTGTTTCACTTATTATGGAACAGAGGAAGTAATATGGTACATTTTGTGAAATCCTTTTTTTAGCGAATTCGGGTTTCAATCTTAATGCCTATTCTTCTATGAGTCTCCTTCCTTATAGATAAGATTCATCATGTTTTGATGCTCCACATCCCATTTGGTGCATTCTTAATCTAGAGACCAGGGATGGTCCAATCTACTTTTCTGATTCCCACAGATAACTCCTGAAAGCAAGAAAGTTTTACTTTAAACGACAAATACAAATGCTGTCATTTTAATTTTATAAGGGGCTTAAAAATCATTACCTCTCTAGCAATCGTAAGGGTATAATATCCCGCCCATGGGATTGAGTAAGTTTTACGGTGATCTATGTTACTAAAAGACTAGTTCCAGTGTCGAGTGTGGGTACATATTCAAGTGTTAGACATGTCAAGGCTCAAAATTTCGGACACGAAGAACCATCCTAGAAGTTGGGACATGTGTGCAGGGTGGCAGTATTCATGTAACATATTATGCAGATGTTTTTCAAGTTACAAATGCATATTATAATTGTGTTTGGTCTTGTTTGCTAATCCTTGTTAGTCTCTGATTCAAGACCATTTTTGAGAATATATTGCATAAATGTCTTCTCTCTCTTTTCATACATTTTTTTCTCGATGAACATGTGATTCAAGATATTGAGGTGTCTGGACGGAAATTGAAGTATCGGTAAAATTCCATACCTTGTCGGAGTGTTGTCTGACATGAATATGTGAGACATCTTAGAGTCGAAGTGACATAATTGGTGATGTATATTGTATGCTACTTAGACATGGGTATGACCGTACTTATCCAAGTGTCAAACATGATTATGTGAGTCGGTTACATGCACATATCCAAGTGTCAGACATAACTAGGCTTACAAATGTTAGACACGAACATTTTTTGAAATTGGTTTTGGTGGCAAGTACACAAAATTCATAAAACATATTTTTAATTTTAACAGAATTCCTTTGGTGTTTTTCATGTTATAGATACATACACATAGTTTAGTTTGGTTTATGTTCCATTAGGTAATAAACCAAGCCCTTTTTTGAGTATATATCACACAATTTTTCTTTTGTTCCCTCCTTTTACAAGTTTTCTCTATGAATATTTGCTTCAAGATAAATGAGGTATCTCGATCAATATTGAAGTGTGATATGTAAGGAAGCCATTCCCTTGCTGTATGTAAGACTAAATGAAGAGTCGAAGTAAAATAGACGGTGATCGTATAGTACAATATTAATTTTTTATTCTGTGCAATGTATCATGTAAATATAATTGTTAATCAATTTAACGTGGAGCTCGCAAAAGTGGCTGTTTTTGTTTCTCTTACGTGCTACATAGATCAAAGTCTTTTACTATGTAATTGTTTCTAACTTGCATTTCGTGAACACAGGCTGGTCTATTGAGTGCTTTTATCATAAAGAAGCTTTACATCGGAAGGTAGTGATTGAACTGAAATTTTATTTCTCATGTCAGATATTTTTTGTTAGACCATGTCGGCTGTCCTCTTACATCTAAACTTAGGACATGCTTGGATTGAAGGTAATGTAATAAGGGGTTCCCGGAGAAAATTTAAAGAGAATGAAAGTGAATGGAAATGGGGGTAAATAGAATTAGGTAGTCATTATGTATGGAAGAGGAAGGGAAGGGGAAATTTTAGCCTCATTTCTGGTAATCATTACCCACCTCCCCCATACAGTAATCATAACCCCAAAATGAGGGTAATCGTTCCCCCTTCCCCCTCTTCCATACACAATCACTACTTAATCACACCTTCCACCATTTCCATCCACCTTCGTTCTTTTTATTTTTTCTCCTAATACCCCTTTTATACATTTCCCCTAACTCAATCTGCCTGTAAAGTCTAAATGTTCATGAGTCCTAAGATGGAGGAATATCCTAGCTGAATTTGTTTAGAGCATTGCCCTCTCTTCCAAGTTCAAATAACAAAGTAGGTTGGTTCTCTATCTCATAGTAAACCATAAAACTAGATTTACTTCTTATCATATAGGGAGAATTCTTCAAAGTATTACGAATTGTTTAACATCTAAAGAGACAAATTTCTTTGATCTCCAAAATTTACACCTTGGCATTATGCTACAAAAAGTAGACCGTACTCCACTTAAGCTTAAAGATTCCATCAGCAAATGAAACGACATGACAAGAAATTAACAAAAAAAAAATCCCTAAGGTGACATTAACCCCTTTTAAAGAATTTCTCCTTTTTTTTCTACTCCTTTTTACTAGCATCACCTTATCTCGCCAAAAGTCCAAATTTTATTCATAAAGGAGTAGAAAAGAAAAGGAGGGACCCAAATTGGAAAATGCTATTAAGAAACCCTTTTTGGGTTTCCAGAATTATCTCATTAAGATTTTGTGGAATCCCTTAATTCCACAGGTGCTGGCTATTTTAGCTACAGCTAGTCAAGAAGGTGCTATATCAGAAACCAACCAATTGTGTGTTATTAGTTGTTAATAGTTCATGTTATTATCATGAATTTTTCTTGTCACTAGGAGTAATTTTCTTACCTGAAGATGGATTATAAGAATAAAGCAAGCTGAAAACAGTATGCTTTAGCTTATCAAAGTGGTGTTTGCACACCTCTTGTTTGATGTGCATCGTCAAAAAGATGATTTTCGTAAGTCCTTCAGTCTTGGACCCGGACACAATAGTTAGGTCAAGCCTAGTGTACTGGCAGTTTGCCAGGTTACCAGGGGGACAAAGTGTAACCTAGGTGGCACAGAAAAATCTATAAGAGGCTGAATCATATGTCTAATACTGAAAAGTCAAAATATTCTGGACACAGTTTCTGTGACCGAAAACTCTCAAAATTGCCATTCTTTTTGTGTCTGTATCATAGCTGTACCAGTTTCTCTACCTTTGACTATAGTTCCCAAGTGTTACTGTCCGACATATTACTGGTTGTAATGGGCAATGCACTCTCTGCCTATTGATGGGCTGGTGTTGAGAGTATAAGCCATGCGCATAATCTGTTATTGCTCCACATGTTTTTTTAAGATGCTATTTAATTTGATCCCAATTATGATTGTTCTCAAATTTTGACAGACATTCCACGGACCGTGAAATTGCGCTTATGATGCTTATGGCTTATTTGTCTTACATGATAGCTGAGGTACAAACTAAACTCAAGTTCATGGTAGTTGATAGTTTGACAAATGCTGTGTTTCTTATTATTCTTATTTTTCTTTTTTGCTCCTACACTCTAATCTTTTTTTTTGTATCTAGAATTTCTTCACCCAACACCTAAGTTTGCCAAGCCTTTTCTTATTAAGATTCTTCGAAGAAGAAAATCATAGAACTTGGGTGAACAGAAATGTGTAAAAGTTCTTCAATATTACAGTTCCTATATTTAGATTGAGAACATTCTGTGCCTTAACTAGGATTTTGCCTTTTCCTAACGGTTAAAGTTGCACATTTGCTTCTGGTGAACTGGTTTAGTTTCTGGTTACTCCCTCCATTCCAAAATATATGTTGTTTAAAGTTTTTACTCATAGTTCAAGTATTGTCGTTGCCTTTTTATGCTACCAACAATGTTGCATTGGTATTCTAAAGTGACTAATTGCATTGATATCAACTAGTATTATGAAACAAAATAGCTGTCTAAAGTGACCAGTTAGTTGAAGTAGAGGGAGCATTCTAGATCTTTGGAATCATTGAAGTTAAAATCCATTTCGTAGGCTTCTGGAAAGAGGATCTGTGGGTCTTTTCTGTTTATTTATTTTGACACTTGCATCCCATCACTGGTGAATTGGTGAGATTCTCTTAATGATAAAGAATACCCAGGGAACAACTACATGAAGAGCACATTGTGCTTTTGCGAGACCTTTGTTAACAAGACAGGTTAATAGAAAGTTGAGATAGTTTATCGTAGTTTAACCAGATAAGGCACTTTTAGCTGGGATAGAACTGTCGAGTATTGTATCTTCATCTTCAATGAGATATTGAGTTTGTATTTTTTATACTTGTTGTTTATCCAGAATGGACTAAACTAAATTGCATAAATTTCTAGTTTATATTACAGGCAATAATAAAAGATTGATTTCTTTGTTCTTGCAGCTTATGGAACTCAGTGGTATATTGACAGTATTCTTTTGTGGTGTTGTCATGTCTCACTACACATGGCACAATGTGTCAGAAAGCTCAAGGATAACCTCCAAGTAAGAGATTACTAATCTTTCATAATCATAGTAGTCTTCCTAATACGTATTTCATACTCCGTACCTTTTGCAAATGATGTAGATGGTTGGTGTTTGTCTGGTTGCTCTATTGGTTTTTGTGCTTCCTCCTGTAGTAATCAGTGGATCGCATTTATATTTTTCATTTTTCTCTATGCCAATTCGATGCCCGGTAATACATGATGGTAATAGTAATAAAATTTATATGGACTTCAGTAAACAGTTCTCATACCGAGTTGCTGACATTCACATTAATAATGAGTCTTCATTTCCAAACATTTGATTTTCTTCACAAGTTTCAATTAGCACTCCTTACCACCTCAAAATTGGTGATGTATGGTGATGTATGGTAATGTAACTTTATGAAGAAAAGAAGTACTTGAGGATAGACAAGCATTATGCTATGAATTAACATAGCTTGGACAGATTATAGTGCTAAAATGGAGAAATTAAGGGAATAAGATGAACTCTGGTTGATTAATAACAGTAAATACAGCAAATGTAAACGATATTCAAGCTTTCGAGAGGCTTTATTCTCTCCCAATTGAACTCTTAAAAGCTCACCCAAAATTCTTATCAATATTCAACATACCTTTCCTCTTTCTAACTTTCACTATACATACTAATTTTCCACTAACAAACTCTCTAGCTTATTCCCCAAGCTACCTATAACTAATTGTAGAGATAATGACAATAACACCCCTTCCTCTAATATCAGTTCTTAGCACATTACCTGGATATCGATATGAGATTTTTTTTTTTCCACAAATATGACTTATAACTTCATTACTGTTACCACCATATATTACCGTCTACAAAACGAGCCTCTAATATTATGCAATGCCCAATTTTTGACATAGTAGGTGCACTCAACTTGACTTAAGCCTTCTAAGAATCCTGAAAAGTGTACTTGATACTTCACTATGACATAAGATGCAATATGCTTAGCTGAGTACTTAAATGAGTATGAGATACACTATTGTTGGAAAGCTCTTGTTGGGTAGAGGTAAAGAGTTAAAGTAGAGAAGGGCATGTCGTAAGAAGAGAAGTCCATGCTCCTCTTCATCACGACCATTTTAAAACGATCTAAAGTGAGCAAGAGGGATGAGTGGTTTTTACTTAGTCTATTTTGTTCTTCTCTATTTTACTGTTTAGGCATATGGTCATCTTTGAGAACACAAATTACAATTCCATAAACAATGTGGTTTGAGATCATTAATTGTGTAGATATCAAGATTCATGACAATCATATATTAAAAGAAATCTTTTTTCGTTTTACAACTATGATGCTAATCATGAGATGGACGCATATTCTAACCCTTGTCGCTTGTAATATGATTGCAGGCATGCTTTTGCAACAATGTCATTTATATCAGAAACTTTTATCTTTTTATATGTTGGTATGGATACATTAGACATTGACAAATGGAAGGAGAGCAGTACAAGGTATGTTTATCCTGAACCTCTTTACATTAGTAGGCTTCTAATCCATTGTTAAAACTGTAATGAAAACCAAACTTTGTAGAATTATGAGGAATTCATCTATATGATGCTGTGGTAAACTGTGGATCAAAGATATTTGGACCAAAACCAAACGAAACAAGCCTTGACCCACAAGATGCCTCCTACAATCCAAATTGTAGATAAAAAGCTCATCTTAAGTTTTTGCTGGCTCTGTGCCACTTTAGACAACCTGCAACATCTCAAACGGGTTGGTCGGTTCGGGTTAGACTTTAGAGTCGTGACGTTTTCGGGTTCTGGTCATATTTGGGTCAGTTATAAGCCACAAATAGCAAGTTGTAATCAAGATAGTCATTTATAAACAAATCGAACCACACAAATGCTGTCTCATTCCAAAATGCCATCAATGAAGATCTTGAGCTAAGCATACATATTAAAGTTGGAAATGTTGTTGAAATTAATAAATTCATCTCTGATCTTGTATGGCATAACATATGCATTTGATCTTCATGAGTGAAATTCCTTGCTTCAGAAAGGTTCCTATCAATCCAGTACACACCCATTCTGCCAATCATCCTTTTGAACAAAGACTGTTTTAGATGAAATTTTTATTGCCCAAGAATATGTCTTGGCGGTTTATGTATATTGGTATGATATTCTTAACAAAGTTGCGGGAATCGTCTGCTTTATGGCTTATGCTATTTGCTTCAAGTGGATCCAGCCAAGTCATGCATTTCTATTGCCGGAGAAAGATTACCATTGAAATTTTTTCTAGAATGAAGGATGTGCTTTTCTACTACAATAACAAAAGACTAAAATAATGATGTTCTTCAATTCAGTGCAGGAACTTACCTTGCTGTTAGTGCCACTATGCTGGCTTTAGTTTTGATTGGACGAGCAGCATTTGTCTTCCCTCTGGCAAGTATCTTAAATTACACTCGCAGGGGTAATGATCAAAAAATTGATTTATCTAGACAGGTACGTACATCTCACTATTTCTGCACATATTCAATTTTTTGCTTAGCAAATATTGTTTTCTCTGACAATTTGCAACTTTCCAGTTTATAGTATGGTGGGCAGGATTAATGAGAGGTGCAGTTACTGTTGCATTGTCCTACAACGCGGTAAGTTTTCATCCTACCACCTGTATTACTTATAATTGTAGCATTGTGTCTAATTCTGAAGAAATTATGTGTTATTGCAGTTTTCAGGTTCTGGAGAGACTGTATCAAATGAGAGAGCACTGATGATCAGTTGTACTATCATTGTTGTTCTATTTAGTACTCTGGTCAGTTTTCCAACCCTCTTCTTTTCTCCAGTTTCTTTGTGCCAATAATGGACTTTGGTACACCAGTCTTTCTATCCAACATTGAGTCCCAAAACCTTTATCTATTAGGAAATTATGCAGTGTATATTTCTCAAAAGAGGGCACTTATTGGGCATTCTCTAAAATAACCCTAAACTCCGTAAAACACTAGAAACTTATTTATGATAGTGATTTTCTTGTAGTGATATAGGGTTTTTTTTTTTCAAAACCTGTATGAAGTAAGGTTTTCTTCTAGGGAAATTATATTAGGTAACTTTGTATCTTAGACTTTTTTCTAAACTGATCCTCACTTATGGGACATTCTCTAAAGTAACCCTGAACTTGAGAAACACTCTTGATATCTATGGTAACCCTGGAGATATCTTCTTATTGTGTGATAAGGTTATTTTGGAAAATTGTTTCCCCTAGTATGTTTCAACCTTGCAATCTTCTGTATTTCTTGAGTATTTATGTGAATCTTTCTTCTATAATAACAGCTGTTCGGAACTGTAACCAAGCCTTTGATTAAAGCAATATTGGGAGCTCCAAGAAGAGCAGTTTCAGATGCAACTGATATTCCAAGCCTTGAGTATTTAGACATCCCTTTCCTCGAAACTCCAGAAACAAATCAGAATAATGGCGATGATGATCCTCAACGTCAACGAAGGGGCTTCAGTTTATTGATGAAATACCCTACTGGTGCTGTACACCACATATGGAGGAAATTTGATGATAAATTTATGAGACCTGTTTTCGGTGGCCGAGGTTTTGTGCCATATGAACCAGCTTCGCCAACTGGTGCTGTAGATCCAAATCCAATTCATGAGCATTAAAATTTTGATTCCAAGTTCTCAGCTTTCTTTATTTTCCTTTCCTTTTACCCTTGAGAGATATTGTAAACAGAATGATGTAAAAAACATCTTCTTTTTTTTTTTGTATATTTCGGCATATTGAGCTTGATTGCAAGTGTATGAACAACTTGGATGGAAGATGTAGATATATAGTTTAATAGTGGCGATTGAAGCAACCCATGAACTTGCACATAATGTGTAATGTGGCTCAGGATGGCTAATACTTGTGATGGTGTTGATATATTATTTTGATCAAGATTGAGTAAGCTTCACGGTATATTATATAATAAAAAACCTAAATGGACTCGGTGCTTACTGTGCACCAGGTATTATATGATATAGTCAGACTTTATTTAATATAATTACCTTTTATATAATATAGTTAGTTTTTCTATATAGCCGCTTTTGTATAATAGAGTTAGTTTTCTTTGTTATAATTAGTTTGAGTTCACAATAAATTATTGTGAAATTGGTCCACCCTTGCTCTACAAGATAATTGTGATTACGGTGTTGAAGTCTTTTGCATCTTTCGTGATATCTTCATTTATAATCTTGCAAAGTTTTAGAGTTACAACTCATTATGTATTTCCACTCATCAGATATTAATGTCAAACATGTGATGACCTATGTAGCACGTAAGAGAAGTAAGATAACTAGTCTTTTCCTCAATAATCTATTGTTTCTAACTTGTAGCACCTAGCACGTAAGATGATCTATTGAGGAAAAGTAAGTCATGATTATTGTAGTATATGACTAGTTGAAGCCTTCCAACCCTTTATCTTTTGGCCACAGTTCTTCTCCAGGTATTGGCGATTTTTGTGGAGGTTAAGAAAAGATGGTGTTGGAGTTCGAAAATTATCGAGATCATGTATGATAATTTGAGGGATATTAGGTAGGTCAACTACTAAATCCTTGAACTTCAAACCATTTGTTAAGTGCTATAAGAAAAAGTTTAGATAAAATAATTATTGGGTCGGATCAAGTTTGGTTTGGGTCAAGTCTAAGGTGGGTCAACTTCAAATGAGATCAAATTTGGGTGTGATCGAATTTGGTTCGAGTCAAGTACGAATCTAATGAAGTTCAATATGAGTCATTTCGGTGCATAAAGTTCGAGGTTATAATTGAATTATGCTTCCGTTAGGTGATAACTCATAACAAGTGTTATTGAAATGTTCCAACTTTCAAGTTTGAGACTTTGTTGTAAATCGTGTCATTTCACTTTCTTTGTCATATTTTAAGTGGTTTTAGATTGGGCTCGGACTAGTTTGTGCTTGGTACAATCTTGGATTTGTCTTCTAAAAGATTGAAACATCTATTAATATTTTCGTTAACGATTACCGTAATTTGTAAATGATTGTATATATTCATATAGGCAATGGTTTTATACGATTAGACTAGAATAGGAGGAACATACGGTTTTAAGGGAATTATAATAATTTAAGCTTGTTGAATATAACTCAATTCAGGTCAAAAATTATTCGGCTTCAAATAGAGTGGATATAATAAAGGTCAAGGTAATAAAATAAGGATCAAGTACAAAACGGACCAAATTGGGTTGTGGTTGAGTTAGATGTGAGTCGTATTAAGTTTAATAAAATGTTAGGTCTTAGGTGTCATCACACGTCGACATCTAGGAGGCGGCCTCAAGAGGTTGATCCCCAATAAAATGACTTGAGAAGTAGGAATCTGAATCGAAATCAGGTCTAACATGTGATGACCTAATACTTGATTAAACTTAATACGACCATGCTCAATTCAGGTTGGGTCAGCTTTCGACAGCAATAACATAGCGCGCAGGAGCACAGCGTAGTACCAGATCATTCTTCATTAAACCCTCTCACACTCCCACAAAACCCCGTCTTCCTTCTCCAGCATTTTGCAATCGAAAATCGCGCTTTGATCGAAGATGGCGATTCTGCGATCCAATGCCATTCGAAATGCACTAAGATTTGTCCAGCTTCATCATTATTCGTTTGCGTAAGATTTTTTCTCCTCTTTCTTACTTCTAGTACTATCTTCTCATTTTTCCTCGTATATTTTATTTTTCTCTCTTTCTGTAATTAATTTGGCTTTGTACTTCAATATTTGGCAGTCTTGGAAGCTCAAGAAGTTACTCTAATGGTGTTATTAGCGGTACTAATATTCAATTCTGCTTTACTATACTTTCATAATCTGAAATTTGTATTTGATGCTAAATTTTGTATCTATCAATTTAGTTGAAATATATAAAGCTAAAATAACTTTGATATATTGATCCCTAACATTTTTGTGATTGTTAATCGTGCTATTAATCAATTTTTCAGGTCTAAGCAAGTTCTTTTATTGATTTATTATTGATTGATTAACCAAAATGTGAAGGTTAAATGGGTTCATTTAACTGTAGTTGAAATGCTCAAGAGTTATAGTATTTAGAAAATGATTAACTAATATTTATTTTCAAGAAATTAATGGTTATAATATTCATAGTTTTATTCTCATGTATGTTACGAAAACGTTTATAAATAACCACTTATTTCTTCTGTTTTGCTCCTTGTTGGGCGCTTAGATGTGTGCAAACATGAGAAAAAATGATAACTTTGGGACTCCATGAAGATGTTTTTCCTGTGGAAGAGGAAATATATGCTTACATGAGGTTTTCTTGGTGTTAATAGGGCCTCAAGTTAGCTTCTGCAGGACATATTCTTTCATATATGAGAGTCATAACTATCCACTGACTTATGGCAGAGCAACGGTGCTTCGCCCTACAATGGTACAAAACTCATACTTAACTGGTAATCTTTTAGGTGTTTTCTGAATTCATAAAAGAATTATTGTCACTAGTTTTTGTCTATCTGTCGTATATGATCATGACTTACTGTAAACTAGCTTTCAAACCCTTGCGATGAAGGTATCTAAAAGAAATATATATATAAATTCTTCTCTTATTAAACACTTAATATTTTAGTTGATCAAAAGTCAAAACCTTTGCACAATTATTTAATTATTACCTTTTCAGGAAGATGGATGATTCAATTGAATTTATCTTATGAACTTTCAAGTAAATTATAAATAGATCTTGTTTCTAAGTACTTTTCAAGCTAAATCTAATGGCACAAACATTAGGAATATTCGAAGTGTATATTAGAAGTTATGATCAATTTTCTCTACATTATTATTTATTATAGTTTATTGTAAATCAAATCTTATTATTCTCTTATCTTAAATTCTATAAATGTACTTTTATCTCTTTAGAATTATTTTTACTTTTAAACTTAATTTTTAACTTGTGATATGTCAAACTTAGATGACGTGTTCTATGCTCATGAAAACATTCTTCTTCATATATATAGATATATAAAACTATGTGACTTTTCTATCATCATCCTTGGTTTCAGGTTACTGAGTTGCCAGTGGTTCTTCATGAAGCTAGACTGATAACAACGCATGCAAAAGCCCCACCTCAAACACGACAAATGGTAATTTCTCTGGCCGACCTTACATTGCTTTAAACATAAGCTAAAAGGAAACTCGTCAGTGTTTCTCTGCTCTTTTTTCTGATCTCTCCCCTCTTTGTTAATGGTTTGTGCTGGCGTGATGACTGGTGTTTGAGGTTGGTGGTTATTTTGTGATTTACATGGAGTTGGTGGCTAGGTTTGTGATGGTGAGGTTGTTGTTTGCTGGGGAGTTGGTGGCCAGGGTTTTGATTTTGATGCTATCTATTGTGGTGGTTGTGGTTGTTGGTTTCTGGGGTAGGTGGCTAGTGTTGTTACTTGGTTACGGGTTTGATGGCTTGAATTGTACTTTGTAGTGGTTGTGGCTATGAGGTTGGTGTTTGCGATGCTTTTTTAATTGATGGGAAGAGGTGAGCTTTAGATTGTTGTGGTTGTGAGATGATTATGGCAGTGAGGTGCTTGTGAGGAGGTTTTAGTTAGAGTGTTGGAGGCAGTGATCAAAAGGAGAGAGGGTTGGGGAGAAAAACTGGGTGTTTAAGAATAATTGAGGGGGTTCGTTTTGTGTAAAGTGGGAAGGGTGCCTTTTTGTGTATAATCAAGAACCTACGGGTGGCTTAGATAAATTTTATTAGTTGCAAGTGTTATTTGATTGAGGGCAATAGTTTTTGGTGGTTTGGGGTTGAAGTTCCTAATCAATATTAATAAATGATTTGTATAATTTGATTATAAAAATATGGGGTAAGACTACTTTTTATTTGGAATGGGGGAAAATCCAAGATTTTGGACCTAGAAAATGAAACTATGAAATGCGATATAGTGTCTCTTTTTTGTGTGTGCCTAAGGTACTGGTGTTTGCACTTGTTGTTCCATGAATGGACAGTATTCTCGTTATAATCCTGCTCTTACTATACTATATTGCATGTCAATTCTTGCTTATGAAGTTGAATAGAAATATTTCTGTATAAGGTGTACGTGATGAATGTCAAAGATGTGTATTCACCATCTATTTCTTTGTGGTATTTGAACACTACACTTGAACTTCTTCTTCTGTTGATTATTTACAAATTGATTATTCAAAGGCATCATTCCATGTATTTGTTTGGTCTTCTAATATTGAGTGAGATCTTTTTTTCCCTTAATTTTAATATTGTGAAAAATACCCAAAGAAAGCTAAATGTGCATGCATCATTTCGTATGCAGGGGGCTATGCAAGTCGCTATGCTTAGTCCTGGATTTATCTACGAACCATATGCACCTCGAGAACCGATCTCATTCTTGAAAAGGTAGCGACTTTTTTGACTTCCATGTACTTCATTCAAATGGACCATGTGCTTCATTCAAATTGCCCATCTAACTTCGAATATCTCGTTGATGCTAAGGGTAGTTTTGGAAAGTGGAAGGTTTCTGCTTTGGTTTGAAAGCAGGCATTCATCTGAGACATCCTTAAATGGAATTGTGAAAATTCTTTCTAGGATGGTGGGAGTTGAATCTCAGTGTGTTGTAAATCTCTTGTAAATAATAGATATGCATATGCTCTGATTACTTGCTGTTTTAGCAGTTTTTCTAAATAACTAGAGTGAAACAGTTATCGACTCTTTAACATCAGCAACAAATTTAGAATCAATTATTTTTGGCAGTCTAAAGGAGGTTATAAGCTCATGGATTTTGTTGTTCTTACTTAATTTCCATTCATACGGGCTTTGGAAGTTCTAAAGTATGAAAGCAAGATGGAAAATTCATGGAAAGCATAATACATAAACTTTTACTTTCACGATGGGTTAACGGATTGCAAAGAGATGGAATGATTTAGCATGGGCCATTTCACCTGCAGAATAGCGATACTGCTTCCTGTCGATCATAATTTTATGCTACATGATACTTGATCCTTATTAAATTCTTACAAGATTTATAGTATTTAGTTTTCCTTTTTCAGTTCTTTGTTTCAGTCAAGTGGTTCTGTTATGCTCCAATGTTTGTATACTTTATCCACTTGTTTTCTTGCTTTAATCCAATTAACTAAGTCTCTTTTCTCTTCCCCTAATTTGTACTGAACTGTTTTTGTTTTTACTGATCATAACTGTGTTTAACTGTTTCTCTATGCAAATATTGATTTTTACTGATTAATACTGATTTTTGCTGATTACAACACTGTTTTTTAATTCTTTGATTTTTCTCCTTATATTCAAATTCTTATGGTGGGAAACTCCTTTTATTTTTTATCTTCTATTTTAGGTGGTTCACTAGAAATGGATGGAGAAGAACAAAGGAAGACATGATCTTAGAGGTGAAGCTTTTTTCAATTAGCTTACTAACTTTCCAAGGGATCTGCTTTTGCTTTGAAACAATTTAAGCCTTGTCAGTTACTTGTATTGCTAGAATTCATTATTATAGTTTCTTATCCAGTCCATTGAATATTTTCTCAATTTAGTATTTGCTTTAATTTTGCACTGTAATTGCAATTTTCTGGATGTTGCCTGTCAATGTGACAAATGCAGCTTTTCCGTATACATATTGGGAAAGTTAGTCTTGATTGTTTTACGGCTCACGCTTTTAATCGATCCATTTCAAGCGCCCTAGTTATATCCTCAACCTTTTCTTTGGATAAAGATCCAATTAATTAGTAAGATGATAAAGCATGATGGGCAAGGACAAGGAACCTTTGATTCTTTGAAAGATTGTTCTGTAATGTGTGCCCATCACATTGGGAAAGATATCTCTAGTAAAGCCCCAAATCTATGAGACCTATGAGAGACTAAGAAGCCCAGCTCAATGCATAAGAACACTTGGTGAGAACCCTTGTCTCAAAATTGCATGTTTCCATTTTAACTACAACAATGACAAAATCCACAAACAGCTACACCTTAACAAGCACGACTTTAGAAAACCCTTATACCTATCAAACTCGATATATGAGACTTGTAAAGGCTTTGAAACAGGAAACCAAGCTAATTCTCTCAAGTCACGACCTCTAAGAGCTTTATGCCAAAGGAAAAAACTTGTAATTCAAAAACAAGTGGATTATGGTTTCACCCTCCTATAACTCATAATGGCTTTGGTAATGGCCTCCGATTTTGCACTTTATTTTTGAATTTCAATTTTAAGCTTCCTCCTTCTTGCAACATTGAAGTATGGCACAAGAATTTAGGAGAGGAGAAACAATCCCCATATGCTAGGAGTGAGAAAAAGAGAATATATTGCCAAAAATGCCAATGTTGCAAGTAATATGCACCTTCCTAAAATGGAAAATGTTGCAAGTAAAAAAGAACGGAGAAAGTATTTGATTGCCTTGGAAACAAATGTTCTCACCCTTTATGGAAATTGGTATATTTGATTACCAAATATAAGAAGAGATTGGGGAATATATTAATTGGAGGAAGTTCGCGAGTTTGTGTTTAGTGATCTATAGATCAACAGGCTAGAGGAATCCTCTCCCAATCCATTGATTTGGAGCATCCAACAGAGAACAAGTCGCAATGATTCCCCTATAGAACTGCATCTATTTAGTATCCGTGGTGAGACTCAGGGTTGTGGGTCTTGTTGCCTTTTTCTTTTCACATCAAAAAATGCTTTTTTAGCAAATAAATTCAGTATAAACTACTTCGTATATTTTATAACTTGAGTCCATGTAAGTTCAAATAAGTCCAAATTAGTTCAGATAAGGGCCAAAAAGTTTACAAAAGCTTGATTTCTTGTTGTTGATTTGGTAATGGGATTACATGTTCTGTATACTTTTCTTATATAGGCATTCTCTGCTGTCTTTTGCAGCTCAAAAGCGCCTATGCTGTTTCCAAATTGAGAAAATTTGGGTATTCAAAACAGGGGTTCTATAGAGAGGCTTTCAAATTATATAAAGAGGTATGTATAATTATGTTACTGCCTTAGATTTGCTTCCTTTATTGGGGGAGAGGGGGGGAGGTGGTCTTCCTGGCCACCTCAAGGGTTTTAGAATCTTCCGATGGGCTGCTAAGATTGGTTTAAGCTCTTACCGATTGTAAATGGAGAGTACATAAAGTACTCAGGTGCCTTGTATTCTTGATCTCCAGATACCCTCTAGACCTAGCAGTAAGATTCTCAATCTTTTGCGTTTTCTGTTCTGTAAACAATAACCAATCAATATAGGAGCATCTCAGAGGCCATTTGGTTCTGTTAAAGGATAGGAAAATGAATCTAGAAAAAGATTTAAGGTGAAAGGAATCAAGAAATGAAGTTTGATTAAATTTTTAGTTTAAAGAATAATTCATTTCCTCTCAATAATTTGCTCGAAGAAAGACAAATTTTCAGAGCCCCTCTCCCCAGCCAGCCAGCCACCCTCCTTCCTCTCTCTCCCATCTCCACTCCCTCCTCCCCCACCTCCATTACCACCATCCGTAGCTCCCTCCCTCTGCAAGAGTGCACTCCATACTTTCCTCTGCTATCACCATCCTGCTGTTGTTCTTGGCCTCTCATGTCTCATGTCTCATTTCTTCCGTCATTGTTTATTGAAGTAGACCATGATATCAAACCATGAGATGATCGAATTAGACCACCAAGGTTCGAGGTGACCCAATTGAACCATCGAACGGTTGGATCTTGCAGTGATTGACAAAATAATCCGAAGCTAATATGTATGGCGTCTTTGTCTCTTTTGTTCTTTCTCTCTTGTTGAAACCACAATTTTTGGTGAACTCATTCAAGAGTAAAGTAATTGAGAAAATCAAAACAAAGAAAGAAAATAAAACAGAAATAAACACCACCTAATGGAAAAGAGAGTAAGCATTACCTTGCTCTTTGTTGAGTTACTTAATCAAATGCTCCGTCAGTCATGTGAAGTTATGGCAAGCCTGATCATAGATGAAAAAGGAAGAATCATTGATGCATAGGTTGATTTATACCATCCTTGTATTTGGTGAAGCTAAATGGTTATCATTGTTTGGTTTCTGATGCTTTTTGGTGGGTGGTTAATGTCGTTTGAAGCAAAAATATTATAGTGCCAGTAATGATTATGGAACTTCCTTTCCTTTTCAAACGGAAAATTTTTCCAACAACGTTGACTAGATTGTGGGTTGTTTCTAATGACTGGATTCCATATTTTTTAAAGATATTTTCTGATCATATTTTATTTTAAAGTGGTTCTTCTGGATGTTCGTCCTTCACAGATAAATGCACAACTAGCACATGGTGATAAAACATCACTGAGGAAATCAGTTACGGAGAACATGTTCTCAGTAAGTAGCCTAGCCAAATTTCTTGATAATTTTCTAATTTTCTTGAAAGATCTTCCCTTATTTAATTAAAAAGCTTTGACTCAGCTGAATGCAACAGGCCCTGAAAAATGATATTAAACAAAGAGAAGCTATGTGGAGCGAGGTCTACTGGGAAATGATTGAGCCAGCTGTCAGAATACGAACTCTGCGAGCTAGACTGGCAAGTTTCACTATTCTACACTCTTTTATGGGCCAGTTAGTCAACAGTGGTTGTGATAGTGTTAGCCTGGCAAATTGACTGGGCTAACTTGATATTAGGAAATTCACTCCATATAACATTAAGCTGAGCTTGGAAAGGCAACTTCACAACAAAGTTCTTTCTCATAAAATACACATATTTTTTCATGCTATTGTTCTTATGTAAACTGTGGTGATTTCTTTCTTATTAAATGAACTTCTCCATTTTCGTTTGGAATACGCTAGGGTTAACTTCCAAGTTGTAATTATGAGCTCTTCTCTTGGTATCCTTCTTTCCCCTGTTTCTCCCCTGTTCCTACTCTCAGGGATCCTTGATTACTGATGGGCTTCTATCTAATGAAAAAAAAAGGTTAATACTCTTTGTATTCCTCTCTGGAGTGAGGTGTATATAGAGAAGGGTGATTACTGAGAGGCTGAAACAGAGACTTCTAGGCTGGAAGTTTGAGATTTCATCAAACGAGGGAGGGTAAAATTGACAAATGGTTGAAGATTACCTTCTCTGGCTTGTCTATTTGTTATGTCTATGTTTGTTGTCCCAATTAGTATGCCTCACTGCCTTGTTATCCGGAGAGAATGGAGAGAGATTTTTTTGTTGGTTGGTAGTCTTGGACTCTTGGTACAGTGAACAATGAGATATATAATTGGGTTAATTGAAATAAAGTTTGTGTTTTTAAGAGGATAACCGATAACATTTTTGGCATAAGACCCTTCACTTTTATGAAGCAATATACCTGGGGGAACTAGTTTGGAGATCTGTGATGGACCAGAAGGTGATCTGTAAGGCCATAAAGGTTGGTGGAGCTAGAACATTTCTTTATTTCAGCGTAGTGGGGAAAGTCTACCATAACAGGTTCACAGTTTTTAAGCCTTTGTTTGGGTTGTAAGTTTGTAACTCTTAAGTTAACCGTAGATCTATAATACTGATCTGGGCATACTATTTAATGCATCAGAAAGAAAAATATATATAGTATGGAGATCAACCTCTGAAGGTCCAATATTCACATGTTATACATTATTGCCTCTCTTAAGGATGTTACAACTGAGGGTATATTTTTAAAACCTTTCTTCTCTCTCCTTACTCTAACGACAGGAATTGGTATCTTGCAATGGGAAAATTATTAGGATCTCACCTCTACAAAAACTTCCAAACTATTGAGAAGAACTAGATTGTATTTCAATGGAGTTTCTCTCGAGGTGGAGATTGAACATTAAGTTGATGACTTGGTTGTATTGTTGCATGGCAAGAAAGTCCTTTCTACTTTTAGGAGCTTGTGTGACTTTTTTATTTAAGGGAATTTACTAAGAGTGCAATTCTTACTGCTGTGTGGTATAAGAGAATTGTCGAGATAAGCCATTATTTCTGCATCATGAGATGGTCTCTTTCTATTGGAAGGATGCAAAAGCATCAAAGTTGGTAATCTTTCAACTCAATGAATTATTATAACAAAATCAAACATCTCCTTCATTTCTCATCAAGTTCTGTTCTTTTGGGTTCTGAAGTAGCATGCTGTTTGATACTTCCCTTATCACGTCTCAATGAAATAGTCTCTGCCATCAAGGCTACATTTGAAAGGCGCAATCCTTGCAAGAGTTACTGAGTTTATTGTATGATAAGGTGTTGTGAGATAGACTATATAAGCTGGGGATATAGTTTATGATTGAAGGAGAAAAGTGGACTTGTCCACATATTCGGACCACTTAAATGCAGAGTATATTGGCTCTGGATGGAAGCTGCACATTTTTTTGGCAAAGTGAATATAAAAAATTGAGAAACTAGAGCTGATGATGGGTTTGAGTTGTTCTCTTGTTTATGAATCGTGGACTTGTAGTTTTAGAAAGAGGAAAATTCGTCAAAAATTACCATTTTGTAAGTTTCCTTGTCCTGTATGAGGAACTACCTTTTGAAAAGTTACACAACAATGCCAAAGCTGTAGGCCTAAAAGATGGGGTCGGCTAAAGTGGCTTACCTATTCTTTACACGAGATTTTGGCATTAACTTATCTGCTGATTTTTATGAAATGGCCTTCATGCCTATTGGTAATTTTGGCATCTTTACATATTTTTTGCATATAAGTTACTGCATTGTGTATATTTTTTTTTTATCTTTTTGCTCTGAGGGAGAGTGGAGGTTCTCTTTCTTTATTTTTGAGATACTTTCCTCCTCTTTTACTCAATCTAAGGCGTCTCATTTTCTATGCTTGAAACTTGCATTTTGGTCTTACGGAGTCTTCTATGCAATAGAGGTGTGGTTTCTTAATTTGGCCACGATGTTACCTTAGACGGATGACTCGTGCATTGAATTAATTATATGCTTTATATCATTTGGAATTTACATTTCAGCTTGATCATTATCTTCAAATTCTACTAGAGGTTCCTACTGATAGCTCACTAGGAGGATGTCTACCCTAATAGAGGTCACTTAGTAAATATTTTAGTGAGCAGGAAAGTGTATACATATATATTGGAAATATGGAATTCGTTCTCATTGTTTTGTTTGAACAAGTTACTTTTTCCTCTTCTTAAACTGACTTATTTCTTACTATTCTGATTCCAGATAGGGGTTGACCGCAGCGACCTTAAAAAAGTTTTCATACAGCTCACTCTTGAGTTTCTTACAAAGCAGGTATTTTTCTGTTTGATGGAAACTCCAGTGATTATCTAGCCAACTGCTGCATGTTGCCCATTGTTTAGTGTTGCTGAGTTTTCAATTTTTTTCATTTAAAACATGCTCCAGCCTCCAGGGGATCATTAATTTATCCAAATATAGATGTTCACTAAATGGGAGTGTGAGGCTGCTAATTTTAAATTATCCAGTATGTTCGCTTTAAAAGTTGACAGTTGACTATTTATTACATTCATAATTGTTCATATGTTTCTGTAAGACAAGCTTTGTTTAAAGGTTGAGTGTTGCATACTATCTTATTCTCTAATTTTTTTGAGCAATTTTGACAATCCCTGAACTAACTTTTATCATAATTTGGAGCTGCAGAGGAAAGCCACCAAGTGCAAAAGATTGCAAGTAGTTTGTGTCATAAAATAATGGATTGAATACAGATCTCAAAGAGTGTAGGAATGTTCAATATATCTCATCCAGTTAGCAATATTCCCCTCATTTTTTCATAATTGGGAGCATGATTACTTTGCTTCATTTTGTCATGGATCCACTTATAAACCTCCGCATTTCTTGTCCTTTACTATAGACATATTTTATCATTAAATAAATTGACTTTGTTATAGAAAATATATTGTCAACCTCATACCATAAAGCATCGTGGATTAATAAATGATGAAACTTCATTTCGTAAGCCATCTTGAAGATGAATGTGCAAAGGCTGTAGGAAAGGATGGTAGAGCAACAATAATTTATGATGAACTTTAGGATGAGGTTGACAATATATTGGCTATAGCAAAAGCCAATTCATATGGTGTTTAAATTTGCTGATGATAAAGGATAGAAAATAAGTGAGGTTTACGGATATACTCCCTCTGCTTTTATTTAGTTGCTACATTGTTATTTTGGAAATTGAACCACTAACTTTGACCGATTATTTTGATTTTTTTATAAGTAAAAATATAGTCATGTGTGGTCTTGTTAGATTCGTCTCGATGTGTAGATTCATAATATTAAATTTTATAATTTTTACTTAAACGAAATAAGAGATATTAAGGGTTATATAATGTCTTGAAAACCGTGCACTAACAATGTAGCAAGTAAAAAAAAGCAGAGGGAGTGTAAGGGAAATTGATTGATTTAGTGCAAGCTGACAAGATACTAAGCTGATGGATATCCATTTTTAACGTCAGAGTTCAGACTTATATTAAGTTTTTTAACAGTATATGAGGAAGCCCCTTGTAGGAATTGGGACTTCGACCTAGAGAAGTCTTAATTAGAAGATTCACTTGTGAGATTGGTGGCTTACTGGCTTTAAGGTGAGAGGCAGACAGGTCATTTAGGAGGCAAATATCTTTCCAGGTTTCAAGATGATAACTTTCATTTTGGACTGGCAATCACTAGGATATGAAAAATAAGAAAATCAAAGATCTCATTTTGTTTTTGGTGCTTCAGGTTATGAAATTCAGTTTGTAAAATATGGAGTTTGGACGTTTGTTGTGCATTTATGAGTAATTCAAAATACAACAGATTTTCTATCTACTACAAGTTCTACATTGTAATTACAAATTTGAGTGAACGTTTCAATAAAAAAAAATTAGGGTCTATAATTGAAGGACCGATCATACTTGATTCACTATCGGTATATTGAAAAGAATCACGTACCATGTTACCTCTACTTTCTTTGAGAAATATGTTTGAGGGAGTTTGACTCTAGGGGGCAAGGAAGAGACACAGAGGTCATACAAAAGGGAAGAGACACAAAGGAAGATTTAGATGTTGGCAGTAGGTGATATATATATAGATGTTGGAAATTGGAATAGAAAAAGAATGAGAACTATATAGGTTTTAAATATAAAGAAATCAATACACAAACAATTAGACACCAAACGGGCTACTAATGTGATTATTGTTTTTTTTTTTTGTTATATATATAAACAATTTAATGTGAGATTATATATATATCTGTTAGTTGCTATAGGAAGTTGAATTTGATATTTCTCTTGCAGAAGTTCGAGGCCTACAATTCGAAAGGTGCTATTGTTGCGGGAGATAAAAATAAAGAGGTATAATTGTGTGCTTCTTCTTGTTACGGCCAATTGGCTGTCAGGTTTTAACTAGGAAAATATTATTAAACGTTTGCCTTGATTTTGCTTGAATAAGTCTTCAATTTCTGCATGGGATTAGTTGGTACGACTTTTCATTTTCAAATTTATTAAAGAAACTCTACTCTCTAGGAAAAGTGTGTTGCCATAATGGAAAAAGTTCATTATAGTACATTGTTTGGAGCAAGTTCCCATATCATAATCAATGTATGTTACTTTGTATTTCATTCTCTTATGAATCCTTCAGACGCTTATATTGGAACAATTATTGGATTCTTCATTATTATTCTCACAAACAGTAGGCTTTTATGACTGTTTCTTCTCTCTATCTCTTACTGTTTTGGTTTCCTCCAGCTTGAGGGTTAAAAAGGGGTGACTAAATGTTTTTGGGGAGTTTGGCTTCTTAACACATATTTAGTTGCTTAGTATTTCTGTGCACTAGAGACTAGAGTTGTAGAACTCAATTTTGTTTTTGAAAGGTAAGGAAAACGGGATATTGCGAAACTTTGGGATCAGATCAATGAGGTTCCAATTGTTAAAACGCGAATTTACCTTTGTTTAATTAAACCTCATGTTGCCTCACTGAAATTTGCCTTGTGAATTTTTTTACCTCTAAGTCTTGCTCATTCAAATGTCTACTGCTGATCCCATTGTTTGAGCAGGTACTTGTACGCGATATATGGGTATTTGAGAAGTCTCTATTTCACACTGGAGCATACTGGCGGCTCTGTGGACGAATTCCTCCTAAATAATTTTACTACTTGTTAGCTTCATTTGTTTGTTTTGACATGTACAGTTGCAAGGAAAAATTTGCTGATGCCACACAATTTTGTAAGTTGAGCATGTGTTTCTTTTGTTCCACAAGTAGGTCTACTAAATCATTTAATCTTGATAATGGCATGGACCCATGGATGTTGGGTTTTCGGCAGAAGTTAACACAATAACACTGTCCCTTGTAACAAATATTTCCTTCCAGGCTGTATAATTTATGAGTTTGAAATACTTTATTATAGTGGTTCAAAAATTCTGCATTTTCTCATGGCTTAAATTGTGTATAATCATGTTTAAGTTTCAGTCACACCTGAAAATCTGTCTGAACAGGGAGAGTAGAGAATATTTCTTTGGGATAACCAAACTGATGGTGGTATTATCCAAGAAAAGAATCTCCCCTCTACCTTTGTTTTCACTTGCACTCCACTTTTTGTAAGGGATACCATGTTTCACGCACATAGAAGTTACAACCACCTACACCATTTGTAAATCAAATTCCTCTCATTTGACCTTAAGAAATGGATCAAAAAGAGCAGCAGCTTCAATCTCTTGGAATCTGCCAGAGATTGTTCTGCTTCATTATGAAAACCTTAACTGCACAAGCCCTTAAACCTGTAACCTTGGGCCCTCCAGTCCCACTCTCGCAAACTCGAAAGACAAGTTGGTCAGTTATCAATCGACAAGAGATGAATACTCAACACATTGGTTCTATCCATGAAGCTGAAGATTCTGAAAGTTTGGCCTCAATTGAGATAGAAGGTGAAGCTTCACATCTGCTCGGTGCTGAGGGATTTGATTGGTGGTATGATCAAGGGAAGGTAATAGTGGAAACTGTGGCTGAATGTAAAACCAAAACTCCACGAAAGATGGTTAGCATTAAAGATGAACCTGAAGTTATAAATGGAAGCAAGAGAAGGAAGAAGAACGGGGCAGCGGAGCGAAGACACGACGGTGAGCTGAGACCTTTGAGGTCTATTCTGAAGGTGGGTTCAAATTTGACTGAGACATCACCTCCGGTTGTTGATGTCAATGCTATGAGGAAAGCCACAATGGACTAGTCATCATCTTATCATCATCAAACGATTATCTGTTGCTTTATTCTTATTTTTTTC
This sequence comes from Beta corolliflora, assembly GCA_947648045.1. Classification (NCBI taxonomy): domain Eukaryota; kingdom Viridiplantae; phylum Streptophyta; class Magnoliopsida; order Caryophyllales; family Amaranthaceae; genus Beta; species Beta corolliflora. The sequence goes on along the minus strand of CANSZD010003217.1, from coordinate 508,258 downwards.
TTGCCAAGGTATTAGTCCATAATTGAAAGAGTATGCTTGGCCAAAGTTTCTAATAAATGATGGTAGTACCATGTTCGTTCTTTGATTAGTACTTGAACTTTTCTAGCATGCTCTTAGTAATCGATTATCGAAGCGAAATACTTAAAAAGTAACCGGATAATCATATACTAATCTATTCATGAGGGCAAAAATGCTAAATTTTCTTTAAAAAGAAAATAGAAAGAAAATCAAAATCCAAAGTAGGACCACTACAAGAACTTTGTGGTTCATGCAGTATCGATTTTTTTAAAAAGACAACATTCATTATTCATGTGGCCATTCTTTATTCAAGGATCTTGATCTCTTTTGAACCTAAACTATTTTCATATGAATTCGTAATATGTATCCACCATGTTTCTTCTTACTTGCAACAGTTTAATTTTTATATTTGTTAATGCATAACTTCAACTATTACTATAATTAATTATTAATATTAAAAAATATAAAAAGTAGTTATTCAAAAAAATATAATATTCAAAAAAATATACATTGAGACAAATCTAACAAGATCTCACATGAATGTTTTTCCTTAACTATATGAGTACGTCTTGGGTGCAACATGTTACACAATAACTTATTGTGTAACAAAACCTCACACGTACATGATGACACAGACCCGAACAAAAATAATATGGATTACACAAATAATGACGTGAATATGATGTCATTTTGTCATCTATTTCATGTCATTTGAATTTTTTTATAAAAGAATCGATGATTTATGGGTTGTTACACCATAACTTAATTATATTAGTAAGATCTTACACAAGAATTTATGTAACCATAATCACCAAAGATAAACTACCGTAGTTTGTGAGTAGTGTTAAAGTCAAACCATTGTAAGTAAAAAGGAACGGAGTAAGTATTAGATAACCATTCCATTTACCAAAATATGTTCAACAAGTCTTCTATGTGTCTGGCAGTAGGATTAATTAAGTATATTAAAACATAAGTAACCCCTAACCCCTTCCTTCTTCAATTTATATGAGTAACCCGTAAATTGGAAGTAACCCGAAAAATAATAAGAAACCCTAAAAATTATAAGTAAACTCTAATATATTAATAAGTAACTCCTAAGAGCTAAGACAAGTTATCCCAATAGGGGATAGAAGTAACCCCGACAATTATAAATAATCTCAACAATTATAAATAACCCCTAATCCCTTAATTAATAAACTCAAAATACAATAATTAACCTTATATGTGGACTAGCTGCATCATTAACCAACGGTGAGGCAAGCCGCATATGAAACTTAGCATATTTCATATATTCTTATATTCTCATGGCGGGAAATATGTTATATATTTTTCTAGTAACAGTTGTGTAACACTACCTAAGAATAAAGTTATTATAATATTACCTTACTTTTGTTTACCTAAAAAGATCAATAATAAGTACTACATCAAAATAAAATCCTTCACCAACAAAACAAAATAATCCCCCTAGTTTTTAGTTATTAGTGACCGTTACTTAACGGCAAGTTTTCTTTCTCTCTTTCTCTTTCAATGTCACAATATTTCTCCCTTGCTTCCTATTTCACTGCCTATCACACTCTCCCTATCCTTCATTCAAGCTAATCAAAGTAGTCCAACAATGGCGAGAAAAAATTCAATTTTTTTATCCTCATAATTTTTAATTTTTAGTGACCGTTACTTAACGACTAGTTTTCATTATCTCTTTCTCCTTCAACGTCACAATCTTTTTTGCCCTGGTTCCCGTTTCACTGCCTCTCACACTCTCCCCATCTTTCCTTCAAGCTAATCAAAGTAGTCCAACAATGGGCGAGACAAAATTCAATTTTTTATCCCCCTAGTTTTTATTTTTTAGTGACCGTTACTTAACGCCTAGTTTTCATTCTCTCTTTCTCCTTCAACGTCACAATCTTTTCCCCTGCTTCCTGTTTCACTGCCTCTCACACTCTCCCCATCCTTCCTTCAAGCTAGTCAAAGTACGTAGTCCAACAACGGCGAGATTTTTTTTTTTATCCACCAAGTTTTTAGTTTTTAGTGACCGTTACTTATAATAAACGGCTTGTTTTCATTCTCTCTTTCTCCTTCAACGTAACAATCTTTCTCCCTTGCTTCCTGTTTCACTGCCTCTCACACTCTCCCTATCCTTCCTTCAAGCTAATCAAAGTAGTCCTACAATGGGGAGACAAAATTCAATTTTTTTATCCCCCTAGTTTTTAGTTTTTTAGTGACCGTTACTTAACGGCTTGTTTTCTTTCTCTCTTTCTCCTTCAACGTCACAATCTTTCTCCCCTGCTTCCTGTTTCACTGCCTCTCACACTCTCCTCATATTTCCTCCAAGCTTATCAAAGTAGTCCAACAATGGGTGAGACAAAATTCAATTTTTTATCCCCCTAGTTTTTAGTTTTTAGTGACCGTTACTTAACGGCTAGTTTTCATTCTCTCTTTCTCCTTCAACGTCAAAATCATTCGTCCCTACTTCCTGTTTCACTGCCTCTCACACTCTCCTCATCCTTCCTTCAAGCTAGTCAAAGTAGTCCAACAATGGCAAGAAAAATTCAATTTTTTTAACCCCCTAATTTTTAGTGACCGTTACTTAACGGCTAGTTTTCATTCCCTTTTTCTCCTTCAATGTCTCAATCTTTCACCCCCTGGTTCCTGTTTTACTGCCTCTCACACTCTCCCCATCCTTCCTTCAAGCTAGTCAATGTAGGATATATTTAGTTCACCTTATATTATCTGATCTGAACTTATGTGATCTGATCTAATCAATTTGAACTTATTTTTTCTGATCCGATCCGATTTGAACTTATCTGATCTGATCTGAACTTATCTGATCTCATCTAAATTTATCTTTTATAAAACATATTATTACTAATATTATTATTACTTTGTTAATCATTACTAGTATTACTATTACTATCATTTTATTACTGTGCACAATTTTTAATAATATTAATAATAATAATAATAATACTATTACTACTACTACTACTACTACTAATAATAATAATGATAATAATAATAATAATAATAATAATAATAATAATAATAATAATAATAATAATAATAATAATAATAGCATAATTAGTTTTTTTTTGAAAAGAACATATAGTATATGAACATACAACTAACAATAAAAGAACACATATTTTAGGTTAAAAAAAACATATGGTTTATAGGAAAAAAGAACATATTGTTCATGTCTAAGGTCTGTTTATAATAAGAATTTAGGTAGTAATGAAAGAACATATTGTTCATGTCTAAGGTTCGTTTATAATAAGAATTTAGGTAGTAATGAAAGAACATATAATGATAATAAAAAAAGAACATATACTGAAAGAGCATACAAAATCTATTTAAAGTACACATTCTACAAATAAAAGATAGATGTCCCCTAAAAAAAATTAAAAGATAGATGTTATTTTTATATTGATGACATCTTTGGATTTAACTAACAAAATATTTTTTGTTATATCAATCAATTGTACTTATTTCATTATAAATAAACCTAAAAATATATATAATCATATGATCTTGAACAAAATTGTTAAACATTCTTCTTATATCATTGTCATGTTCTATATAACCTTTATTTTTTAAAGATAAGTTGAAATTTCGTGTAGGGGGACATTTGAAGGTGATGCCAATATCATTAGGTTATCCCTTGCTACTCATGTTTTATATAAACTAGTAACATATACTTTATATTATTCTGCCAAAATTGTTAAAAAAAATAAACATCATACTACCTCCGGTTCCGAAAGATCTTTCCTATTTGATATTTTTCACTATTCACAAGTTTCACTTTGACTGTTGTTTGTGACTTATATGTAAGAAAAAATATAGTCATGTGGGATCTTGTTAGATTCATTTAAATATGTATTTTATTAATATCCACTTTTTATAATTTTTTCAAATACACAATTAGAGATATTAGTGTCTAAAATTTTGCATTGGCATGCGTAAAAAGTGAAAGAGGGAAGATCTTTAGGAACCGGAGGGAGTATACTATTATCATGTTCTTTATATGTACAACATCAAAAATAACATCACATACCAAAATTGTTAATTAGAACAAATATAAAAAAGAACACGTACAAATGCCAAAATAACATTCTTCTTCTTGAACACAAATAGCTTGAAATAGTGATATCAATAACACATTTATAATAATAGAACCGAAATTAATAATAATTACCAATATTAATAATTAATAAGTACAACAACGACAATAATAATAATCCTTTTGAACAAATGTACTAGTAAATAGTAGCATTATTAATAGTAATAGTACGAAATCATATAACGTAATACTAATAATAATAGTAATAATAATAATAATAATATTAACAATAAAATAATAATACTAATAATAATAATAATACTAATAATACTAATAATAACAATAATAATAATAATAATAATAATAATAATAATAATATAATAGCGTTAGTAACACTACTAATCATAATAATCATGATAATCATGTTAACAATAACAATAATAACAATAATAATAAGTTTTTAAATATAAGCATGATCTGAACTGATCTGATCTTATCTAAACTGATCTGATCTGATTTGAAATAAGTAAAAATAAGGTGAACTAAACATAGCTGTAGTCCAACAATGGCGAAAAAAAATTCAATTTTTTATCCCCCTAGTTTTTAGTTTTTAGTGACCGTTACTTATTATAAACGACTTGTTTTCTTTCTCTCTTTCTCCTTCAACGTCATAATCTTTCTCCCTTGCTTGCAGTTTCACTGCCTATCACACTCTCACTATCCTTCCTTCAAGCTGATCAAAGTAGTCCAACAATGGCGAGACAAAATTCAATTTTTTTATCCCCCTAGTTTTTAGTTTTTTAGTGACCGTTACTTAACAGCTTGTTTTCTTTCTCTCATTCTCCTTCAACGTCACAATCTTTCTCCCCTGCTTCCTGTTTCACTGCCTCTCACACTCTCCCTATCCTTCCTTCAAGCTAATCAAAGTAGTCCAACAATGGTGAGACAATATTCCATTTTTTTTATCCCCTTAGTTTTTAGTGGTCGTTGCTTAACGACTAGTTTTCTTTCTCTCTTTCTCCTTCAACGTCACAATCTTTCGTCCCTGCAACCTGTTTCATTGCCTCTCACACTCTTTCCATCCTTCCTTCAAGCTAGTCAAAGTAGTCCAACAATGGCGAGAAAAAATTCAATTTTTTAACCCCCTTAGTTTTCAGTTTTTAGTTACTATTACTTAACGGCTAGTTTTCTTTCCCTCTTTCTCCTTCAACGTCACAATCTTTCTCCCCTGCTTCCTGTTTCACTGCCTCTCACACTCTTCCCATCCTTCATTCAATCTAATCAAAGTAGTCCAACAATGGCGAGACAAAATTCAATTTTTTTATCCCCCTAGTTTTTAATTTTTAGTGACCGTTACTTAATGGCTAATTTTCTTTCTCCTTCAACGTCACAATCTTTCTCCCCTGCTTCCTGTTTCGCTGCCTCGCACACTCTCCCCATCCTTCCTTCAATCTAATCAAAGTAGTCACACAATGGCGAGAAAAAATTCAATTTTTTTTATTCCCCTAGTTTTTAGTAACCGTTACTTAACGGCTAGTTTTCTTTCTCTCTTTGTCCTTCAACGTCACAATCTTTCTCCCCTGCTTCCTGTTTCATTGCCTCTCACACTCTCCCCATTCTTCGTTCAAGCTAATCAAAGTATTCCAAAAATGGCGAGACAAAATTCAATTTTTTATTTCCCTAGTTTTTAGTTTTTAGTGACCGTTACTTAACGACTAGTTTTCATTCTCTCATTCTCCTTCAACGTCACAATCTTTGTGCCCTGGTTCCTATTTCACTGCCTCTCACACTCTCCCCATCCTTCCTTCAAGCTAATTAAAGTAGTCTAACACTTGGTCAGGTAATATTCAACCTTTGGAGAAGGCTAAGATATTCATCTTCGTGTAACCATCTATCAAGAATTCCATTGGGCATGATCGAACTGATAGACAAGAGCTTTAAAATCATTTCTCTAGAAATTTGTACTTGAGCGAGCTGTTAGTATCCCTACCAGATTATGGTGACGAATGCTCCTCAATTCCTCACACTTAGCCATGAAACTCTTAGACCCACCTCCTTGTTGCAAGTTTAGTACTTTGACAACCACCATATTTCCGTCTAGGGTCACTTTTAATACAGACCCAAAAGAACTAAAACCAAGTAAATTTTCACAAAATCCATCTGTTGCTTTGAGTAGCATGTCGTAGGAAACTTCCAGGTATGATTTCTTCACTAGTTCGTCTGATGAAACCAATTTTCTTTTCCTACTATGACGAGTGAAGTACAATTATATGCATGTAACCATGGCCAATTCCACAACAAATGCGCATATTACTATAACAACCAACTTAAGAGAGCACGTGAAACTCTTCTCTTCCCTTCATTCTCCACACATATTGGTAGATGTAGCTCAAGGATTCCTCCACAAATCCTGTTATTTCACGTAAGAGCTATTGCACTTGCATTTACAAAAACTCCTTTTGTTGGAACTCTTCCCTCAAAATTTTTGTAAGATAAGTTTATTAGGTATTTTAAGTGAAGCGAAGAGAAATATTCTGGAATGGGGACAGAAAGTTTACTATGGGAAAGATCAACTTCTAAAAGACTTTTCAAAGAGGTAAATGATGGAGGAATTGGACCGTGGAAGAGATTATCTCCCATGTACAATTTTTGAAGAGCATGTAAGCTGCTAAAGACAACTGAAATTTTACCAAAAAATCGTAATATATAGCCTCACTTCTTAAGCCGAGATTATTTTTGTAAATAAGATTTATTAGCATAATAATCGATACATAATTGTTTGTGCTTTTTGAGAAATCAAAATTTGTGAATAGTTCTTATGTGAATTTTATCTGTGAATGTGGATATTGTGTGATATGTGATAAGTAATATGAATTATGAGTTAAGATAAGTTATTTGTGCATTACGTTAAGAACGTTGAGTAATGTTCCCGAATTATGAGATTTAGAGCTTTTATCGATATTGTGTTTAAGTTATTCTTTAATTTGAATTAAAGAATAACGATAGCGGAAATATCGCCTAGCGGGAATGTCACTTAAACTAAACAAAAATATAACTCAATTAAAATAATCCAAAAAAATATACATAAAGAGCAAAACAACCTCATAAACCCAATGTAGTAATTAAATACGGAACATATGATAGAATAGATTGAACATCACTTTATAATTAAAGTAGTTAATTAATGTGAACATAATGTTGAATATATGAGAACATAAAACTTTTAGGTGTAAACATTAGTTGACATATATTGGGGAAGACTTGAGTAATAGATTGGGGAAGACACAAATCATGAGAGATAAAAGAAAGTAGAGGACAAAAAAAAAGTAGGAGAGAGAAACAAAAAAACAAGAGACAAAAACGTTCATATATACTCCCTCCGTTCTTTATTAGTTTACCCGTATTCCTTTTTGGGATGTCCCTTATTAGTTTACCCATTTATTTTGTTTCTATTTTTGGAATGGGACCACTAACTTTCCATCACACATACATTCAACTTTAATATAAAATAATAGTTTTTCTTTCTTTCTATGTCCCACAACATTGTTTCTCCTAAAACTTTGTGCAAAAGAAACGGGTAAACTAATAAAGACCGGAGGGAGTATTTGCTAGCATAAAATCTAGTGTTGAATATAGTCATTGGACCGAACATATGATCACTCTAAACGGACTCAGTGACAGGCTAAAGTCGTATCACCTAATCAAAAATAACCTAAGGTCCACTAACTAGTAGTCAGGGAAGTCAGGATCGAATCCACAGGGAGAAAGTTATACTATTGTATATGAATTCTAATATTATACTAACTAAATCAGATGAAAATGGTTGTGTTATTTACCTAAGCAAATAACAAAATTAAATACGAGGGAATGAATCAATTAATAAAGAACTAGGATTATGGATCACTATGCATACAATTCGGGAAATCAAGGACGAATAACAACTACCTAATAACTCAATTTATCTAGGGCACATGTAATTTCTCTCGAACATTACCTCCCTCAAAGATCACCTAGCCGCTCTTGTATGGTCAAGGATCACTCCGCCTAATGATTGAAAGCCTATACGGTATCTCTCCTCTCGAAGCAGATTCAGTATTGCGATAGTAGAAATACAAATCAGGCCTAATTTATAAACCTAGCATGAACGATTCAATCACAGGAAACAATTGAAATACAAGGCAATTAGACTAATCTATCAATCCCTCATTGCATACATAGATCCCCACAATTCTAAAAATAAGACTACTCACTCATGTTTATGAAAACAATAACAAAATCAATATAAAAATTCATACTTTGAAACATTGCAAATAACTAAGAAATTAATCTAATCAATAATAGAGAAAGCAATAAAGAAGATTACCAAACTGAAGAACTATATTGAACTGCGAATAATCCAAAGGTTTGATCTTGAATCCAAAGCGAAAAGTAACAAACTAGGGTTCTTGAATAACTCTCTAGAGAAAACTATGAAAAATAAGGGCTAAAACAAAGATGAATAAAAGATATTATGATTTGGCTATTTATACTAAGCCTAAAACAATTAGGAAAAGTATTATAAAAATAGCCCGAAAATCATTAAAATGCACGTGCCGGGTTAACCACCCGATCTGGCCAAGCATACCCGATGAAATCGGGCCAAACAAACTTGTCACAGCACAAAATGCATAGCGCCCGATGCAATCGGGCAGGACCCGCCCGATGCAATCGGGCCGCCTAGGTTTCATCAGCAGTGCACAACGCAGCACAAACAGGTACACCCGATGTAGTCGGGCCGACACGCCCGATCGGGCTTCAACAACGATTTACGAACGGACGGATGACACTCGATCGGGCCCGCTACGAAACTTCCAAATGTCTCTTGTGGGCGCCTGATGGGATCGGGCCTGGCCACTTTTCTTCGTTCTTAGCTCCGCGTGCCAAGTCTTCAACTCTTCTTTTGCTCAAGGGTCCCGGAAAGTGTCCTCAGGACCTTGGAACTCAGCATCAAACCTCTCCAATCTAGTGTAGCGGTCATATGATAGTAGAAAATAGGGAAATAATTCCCTAAAACCTGCAATTCGACACAAAACAGAAAACCACAACTAGATGGAGAAAGTTAGCATAAAATGGCTCCTAAGAGCACCATTGACATCTTTTTTAGCTTATAAGTAGGGGGGAAACTCTATATAAAACCATAACATCAAACTCCCGCAAGCTAAACCTTTGCTTGTCCCCAAGCAAAGCACAACATGAATATGAATAAAATTGCTTCACCCCTCAAACAAGAAATTCAAACTCAAACATTTTCAACTCAAAATCCTTCAAGCAAGCAAAATTCAAGTTCAGTTGTTCAGATTACCCTGACCACCAATCACCTAAGCAAACCATCAAAAGCAGCTGCCCTTCATAACATGCAAATCTTGAAAAGGTGCTCACCGAGGTGTCACTCCTCTTAATTTTGTGGCGAGCATAAAATGTGCCCGATCGCTCATCAACCCAACCATAATATCCCTTCCCACTCACACTCATATGTGTTTAGAAAAGTATAATATCGCTCATCCTAATCAGGTCGACTCAAATAACAAACTTAATCTTCAACTTTGGCATATTGACTCAGTATTATTCCAATAGACAATCAAACATGTGCTCAAAAGGTCTTTCTCAGGGTTGTAATGGGGCTCGAGTAAAGGTAAGGAAATTATTTGAGGAATGTGGTGGAAAAGCCAAGAAAAGGGGAGCAAAAACACTAGTAAGACTAGGTGTGGTCGAAACAACTCCCATGGTCTCAACAACATGACCAAGATAATAACCAACTTTGAAATTTCACGAACCAACCAATAATATGTCTCCACTACTTCATTTCTCGTTTAATGCAACGCTTGAATTCGTTGTCATAGAGACCATTACGTGTTGCATTAGCTCTAATGCAACGAACTTGAACCATTGCATCCGCTGGCGTTGCATTAGCTCTAATGCAACGAAAGAGTGATCTAATGCGACGCCTATACCCAGTCGTTGCATTAGCTGACAGCTCATGCAACGTTGCCAAAATAGTGTTGTTAACTCATACAATGGTCACTTTTGCAACGGTTTGGTGAATAATGCAACGTTTACACTACTAATGCAACGGCTACATATAATAATAATAATAATAATAATAATAATAATAATAATAATAATAATAATAATAATAATAATAATAATAATAATAATAATAATAATAATAATAATAATAATAATAATAATAATAATAATAATAATATTAATAATAATAATAATAATAATGTTGACCATAAAAAAGATTTCAATTGACATAAAAATTGTAACATTATAAGTTTAGTGCCCAAGGACACATTACAAAATAACCATTCACTAATAAATCAATGTTCCATGTCTGTATAACAAATCTAACTTAACTAGAACCCGCAAAATGATGAAAAAAACAAAAAAGAGCCTCCACCATCTCATTCGTTGGATTTTTACTTCTGGTCCATTTAGCTCACCACACACCTACAAGTTGGATCATGAAGTATTAGATTAAGTAATAACTTAAACAAAGCAAGTTTGAGATACTATCTGCCTCCATCTGCTTTCACCTATTATATTGAAGAGCTTGCTAACCAAGCAGGACCTTGATTATCAATATGAAAAGAGTTCCTTCTTTTTAATTTTAATGAATCATAAACAAATTCAATCACAGAACTAGACAGAGAAAGAAAATAATTACCTGATTAATTGTCCCACCAGCAGACTGCCTATTTTGTTCACTGACATGCGGTACACTATTTGCATCCTCTTTGGGATCGGTGGGCTCACAAAATTAGGAATGACAAGATCTAATCCAGGATTTAGCCTTTTTTACCAAAAAATTGAAGTCCCAAAGAGGATTACATTCTTTTCTTGGCCGATGAATATGATAGACTTAATGCTCCCTGCATTTGAAATCAAAAGTTCCACTTCTTTCTCAAGGTCACAGTTTGTACTTATTCTACTACATATCTAAATAAATTGTCATTGACTTAGCGTACAATGTGCCATTTTTATTCGGACAGACCGGCTATAGCTGCTATTCTAAATGAATTCTAAGTTCACTCACAACCACAAATATATATCAACTAAACAAAATCCTTCACCTTCTACTGACCATAATATATCAAAACAAGATCCAAAAACACACTATTAACCAACACAGTAACAATGTAGCTATATTCACTCGAATCAGAATGTCACAAACCTCATATTGCTCAAGCTCTGTTTCCCAAGCAACATAAGTCTTCAAATGCTTAGCATCATCGCCCGAGTAAACTCCAACCTTAGAATCAGTGAATTGTTAATAACCCTAGCTTGCTGCAAAAACAAATTAACAACAGTCAAATGCAACACAAGGCTCACATTTGATTATGGAGACGGCAAGAGGAAAGACGAACCTGATGAACTAAAACCACAGTAGGAGCCAAGAAAACACACACATTCTTTAGTGGATAATTGATCAAGTGAGCCATATCACACATTAACAATATAGCAATTATGGTCTTCCCACAACCAGTCTCTAAAACCACAATCACATTCTCCTCAGATGCTTTTCTTGCCAATTCTAATTCATACCTGCGGAAGTGAATACATGACGGTAAAGTTGTTGCTTTCACTAGCTAATAGTAGTATGCTACTTAGTGTATATTCTCTTTTTATTATTTGGTAAGTACTTGTATAATTCTTCTTCTATAACAGTCACACAGAAATAATAAATTCAGAGACCAAAGAGCGATATGGACAGAAGAAGTACCTATAAGGTTCCAAAAATTTGCAGAAAATAACTTGATAAACCAACTCATTGAGTCTTGAGCTGCAGATGGAATTAACCTAATAAAAGACTACACGTACTCTTGAACAGCATAAATTGCCAATAATCTAGGATTTTGTAGCTTTCAGATTGTGACAATAGGCATTTGCCAAATAACAAGACAAACAATCACCATCAAGAAGTGGAACAGAATATGATAACTTCAATTAATTTCATATTGCTCCTTTTGTGTTTGCTGTCAAAATACTATGTTGCTGCCAAATAATTTATTGTCAAAATACTAAGTTGCTATCAAATAATTTACTATCAAAATACTAAGTAATCAAATAAAAATCACCAACCAAAATTCAAGATAGAGATAGTAAATATTCTCTAGGATAGTTACCCATATGTAGTTTGTGTATACATATGCTCAACCTACAGCATGAAGCCCAAGTTAATCTGAAATTCACCAGGAAAACTAGCTATATCGCTCGGGTCTATGTAATAATGTGCTTCTCTATAACCATTCATGAGGTCTTTTCCGATACTGTATTTAGTTCAGAAGGGATTACATGCACCAAGAAATTACACAGAAGAAGACTGTTTTACTCACACATCAACATTTAGCTCTACAGGGCTTCTTTCTTGATATGCACCACAGCACCAGAATCACCAATCCCCTATGGCTCGACGTGCTATATGAGAAACTAAATGCATTTTTTATTTACTTCCAAATAGGCAAGGTTCTACACATAGTTCAGTAATATCTAAATAGAAATAAATCCATGAGAATTTGAACTCAATCAATAAAAAGCATTCTCAAAAATCCAATTTTCAGCTTATACAAACTCTATTTCGTCATAATTCTAATAGGATCAACAATATTGAATTTTTTTACAAACATGAGATATTTGAGAATTCAAGTTCGTTGATCTTTAATTAGAAATAACACAACAAAAATGTTTCTGCTTTCCCCAATCACAAATTAATAATAATTCTAGAAAACATAAAGCGAGGAAGTGCGATATACCTAGAGTTCAAGGAGAAGTTAGCAGACAAAAAAAAAGAATCGCTGCCACATCGGGCAGTAGTGTCCCGATTGGAAATGCCACCAAGAGAAGCGTTGTTACTGACAGAACTAGTGCAGTGCCTTTGCGTTTCTCCATACTATCAGCAACATATTTTTCTGCAATTGCCAGCCCCAAAATCTGCCATTCCATCCAAAAATCAGTGCACTCATCACTCAGTAAATCTTCATAAGTCTCAACAAAATCACACAAAACCAAACACAAACAAAATCATAATCACCTGAATCGATAGATCAAACCTCTTTGAACGAACAACCACTTCCAATCATAAACCCCTAATTTTCCAAATCACAAACCATAAAACATATAAAGAAGATCCCTAGAAATTGACCGAACACGAAATTAGGGTTTCGAGGAATTGAGATCAAGTACCAAAAATTACCAACGCAAAAATTAGGGTTTTTTCGCCCCAATGATTACTTCAAAGAGAGATGAATCGACACCAAAATTTCAAAAGGAATTGGAATGAGAGGTAAAGAAGAAATTACCTAGCTTAGACAGAACTAAACAGAGCTCATCTTGCAAGCGTTGTCGTCGAAGCTCCATACTTGCAATGGCGGGCTTGTTTGCAGGACACGAATGGCGAATGAGGGCATGCATGAAGAGAGGTACAGGTTTGAGATCTGAGATGGAAGTATGGAACTTTCTCTCTCTCCCTGAACCTGATCTTTTTCTTTCTTTATTGGATCTTTCTCTCTCCTAATCGGGAAATTAATATTGGGCTTTAATGTGTGAGCGGGCTGGACGCTTGCTTTGAAAATTTCCGGAAATCTTAGGCGGGAATGGACTGCCGTTGCAATTGCTCTACCAATTGCAACGCTACGACACCTAATGCAACCCTTAGCTCAAGCCGTTGCAATAGTTACACTTCTAGCGTGATATTATCAATAGCCGTTGCACTAGCCCCTTATATTGCAACGGTAATAAGGGGTGTCGTTGCACTAGCCAATTTAAAGGGGTTGTATTTGATAAAAAATGTAGTAGTGCTCCTTCAGTATAATTTTCAATAATTTTTCATGAATCAAAAACTTTTTGGAACTTAATGAGTGAAGATCATGGAGACTTTTCATGTATTATTTTTTCTTTCTTTCTTTTTTTTCACTTTACTTTTGCTCTTTTCTTTGTACCAACATGATATTATTTTCCAACCAACCCACAGAATCAACCACACAATATAGTATCAACCTAACAAATGCTCCCCCAAGCTAGGCTTGGGACAATAATCATTGAAAAGGCTCAAGGCGTGTAATGCGGCTTAATATAGATCCAAAAAGTCATTAGGCTCAGCAGGATTAGGGAGTAAAATAATTCATTTAACAACTCTGATGCTTAAGAATTAAACAGATGAATGCCTCTATCACAACACATGTCCAAAGTCATTAGAAGTCAACGAGTACAATGCCAAAATCAAGATAAGAATGCTACGAGGAACTAACACACAAGAATAGACTGGATAAAGATATAAATCCAAAGGCTAGAATGAATCCTCATAGGCTAACCAGTTCAAGCATGCAGTCAAAGTAGGCGCTTTATCATCAAAATCCACTCAAGATCAAGGCAATCAGAGATCACATCACAACATCCCAATCACAAATGCCCAACTATCCAGTATAATGAGTTAAATCATTTTTCAAAGCAAAGTTCGGGGCACAGGGAAGCAATCAATCTATTCATATTCAACTCGTATTTTTGGTGTTTTTTCAGCAATATTTCATTTTTTGTGATTTTTCATTTTTTTTCAAAGCAATTAAACTAACTTAACTAACCTAAAAAGCAGTAAAAGAGAGAGAAGTACTTACAGAAATCCTCCCCCAAGCTGAACTTGGCAATGGCCTCATTGCAACAAGGGAAAGGAAAGGCATGGATATCAGCCATCCATGTAAGTATCATCACCATCATCATCCTCACCTCCGTCACCATCCTCGCTCATGCCACCCCTATTACTGGATCCCGGCTGGCTGTAACTCGGGTTCCAAGTGTACCAAGAGGGGTGCGGATCTGTTTCAGCAATCCGATGAAGTCTGCAGTATTCATCGTACATGGGATACATAGCCAGATGTTGACAGGCTAAAGTCGTATCACCTAATCAAAAATAACCTAAGGTCCACTAACTAGTAGTTAGGGAAGTCAGGATCGAATCCACAGGGAGAAAGTTATACTATTGTATATGAATTCTAATATTATATTAACTAAATCAGATGAAAATGGTTGTGGTACTAACCTAAGCAAATAACAGAATTTAATACGAGGGAATGAATCAATTAATAAAGAACTAGGATTTTGGATCATTATGCATACAATTCGGGAAATCAGGGACGAATAACTCAATTTATCTAGGGCACATGTAATTTCTCTCGAACATTACCTCCCTCAAAGATCACCTAGCCGCTCTCGCATGGTCAAGGATCACTCCGCCTAATGATTGAAAGCCTATACGGTATCTCTCCTCTCGAAGCAGATTCAGTATTGCGATAGTAGAAATACAAATCAGGCCTAATTTATAAATCTAGCATGAACGATTCAATCACAGGAAATTAAACAATTGAAATAAAAGGCAATTAGACTAATCTATCAATCCCTCATTGCATACATAGATCCCCACAATCCTAGAAATAAGACTACTCACTCATGTTTATGAAAACAATAACAAAATCATACTTTGAAACATTGCAAATAACTAAGAAATTAATCTAATCAATAATAGAGAAAGCAATAAAGAAGATTACCAAACTGAAGAACTATATTGAACTGCGAATAATCCAAAGGTATGATCTTGAATCCCAAGGGAAAAGTAACAAACTAGGGTTCTTGAATAACTCTCTAGAGAAAACTATGAAAAATAAGGGCTAAAACAAAGATGAATAAAAGATATTCTGATTTGGCTATTTATACTAAGCCTAAAACAATTAGGAAAAGTATTATAAAAATAGCCCGGAAATCATTAAAATGCGCGTGCCGGGTTAACCGCCCGATCTGGCCAAGCATGCCCGATGATATCGGGCCAAACAAACTTGTCACAACACAAAATGGCTAGCGCCCGATGCAATCGGGTAGGACCCGCCCGATGCAATCGGGCCGCCTATGTTTCATCAGCAGTACACAACGCAGCACAAACAAGTACTCCCGATGTAGTCGGGCCGACACGCCCGATCGGGTTTCAACAACAATTTACGAACGGGCGAAGGACACCCGATCGGGCCCGCTACAAAACTTCCAAATGTCTCTTGTGGGCGCCCGATCGGGCTAGGCCGCCCGATGTGATCGGGCCTGGCCACTTTTCTTCGTTCTTGGCTCCAAGTGCCAAGTCTTCAACTCTTCTTTTGCTCAAGGGTCCCGGAAAGTGTCCTCAGGACCTTGGAACTCAGCATCAAACCTCTCCAATCCAGTGTAGCGGTCATATAATAGTAGAAAATAGGGAAATAATTCCCCTAAAACCTGCAATTCGACACAAAATAGAAAACCACAACTAGATGGAGAAAGTTAGCATAAAATGACTCCTAAGAGCACCATTGACATCCTTTTTAGCTTATAAGTAGGGGGAAAATTCTATATAAAACCATAACATCACTCAGTCAACAGTACTATGAACAACAATTAACCCTGGACTAAACATATAATCGCTCTTAATAAAATTCAGGAGTAAGAAAAAAAAAAGGGAAAAATATCTTCTAAAGCAATATAATAAAATACAATAACCTTAAACATCCTACTTAATTTTATTTTAAAAAAATCCTACTTAATGCATATAATTCGTTTCATAACAGTCAATGTTCATATAGTTCATTAACGAAAATCCTAACAAGGATGATCATTAGATTGGACATATGATCACTGTAAATGAACACTAGTCAATGAACCAGTTGACCCAGGACTAAACATATGAGCACTCAAAATAAACTTCAGGAGAGAGAGAGAGAGAGAGAGAGAGAGAGAGAGAGAGAGAGAGAGAGAGAGAGAGAGAGAGAGAGAGAGAGAGAGAGAGAGAGAGAGAGAGGAAACATATCTTTTAAAAGCAATATAATAAATTAAGCAAAGGAGAGAGATTGAATTTTAGGGGAGAAAAAATAATTGAGGAGACACAAATTAGGAGAGAAAAGAGCGTGTCAATGAGACATATAGAAAAGCACGAGAGGGAGAAAATGGCCCAATGTTAATGAGTCTAGGTGGCTCGCAAATTATTCGAGCTCGGCTCGAAATTCTAGAGAGTCAAGTATAGCAAAGTTTGATTCGAAAAATTCATGAGCATGCTCAAAATACGTTTTAGGCTTTTAGCTACTTCCTCCGTTCTGAAATAAATGAAACACTTTTCTCAAAAAGTTCTCATATAAAAGAGATAAACGTTTCATTTATTTCATAAAGGATGAAGTATATTATTTTCCATATTATGCAAATTGAATTTTTTGTCAAGAGGGACCTTTTAAAACATTTTGGTTGTGAGCAGAGACCCAAAAAAAATAATTTGTGAACAAGGACCCAATTACACACTTTGTTTGTTGTTTAGGACCCATGGTCATATTCCGGCAATAAAGTTAATTTTTCGGTGGTTGACTTCATCTAATCACCTTTCCCCCTCCTCAATCTCATGCGTGAGATACACCCTCTAACTTTCATTCATTCCCCTCAAATCCCCCTCTCTCTTCAATTTCCTTCGAAAAGAATATGGTGGCTCCATGGGAAACTCTGCCATCTTCCGACGCAATTTGAGTAATGATGTGACTATTAAATTCGTTTTTTTTTTCCGAAGGAAATTGAAGAGAGCGAGGGGATTTGAGGGAGAGGGAAAAGTTGATGAAATCTGTGCTTGGGAAGAAGAATTGAGGGAGAGGGAGATAGAGGAGTTGCCATGGCTAGGGGTGTTCATAACCGGGTACCCGGTTCTTTCGGGTACCCGGATATACGGGTACCTGCATTTGCGGGTATTTAAATATGCGACCCGTGACCCGACACGGAAGGACGGGGTACCCGCAAACCGGGTACTCGGAATTTCCGGGTCGGGTATAGGGTACCCGGCTTAATATTTTTTTTTAAAAAAAATAAGCATTCATTTTGAGTCATTTACCTCGGATACCATTGCTTGGAAATGAAAATGTAAAAGAAACAAGTCCAGATGAGTGAGTGAAGTTCAGAGACCATGATATGAGTAATAGTCTAATAGATATTAGTTTTGAGTGTTTGACAGCAGTCTCACAACCTATTTAATAAGATTTGCTTCAAATATCCCACAACTTTAAAACATCATCGCACAAAATCAGTCAGATGTGTATGAGATTAAATAGTTTTTAGATCTATAAAGTTAACAAAAATAGACCCCAAAAATTGATAAAAATGGGAAAAAACTGA
This sequence comes from Beta corolliflora, assembly GCA_947648045.1. Taxonomy (NCBI): domain Eukaryota; kingdom Viridiplantae; phylum Streptophyta; class Magnoliopsida; order Caryophyllales; family Amaranthaceae; genus Beta; species Beta corolliflora. Next base: position 489,990 of record CANSZD010003217.1, on the reverse strand, counting down.
AGAAAAGAGACAATATGAGCCTACCCGCTCCGTCAGAGCCAATAATAGCGGTGGCGGAGAGGTTGTTGCTTCGGCCTGCAGTGCCGTTGCTTCCACTGCTGTAGGTGCTTCGGCCTGCCGGAGACTTAGAGGCTAAGTGTGGAGTGTGGAGAGAGAAATCATAAATACTAAATGTGAGAGTAATGTGACTGTATCAGTATGTAACTATGTATTGTAATGCTTCAAGGAAGTACGAAACTGACGCAACAACCTAAGTAGAGGAACAAAATGGCTAAGCCTAGTGAGACAGTGAGCAGAGCCCAAACTAAAAAGATTTTTACCGGGTAATCGGGTACCCGCTTGACTAAGATTAGCGGCCCGTGACCCGACCCGGAAGAAGCGGGTCGGGTACCCGGCCCATTAAAATCAGAAATTTTAAAAAACTACCCGGTTTTTTGTGGCGGGTCGGCGGGTCAACCGGGTCGGTTTTTTTTAGCACCCCTAGCCATGGCAGAAAGAGGAGAGAGAAAGGGGTGAGGGGAGGGGTTTTTATCTCACCCGTGAGATTAAGGAGGGGAAAAGGTGATTAAATGAACTAAACCGCCGGAAAGTTGACTTTATTGCCGGAATATGGCCAATGGGTTCTAAACAACAAACAAAGTGTGTTATTGGGTCTCTATTCACAATTAATTTTTTTTGGGGCCCCCGCTCACAACCAAAATGTTTTAAAAGGTCCCTCTTGACAAAAAAATCATGCAAATTTAATGAAAAGTTATACTTAAATTGTGCATAATACTTGTGGAAAACTCAAAATAAGTAGTCCAAACCTATTTATAAAATATATGTAATATATTTTTTTTGACTCATAGTTGAGTTTTAAGGTAAATTAAACTATAATATTTAAGTTCGAAAAAGCTCGAGATTCGGCTCGAGTTCGAGTAAAAGTGTTACGAGCCGAGCCGAGCCGAGCAACCCTAAGCTCGATGTCGGTTCGGCTTATTAACACCCCCTATGCCCAACAACTCACTCTACTAAACGACCTCGTCTTCTTTGTACGCACGGTCCTTCACATACGGACTTACGCACTTACTAATTTATAATCCTCCTCGGAGAATCAGAAAAGTGACGGCCAATTGAGGATTGACCAGTGAAATTTTTCTAAAAACATAAGCAAAATGCTGCATCAGAGCAAGAACTAAAGAGTATGGGATGTGGATGCTCCACTCTCTCAACACCCAATCACAACCTTTTTCTCTCTCTTCCCTCAACACTTCCCATCAAACCAAAATCAAATTATTTTCGCAATCACCCAACTTTTTCATTTCATTCCCATCTCCCTAATCTCAGCAACATAACCATGTCTCAATCCCCACTTCCATCATCTCTTCCTCCCAATTCCAGCAAAATCGACTCATTTGAAACCCAACAAGATATTTCTGGAAAACCCATCTTTAATCCACATGAAATTAATCCAAAATTGCTTCAGAAATTGCTTTATGATGGCCTGGTTTGGTCTTCTCTTCATGGGCTTCTTGTTGGAGATAGAAATGTTCTGGTATGTCCAAAGTTTTCTGCTTTAGATTAGCCTATACTTGTTATATTTTTGCTCTTTATATTTTTTTATTTGATCATTTTAATTTGTTGATTTGGGTTTTCCTTTGTAGTTGTTGTTTTCTCTTAGAAAAATGCCTAATTGTTCATTTAAGTTAATTAAGAGTTGCTAGGTGTTTTGTTGACATGATTGTTGGACCATGATAAAGTTGCAATATGTTTAGAAATTCAGAGAAATTTATTTGCTCTATGCCTAAAGAAAAAGATTCATAGAATATGATTTTGGTAAAGGAACTATTATTGGTTTTGTGGGCAGTAAGGCGTTGGAATTGGGTGCTAAATGGCAGTATTTCTCTCTTTAATATGGTTGGTTAATTTGCAGAGATCAGGGACAGTTCCTGGGGTTGGTATGGTTCAAGCCCCATTTTCTCTTTTGCCTGCATCATTCCCTCAGGATCACTTCAAGCAAGCATGTGAATTAGCTCCAATTTTCAACGAACTCTTCGACCGTGTCAGTTTGGATGCGAAATTTCTCCAAGATTCGTTATCGAGGTTCGTCTTCACCATGTAGATTTTGTACATTGTAAAAGTTATATTCTTGTTACCTGCTGTATTTCTTGTCTCTTCCTATCTCCAATTTTGTTACAATTCACAGAATTGTTTCATGAAGAAATCTAAAAAGTTTCAATGGAGGACACAAGATATTTCTCTATCACTGCTCAACCTTTGGAGCTCAGGAACTAAAACTAAGACTTATTATTTTGAGAGAGAATTACAGAATCTAATCTATGTAGAAATGAAAATGATTGCATAAGAAAATAAAGCTACAAAGAAAACTGCTACTTATTGTTCAGCTGAGCTGAGCTAAGCTAACTACCTATTAGTTAGTTACATCAATTACAAAGTAGAATTAGTTACAGAATTAGTTGTAACAAACTCAGCTTCAGGAATTACTTCTTCTGTAGGATATTTAACACCCTCCCTCAAACTAGGCAAGGTGTTAACCATGCCAAGTTTGGACAGCAAATGCTTGAACTGAGTTGATGGTAGGATCTTGGTGAAAACATCTGCAAGCTGGGATGAAGTGGGTAGATATGTCAATTGGAGGAGCCCTTCTAAGATCTTGTCTCTTGTGAAGTACACTTCTATTTCAATATGCTTAGTACGCTCATGGCAATATGAATTGAGCTTTGATTGTCACAGTGTAATGTGACAGGAGCAAGATTAGAGACACCAAGATCACCAAGCAACCTCACTAACCATGTAACTTCTGTTGCAGCAGCAGACGTTGCTCTGTATTCAGCTTCCGATGAGCTTTAGAAACAATACCTTGCTTCTTAGATTTCCAACTGATAGGAGAAGATCCCAAAAGAAGAACATACCCAGATATAGACCTTCTAGTATCAACACATGCTCCCCAATCAGAATCCGAGTATGCTTGGAGTGTTAACTGATGAGTAGCACACAAAAGTATTCCTTGTCCAATTGTAGAAGCTACATACTTTAAGACATGAATAAGAGCATTGTAATGTGATACTCTAGGAGCTTGCAAGAATTGACTAAGTTGCTGGACAGTGTAGGACAAGTCTGTCGAGTATGAGTGAGGAAATTCAATTTTCCTACTAAACATCTTAACTTAGTAGGATCAGAATATAACTCCCCTTCTGTAGCAGACAGCTTTAAGTTGAGAGGAAGAGGTGTAGTTGTAGACTTAGTGATAGAAATGCCAGCATCAAGTAGTAGTTCCTTGGTGAACTTTTTCTGAGTGATAGAAATTCCAGTAGGCAAATATCCAATTTCAATGCCTAAAAAATAGCTCAATCTACCCGGGTCTTTGATACTAAAAACATTATCCAAATGAGCCTTGATGTCTAATATAGCATGAACATCATTCCCTGTGAGGATTATGTCGTTATTAGATGAATGTTTAATAAAGAGAGAGTAGTCATTTTTAGATTGAACAAAGCCTTTATGAAGTAATTCCCCCACTAACTTGGCAAACCACTGTCTGGAAGCTTGTTTCAAGCCATACAGTGATTTGACAAGTTTGCAAACCTTGTTGGAAGGATTAGGAACACCCTCAGGAACCCTCATGTAGACCTCCTCATGTAAGTCCCCATGCAAGAAAGCGTTATTTACATCCAACCGAAAGAGATCCCAACCCCTGCTGGCAGCAACAGCAAGAATACATCTAACAGTAGTCATCTTAATGACTGGAGAGAAAGTTTCCTCAAAGTTTATCTCCCACTTCTGATTGAAGCCTTTAGCCACAAGCCTGGCTTTGAATCTTTCTATGGAACCATCTGATTTCAATTTAATCTTATAAACCCATTTAGATCCTATAGGTTTCTTATTGAGAGGAAGATCAACCAATATCCAAGTATGATTATTTTGTAATGTAAGAATCTCCTTGTCCATAGCTTGGACCCATCTAGGATCCTTGACAGCCTCTTGATAAGTAACAGGTTCAATGAGATGTTAAGTAGCAGCTATGGAAGCTATGTGAGGTGAAGGAAGTTCAGAAAAAGAGAGTAAAGAACACCAGTGAGGTGTTGTAGAGGAGACAGAACTGCAAATGTATTTTGACAAATGTGGAGGTGAAATAGAAGTTCTAGAACTTCTTCTGACAGGAGTGGTGGTGATGTCAAGTATGTCACCAAGATTTGTAGAAGGTGATATATTAATAGAAGGAGAACTAGGAGAAGATGTAGATGGAGATGAAGACTGTGTAGAAGTAGATGGTGTATGTATAGGTGAAGTAGATTGAGAGGATGAGAGTGGTGTAACATTATGTGGAGGAGAGGAAGGTGAGTGAGAAGAAGAAAGTGAAGGATGATCAGCAGTAGAAGAAGATGGAGTAAACTGGAAGATTTCAGGGATATCTATGAAATCAAGAGAAGTAGGATTGGTAGAGGTAGGAAGGAAAAACTGAAATGTAGGGGGAGAATCAAGTGAAGTGTGATGAAACGGAAAATGGTATTCATGGAACACTACATCTCTAGAAACAACTTGTAGTGTGTGAATATTGAGGAGTTTGTAAGCCTTTTGGCCAGTAGGGTAGCCAATGAAAACATGTGGTGTGGCTCTTGGAGAGAATTTAGATCTGTTGTGTGATGGTGTAGAAACAAAGCAAAGACTACCAAAGACTTTAAGATGATCAAGGGAAGGAGGATGTCCAAAGAGTTTTTCATATTGACTGTGATTATTTAAGGCAGGTAAAGGCATTCTATTGATTAGGTGAGCAGCACATAACACACGCTCACCCCAAAAAGAAATGGGAAGCTTAGCTTAGAAAAAGAGAGCCTTAGAAACCTCTAAAAGGTGCCTATGTTTGCGTTCAACCACCCCATTTTTTTGGGATGTGTCAACACAACTCTTATGATGTATTATGCCCTTAGCTAGGTAGAGTTGTTTAAGTGAACCTTCACATAGCTCAAGTGCATTATCTGACTATCTTCACAGAACCATGAAACTGATTATCAATGTATGATAAAAATTGAGGAAATATTGAAATGACATCAGACTTGTGCTTCAACATGAAAATCCATGTCATTCGAGTGAAATCATCTACAAATGTGAGAAAAAACTTACAGCCATTATGAGTTATTTCTCTATAAGGACCCCATGTATCAAGATGTAGCAATTCAAAAGCCATGCTTGTATGAATCTGACTAGTAGGGAAAGGGCATCTGATTGTCTAGATGCAGGACAAATTCGCCATCAAGAGTAGTACTAGTGTCAAAGATAGGGAGAACATGATGAAGTTGTTTGACAGGTAAATGACCAAACCTAAGATGCCAAAGCTTTGCTTTATTTATTACAGTACTAGCATTATTAGCAACATGAGCAGTAGTAGACTCAGTAGATGAAACCTGTGGCAGCAATGAAGAATCCAAGTAATACAGCCCATTTTTTAGTTTATCAAGAAGCTGTGGCCTCAGAGAAGGGCCCTATATAGAGCAAGTACTGTCAGTGAATGTAGCAGAACATCCTAGATCATTGCAAAGTTTAGGAATAGATATCAAGTTAAACTTGAAATCAGGCACAAAGAGGACATTCTGAAGTATTATGCCATGTTGTAACTTTATGGTGCCTATGTGAGTCACTTGAACCTGATTCCCATTAGGAATGGTAATGGTTTGGTGATTATCATTTATAGTATGATAGGAGGTAAATAAAGCCAAATCATGACACATATGGTCACTTGCTCCACTATCAACAATCCAGTGAGCATCAAATGAGGATAAGAAGCAAGATATACCCGCAACATTAGCAGAATGTGGTCCTGCATCTGAATGTTGTGCTGGAACAGTAGCAGAGTTGTGATTCATAGCTTGAAGAAATTGTTGATACTGAGCAACCGGAACAGAATGGTCTCTTCAGATGGAGTAGCCGTAGCTTCAGCAGTAGCCATTGCAGCCCTTTTTCCTTTGTAATGAGCTGGAAAACCAATGATTCTATAACACCTCTGCTTACTGTGACCAGACATCTGACAGTGGTTACAGTAGTAGTTGTTCCATTTCTTTGTGTCTTGTCCAGCAAATGTTCTTTGTGATGTGTTTTGAAATGTGGACTTATTTCTATCATCATACTCAGCAAATCTTTTTTTTGCTGCAAAAGCCATAGCTTGTTCATGATTATGATTCATTTTAGACATTTGCTTGTGCCTTTCTTCTTGCATCAGAAGCCTATAAGCATGTGAGATATTTGGTAAGGGCTTCATCATCAAAATACTGCCTCTTACAATATCATAACCCTCATTTAACTTCATCCGAAATTCTATAAGCCTCATGTCTTGTTGAGACTTCAGTAATTTCTTTGTGATGCTGCAGCTACAATTCTTGCATTCACATATTGGCAATGGTTCAATGGAATCAAACTGATCACATAACATCTTCAATCTTGTATGAAAACCAGATATATCATCACTATCTTGTTTTGCATCATTCAAAGCTTGTTTTAATGAATATAATTGTGTTCCAGATGACTGTCCATATCTCTCCTCCAAATGTGTCCAAATCTCATGAGCTGTGCTAAAATAAAGCACACTTCTAGCAATGTTCTGATCTAACACTCCAAGCAGCCATGAAATTAACATACTGTTACATCTTTCCCAAGCATTATGATTACTATCATCAGAATCAGGTTTAGTTATTGTGCCATCAACAAAACCTAGTTTGTTCTTTGCAGACAAACCTATTAGCATTGACCTCTTCCAATCACCATAAGATGTTCCATCAAATTGTATAGATACAAGTTTCATTCCAGGATTGTCAGATGGATGAAGATAATAAGGTGATGTAGGATTTTGAGAATTATCAGTAGATGAAGACATTTTGATTAGAAATCAACATGAATTTTAATCAATAGAAGATTCAATTTGAACAAATTGAATGATGAGAAGATGATTATGATTAGCGAAATGAAGAATTGATTGAAGAATGATGAAGAATGAAAGAAGATTGAACAAAATTTGCAGAAATGATGAAGAATGAACGAAAATTGAACAGAATTTGCAGCGGAAATTGAAATGACAGATTGATGAATACCTCAACAATTTTGGATCGAAATAGCTGAATCAAGTGAATCTGCAAACCAGTATCGCAACGAGGAGCTCTGATACCATGTTACAATTCACAGAATTGTTTCATGAAGAAATCTAAAAAGAATCAATGGAGGACACAAGATATTTCTCCATCACTGCTCAACCTGTGGAGCTCAGGAACTAAAACTAAGACTTATTATTTTGAGGGAGAATTACAGAATCTAATCTATGTAGAAATGAAAATGATTGCATAAGAAAATAAAGCTACAAAGAAAACTGCTACTTATAGTTCAGCTGAAAATAGTTCAGCTGAGCTGAGCTAAGCTAACTACCTATTAGTTAGTTACAGCAATTACAAAGTAGAATTAGTTAGTTGTAACAAACTCAGCTTTAGGTATTACTTCTTCTGTAGGATATTTAACAAATTTATATCAGCTTAGTTCTTTTAGTTACAAGTTGTGAAGGTAATTAAATATTTTAATCGTGCAAAATCTCGAAAAGTAACTGAAGTTGCTCAAGGACAATAATAAGGTGCAGATGTGGATTTCAGTATGAGCCTGGCTATCCTCAGCATGATTTTTTCCTGGGCTACAGTGAATAGTACCAGATTATGTTGCCATATTGGTGAATCAGATGTTGTAGTTTAGGTTAAGATACAGTCCATGAGATAAAGTAGTATTAGATGTAATTGAGATTCATGAACAAGAAGTTTGTCAAATGTGAGCGAAGTTAGTCTTTGGGTGGCAAGGAAATGTAATGGGTATGCATTCGTGATTGCTGCAAAAAGTCTTTATCCCTTATGACTAGGGTGTCAAAAGTTGCCATCTCGGTGAATCTCTAATTGAAAAGAGCGGAACTTGGCTCCTTGGTCAGATTAGCTTTTGTATTATTGTACTTACATAGCCTCTCCAGTATCATTACAAAGCTTTCTTATGGAAATCTACGCACGTCACTTCGTGGGTTTGGATTTTCTTTTGTTTTCACTCAGTTCTATATCAATTTCAGTTAGCAGATTGTGTAAGTGAAACTAAAGCTTCCGACTGTCTTTTATATTACAGAACCAGAAAAGTGGATGATTTCACGTCAAGACTGTTAGATATTCACTCCAAGATGATAGATATTAATAAGAAAGAGGTGAGTTTATATCTTTTTTAACTACTCTTTCAACATTTTAAGGGCAAATAGTTATCTGATTTGAAGATTATACATAGGAGTTACGTTTGGGCTTACATCGCTCAGATTACATGCTTGATGCACAAACCAAATCACTTCTCCAAATAGAGTTCAACACAATCTCATCTTCGTTTTCTGGGCTTTCTTGTCTTGTCAGTGAACTTCACAGGTAAGCTGTCCTCTGGATTACGAAATATATATACTCTTGTAAATTTAAGGCTCTTAGTAGTGTCTGCTGACAGATTGGAGGTTGTAATGTAGGAACTTGCTTGGTCACTATGCAAGTCAGCTTCAATTGGACTTTAGAAAGGTCCCTGAAAATGCATCTGTTCATCAGTTTGCAAAGGCACTAGCTGAAGCTTGGCGAGAGTACAATAATCCGAGGTCTGAGTTGCCTGAGAGGCTGTTGTTTCTGTTCCTTGTGTCTCATGTTCTTGTATAATTTACAGCATTGTTAAACTCGACAGGGCTGTTGTTCTAGTTGTGGTTCAAGCTGAGGAACGCAACATGTATGACCAGCATTGGCTATCTGATGTATTGAGGGAGTCATATCCTTTTTGTGTTTCTACCAAAAATAAATACGGCTATCTTAAAGTTCTCATCATTACAATCTGGATAGTTTAAATCAGTGTGATGTTTTTATGGGTATAAATGAATGGTCAACAAAATGCATTCAAACTATACATAAACGAGCTTATAGAAGACTTATTCAGAGGATGGGGCAGCATGTTTGAAGATTAAAATTTTTTTTCCGGGACTTGTGTACTGTGATCTGTCCTTGTGCCTCAGTTTTTCTTAACTGTGTAATACACATGATGTTACATCTATCAGGAAGACATTAGCAGAAATTGATGCAGAGGGCGAGTTACAGCCTGATGGAACACTTGTTGTGTATGTGATGACAAGGACATTGTGCCTTCCCCTTATTCCTTGTAATTAAGGTTTCACTTATATTATTATTACTATTACTAATTACTAATACTATAAGTTAATGCTGTGGCATTTATGACTTCAAGTTTCTACTTTCTAACTTGTTTATTGTAATACTGCAGAGATGGGGAAGCAATTGCAGTAGTGTATTTTAGAGCTGGTTATGCACCTACTGATTATCCTTCTGAGTTGGTTAGTGTCCCTGCTTCAGTTTATGACCCTTGATTTCACTAAAACAGGAGAAATGTATTGCTCCCTTTCTAGAGTTTGGTGTGCCAGTTCTATTCACAATTAAATCTTTAATGGGATTGTATATGCATCAAAATGAGGTGAACCTGCGGTGATTTTTTTATGACTGAGGTTATAGCAGCTGCCATACAAACAGCTTCCAAGTCGTAATTTGAGATATTTTAGGGATCAGATTTATTGACTTGAAGGTTTCCTTCTACTTTATAATTTACTGGTCCAATTAATTACCTGGCATAGAAATAAATTTGAACCATGGATCAGTCGCACTTCAGTGCTAATCATATAGTACTGCTAATCATATAGTAGTTAATGCTCCACAGGAATGGCGAGCTAGGCTATTGGTGGAGAAGTCATCTGCTGTGAAGTGTCCTTCAATTGCATATCATTTAGCAGGTACCAAGAAGATTCAGCAGGAGCTTGCAAAACCCAATGTACTTGAGAGGTAATTCTTGAGTTTTATGCAGATGTTTGACTCAAATTAGATTAACTATGCAGCTTAACCAGAAAATTTGTGTCTGGGAACTAATCTTTGCCACTAGCTGAAGTGCCTTTTTTTTAAACTGTTCTGCTGAAGACTAATTTTGTATGCTTATATCTGAGTATTCTTCTTTGATCTGTTGAGCTAGAAACATGAGCTGAGACTTTGTTAGTTGACCTTGGATCTTCAGCATGTTAAACTTTCTAAATGATGAATGGAAAATGGCATCCTGAGCTCTAAATTTGAGCTTGTCCCTGCTTCTTAAACAGGTTCCTTGATAACAAAGACGACATCGCCAAAGTGAGAAAATGCTTTGCAGGCCTGTGGAGTTTAGATGATACTCAAGTTATTCTAGATGCAATTGAAAAACCTGAGTTGTACGTGATGAAACCTCAGAGAGAAGGCGGAGGTACCACTACTTGCAGTTTTGCAGACTTCATTACTTGCTTATATGTGCGTGCGTGTATGCGTGCGTGCGTGCGTGCGCGTGCGTGCATGTGTGTGTCTTGTAAGTTGTAATATTGTACTATCTTTTCTCATAGGAAACAACATCTATGGAAATGATGTGAGAGAAGCGCTTTTAAGAATACAGAAGGGGGGATCAGAAGATAATGCTGCATACATTCTCATGCAAAGAATTTTTCCGACTAATTTCCCAGCGCTTCTGGTACGAGAAGGCATCTGTCACAAAGATCATGCTATATCAGAGCTGGGCATATATGGTGCTTATCTGAGGTATATAAAGGCACACTGTACTATATCCTACTTGATCTGCATAGTAATAGGGTTGAGGAAAAAAAAAATCTTTGCACTGCTTTCATCTCAAATCTTATTTTGTTTGATATATTAAAGATCTGGCTATGAGAAGGAGAGAGAAAGAAACATAAAGAATATACTGCCATGAAAAGCTTCATGTTGGTGTCATGTAGCACCTCATCTCCATTTAGCCTATAAGACATTCTTAGGCATTGAGAACAATCTTCTAATGGCCCGTTCGGTAGCAGCTAATAAATTGTGATGATAGTTATAAATTTATATGAAATTTTGTAAAGGAAGTCTTATGTCAGTCCCATGGTAATTGAACTTTACCCACAGACGTGATTTTCTTCACGAATTTTTCACCACTCGATACCACCTTAACAGCCCGTTTGGTAGGTGTTACTAGATAATGGTAATGACTATAAAATCATATGTAATTTTCAAGGAAAATCTTCCATGGTAATGAAATCCCATCCTCAAAAGCAACACTCAATACCACCTTCCGAAGTGGTAATAGATGGTAATGAAGTATTAAGAAGAAAAGAGATGTTTTGGGAAGAAGTAGCATTGGTTGCATTGCTATGAGACTTCCCTTAAAAATTAAAACTAGAATGCAATTAGCATTACCTCCATGTATTATGACCACTTACCAAACGGGCTATGGAAGTAGTAATGGATGGTAATAAAAATTTATGAAGAAAAAGAAAAGGAATTTGTAGAAGGAAAAACATTACCATGCACATTGGAATGAGACTTTTTTTTCACAAATGTGCCTATGAATTCATTACTGCTCTACCATTATTCATTTTTCTCTACCAAATGGGTTGTTGGTGCATTCTTGCCAAATGCAGATTGAGTTGATTTAACGTATAGCCTATGTTTCTTAAAAGAGTAAAAACTATTTTGGTATTTAGATTTTTTTTTTAATGGGAAAGTATTAGGTTAGAAAGAGCCACTTCTATCTGTTAAATTATTTGTCTCACCGAGGTTTGTATCAAATGTGCAGAAACAAAGAGAAGATTATCATGAATGAGCAATGTGGTTACTTGATGCGGACGAAGGTCTCTTCATCAGATGAGGGTGGAGTTGCAGCTGGTTTCGCTGTCTTGGACAGTTTATATTTAAGTTGATAGCTTTAAGGAAAAATATTCAGTACTGCTGAAGTTTGGCATATTGACATCCATTGATTTCGTCATCTCATTTGGCATCACCATGAAGTTCACAACGGCCTTGTGGCACTGAATACAGGGATAAGTGTATGACTATCATTCAACGCAAAGAGATTTCTTCAGACTTTCTTCAAATTAAAATTTGAAAATATTATGTTCCTGGTCCGTTAAGGAAATTATGATTTTGGTTTTTGGTCGTTAGATTCATATAGGAAGTTCTGCTTCAAAAGTTTCACATCTTGGATTCTTGGGAATCTAATTCCTATCATCCTATGTACATTTCCTTGAAAGTCGTTGTAATTTGTTTAGTCAACATAAGGAAACTTGTACATCCTATCATGGGAGAGTTACAACTTACAACCTTTTTAGCCGTGTTTCTTTATACAACGCATCAAGTGAAAAAATGTAAACAAAAAAATATAACAAACACTTACACAATTCTAACAATAAAATCAAAGATAGAAAGTCTTGGGTGAACCGAGTTTATTATGTATCCGAATTTTGACTATATCACACAAAAACGGACTATATCAGAAAAAACGACTATATGAAATGAAAATTGACTATATTAGAAAATCGATTATATAATATAAAAATTGACTATACAAAAGGTGATTATATTATTCAAAATTTGACTATATCAGATAGAAACTTACTATATCGTACGATACCCGGTGCACAGTTATTGTGAACTGGAAATCCTCAAATAAGTCCCATGAGGTTTGATCCCTGGCACCGAGGGTATGAGGTGGAAGAATGCCACTTACTCCACCTGGGCCTTCATTGTGCAACTTTGACTATGAATATTGCTACTTATACATCATTATACATTATGAGAAATTGATAATTTAATATTTTATACTTAAGCATTTTTAACAAATCTCCATGTATATTTTTTCACCATTAGACTGGAAAGACTTTAGTTAAGCTTTAATTACATTTAGGCTATGTTTCACCATCTGACAAACTTAGGGAAATTTACACTCAAAGATAATGCAGTTCAACCAATCTTGTTGAATTGTATTGATCCAACAAATTACAATTGTATGGACTAGTATTTCTTCCTACTCATATTTCGTAATTAGGAGAGAAAAAATTGCCAAAGTATCAAAGAGCTTTTACTTAGATAAAATATAGGTCATGTGACCAAGAAATACTCTTATACCCAGAAGAATCCCAACAGTGGGAAATACATTACACAAGAAGAAAACAGGACGACAGTGTAGCGAATTCTTACAAGAATACAATTACAAGCCCTGAACAAGGACCGAGGACAATACCCAAAATTCAACCCTATTCAATTAGTATACATGGTAAGCAAGTCTCAAAAAAAATATCAGAAGTTGAATTAAAGAATCTGCAACCAAATGAAGCACCTGCCTGTACAAGGTATAGAGAGGGAATTAATCATCAATCAAGATTTAGTAAGTTTATTACGTTCTTCATCCGCAACACAATTATTAGAATTCTTTTCCAATCCTCCAGTGCAACCATTTTTCTCAGTGAGACCAGATCCATCTCCTGCGTAAGAACCGGCGTCGTCTTCTGCATTCTGATCCGAGTCTTCTAGTTGATCAAAGAAGCTATCTAGGTACCAACTGCATTTTTCATTCCATTCGCCCTTTCTAGCATGGGCTCTCCATTTCTGATCAGCTACCATTTCAGGAGAGAGTCCCCATTCCAGCAACTCTTCATCTGAGTGGTTTATAGCCAGGCTGTAATCTCCGCCCTCACCTAACTCCATCACTCGATACTCACCATTACCAGGATTGTTGAGGAGTTCAAACTGTTCAACTGTCCATTTGAACCACTTCATCAAGAATACACGTGACAACAGCCCGTGTGTTACAATTATGAGGTTTAGCTCGTGGTCAGGGTCATGATGAAGCCGGTTCATGTCTATGTCCCTCCACATTGATTCCATGAAACCTGCAGTTTTTGTTTAATGATCAATTACTATATTATAGCCAATGCTTGCTATATTGCGAACAACAACATGACAGCAAAGTTTTTCTTTTTTTGAGAGGGGATGCACTTGACCATTTACGTAGGCAACAACATTCACATATATTAAACATCAAGTCAAGTGGAATTGTCAAAGAAATAGAAAAAGGAAAAAGACGCTAATCCAACTAATAACCCGCAGGTCTCATAAGCACAAGTGCACAACCCTTCATTCTCAAAGTCAACGAAGATGCTAAACTAGAAAGTATTGAATATAAGAACACAAAATCCATAGAATATGATAATATCATAAACTACAAAAAGCTGCAACATGGAGAGTAGCAGTGGATCCGATATCATCAAGACTCCAGACAAACCAGAGGATGGAATCGTAGAGTGGTAGGGTACTCCATGACTACGAGCAGCTCAACCCCCAAGAACAAGAAAGGGCACTCCATGGCCTCATTGCACCAAAGAACAGTAAAAAAACTTCAAAATTGCTCACTGACATGTCCTAAGAGAGCTAATCAATGGAAGAAAATTACTTCTATTTTACAAACAAGCAGCCAGCTGGTACAAATTTCAAGAGCTCTATAACCTTTGCATTTCCATGCAACAAAAAAAAACCTTCAAGAAACCTTTGTTCTTGGAAAAATGAAGCCAAGCACAAACCATAAAATACCTACTCTCAAGAGTAAATATTGAAAAAAGTTCTTAGAACAGAGTAACCTCCTAATTACCCCGATAAAAGCTACTGAATTGGACTCTTTCTAGCACCAAAATTTTCCCCAAGGAATCAGTTGGTTTCCATCCTCCAATCACGAGGCATTCCATACTCAGCCAATATCAATAACTTCATTCTACTTCACAGGGACAAAACTTCGGTTCTTCGCAAGCAAAAAAATCCATACAACTAAATTTCACGGCAACCAAGGGTAAGGGTAGAATGTAAGTGCGAAGTCTAAAGCACGCAGATAAAGAGTAATGCAACACACAATATAGACTCCGTGTTCTCTCTGATAAAGAAACAATCTACTTCACTTAACACCTAGCTCAAAACGAACACAAGGTCAATACCTTCTTCAGGGGATATTGCGTTTGTCTTGACACTCAAAAGACCAATTTACACGAAACTTTCACATTCAAAAGAACAGTCAGTCATTGTTCATGTGATTTTTACATTCATATTACAATTTTCCATGAAACCATTCACAATTACCCATTCTCCCTAATTTCATGTACTCAATTTCATTTTCACACCAAGCACCTTAAAACGGTCAGAATATTAAAGACATCAGGAAAAAACTTCACATCGTGTAACCCAACAAGAAGCCACTACACAACTCGGTATAATCAAGTAAAACTGCATATCTATTTTCCCACTTGTGAGGCAGATAATTTTCAACACAATAAATTCGATTAAAAAAAAGAGTTGACTTTTTATTCATTAATTGACTTTTCCAGGTAGATAGCTCCACCCCAAAATTCAAGAAAAAAATAATCATGAAAATCCTACAGCATAGAATGAGACAAGGCAAAGTCAAATACACAAGATAAGTTCTACAACAAAAAATGCAACCAGATAACAAAATCCCCCCCCCAAAAAAAAAAAGATAGCACAAATAGTCAATGACCCATCCCCATTCTACCAATCCAAGTGAGCTTTTTTCCTAATCCTCCACCCAAAAAAAATCACAACATTCTACAACATGAATGATTGACGACAAATGAGTAGTAGTAGAAAACAACTATCAATAATTGATTTATTAAATGCAATCTTTATCATACCTCCTCCATTTTGAAAATAAATGAAACACTTCTATCAAACCGTTCTCAGTTCTCATATAGTAGAGAGAAGTGTTTAAGAAGTATTCAAATTATATCAATCTATCCACAAAAACCCAGAAATATCAACATCCTAATAAATGGGTCACATTAGCATTTAGCAAGGGTAAAAGTGAAGCTGTTTTAATAAATACAATCATTATCAAAAAAAAAAAAAAAAGGAGGAGAGAGAAAAGGAAAGAAAACTGACTTGAAACACGATCATAAACATCAGCAGCAGACTCGCCTTCAGGAAAACGATAAAAGAATCTACCAAACTTCTCTCTAGTTCGTTTAATAGCAGACATTCTTTCCTCCACTTGAAAATTCCCAAAATCTTGTTCGCGTATTCTACACTCTTCACGAACTCCAATAACGCGGCGTTTAGGAAAGGACCGTCCGATCTGACGGAGAGTGGATCTAGTACGTTCATAGGGTGACACGTAGAAGTATACCCTCCACGCGGCGGCAGCGCCAGCGGAGAACGATGATTTGTCGAGTAAACGGCGGATTGATTCACCGGCGATGTGAGCTTGTGAGATTCCGCCGGAAGTTAATTGGATCTTGTGATCTGGTGTGATGGAGTATGCTGACATGTCGATGTTTCCTTGGCTTTCGCCGTGACGGACTAGGATTATTCGTTTTGGGAGTTTTGTGTGGTGCTGGTGGGTTTGGATTTGGGCCTGGGGTTGGGCTTCTGTTTGGGCTTGATTTGATCCCATTGGTGGTAGTGGTAGTGGTAGTGGTAGTGGTGGTGGTGGTTTACTGGTTTCGTTGGTTATTTTTAGGGGGGTTTGGGGGATTTTATGGGTTTGAGGAAGGTGGAAGAGGAAGACGTGTGGGATTCATTTATAAGAAATGGTGAGTAGAACTGTACAAGTAGTATATATGTATTCTGTATTCTGTATTCTGTATTCTGTATTCTGTATTCTGTATATGGAAATTATTGTCAAATGGGTCGGGCGGTTTTGACGGGGCTTTTTGTGTTTTGGGGGTATTTTTTTTCTTTTTTTTGTGTTGTGTCTCGCGGGAGTTTCTTTCTTTTGGGTTTTAAAGTGGAGAAGATTGCTTTAGTGAGTCATGAGTGAGGTTATGCTTAAGCGGAAACGCAACTAATTTTTTTTTTGAGGGAAAGTTAGTTTCGACATCACTATTAGGTTATGCTTAAGCGGAAACGCAACTAATTTTTTTTTTGAGGAAAAGTTAGTTTCGACATCACTATTAGTTTCCATTTTTTGCTTTTATGTATATAAAAGTCATATTTCTTTCATTCTGAATTACGTGTAACATGGAGTTCTATACTATTTATACATTCCATTATGACAATCTAGTATGATTAATATATAAGGTTAAACATAATCATGTGGGATCTTGTTAGATTTCTCAATGTATATTGTTAATATATTAACTTTTTATAATTTTTACTTATATAAAAGATATTGATGATTAAAGTTGTGCGTTGAGAGATGTGAAAATCCTAGTGTTGCAAGTAAATTGGAGCGGAGGCAGTATGATATAAGGGGTATAATAAAATTGAAATTAGTCATTCTTATACCAAAAATGTCAATTTTGAAAACTTACTACACAAAACTATAAACTACTTTTTCTGTTTTAAAAAAAAAATAAAAACTGGAAACAAAAACGATAACAAACAAGAAGTAGGGGAATTTGACAAGTAAGAGTATGATTGGTTAGGCGTAAATTTTTTATTTATTTTGAAGAGTGACTTTTTTTCCTTGGGTTTTAAACATTTTCTTTCTCTTTCTTAAAAGATGAGAAATCATAGTTCCCTTTGTATTTTCACCATCCTTCTATCGATCCTCTCTCATTTTATTACATTCTTCCTTTTCCCCCCTAATTTTTCATGCAAGAAAGCAGAGGAAAACTAAGCTAGATATGTGTTTATCCTTGAAATATATCTTTTCAGGAAAATTTGTTTTCCATTAAAAATGTTTTTGACCAACCAAATGGAGACTCAGGTAGTTGGTCGTATGAGTTGCTTGCTATAATTATTTACTTGAGTAACTTAAAATTTGGAAAAAGCATATTTTTGGAAAACAGAGAAAAAGATGGTACTTTTTTTCATCAGCTTAATTATTTTGAGAACCAATTTGAAGTAATATTTCAATTTAAGTACTCTCAAACTCATTTAAATTTTATGTAAGTACTTTCATACTCTTTTAGATTTTATTTACGCCAAACAACCCTAATAACATTTTAGCTCCGTAGCATTTAAGGTAGCCGAAATGGGTTATCAAATACTCCCTCCGGTCATTATTAGTTTACCCGTATTCCTTTTTGGGATGTCCCTTATTAGTTTACCCATTTCTTTTGTTTCTATTTTTGGAATGAGACCACTAACTTTCCATCACACATACATTAAACTTTAATATAAAATAATAGTTTCTCTTTCTTTCTATGTCCCACAACATTGTTTATCCAAAACTCTGTCCAAAAGAAACGGGTAAACTAATAAAGACCAGAGGGAGTAGTTGTATATATGTAAATGTGAATGTCAAGTGGTAGATCTTGCTTCACTGTAATTGTAATATTTATAGGGCAAACTTAACTTTAATTTGGTGGCTTCCAAAGAAGAAGAAAAGGGATAAAGAAAGTAGAATTATTTCATAAGTCTTTCCTTTTATTATTTAAAATTTTTGATTACTGTTGAGCCACTATGGGTTTTGATGATGACAAACTAAAGTAATAACTAACAAGGTTTATAAGTTTTATGTGTGCAAGGTTCATTAATTAATAATGGTGCTTTATAAAGATAATAAGTGAAGTTCCTGAGTTGGAACTCCAAGAGAAGAACGAAGTTCTTTAATTGGAACTATGGAACTGTTCCTTTGAATAAAGCAAATGTTCCTATAGAAATATGTTAGTGGAACTGGTATTGGAAACAAGTTGTCTAAATGAGTTCCAGAGGTGGAGTAATGGATAGCATGGAGCAAATATTCAAGGCAAATCAATACACCCTCAACACCAGTTCCTAAGCGATGATTCATGATTACGTACAGTTCTTGTCAACAGTTCCTCAAGGAACTGTCTGCTGTTCCCGGGTTAGGACGCATTCTTGTTCAATAGTTCCTCAAGGAACTGTCTGCTGTTCCTGAGCTGGGACGCATGGATCTTCAGAGTCGAAGATTTAAAGAGAAGACATAAAGACTAAGTTCAAGAGTCTATACTTAGGATTTATGTAAGTATTTTATATTGCTTAGTTTTAGGGAACTAGATGGAACTTATTAAATGCAACAAGTGGTTTTGAAAAATATTTAGTTTTTAGGAAATATTGTAAATAAATAAAACAATTTTTATTTTCTAAATAATTTTTTTTTTTGATTACTGAACAAGTAAAAATGAATTTCCTAAAGTCTTTCCTTATATTTCTCAACCACTAAACCACTTACTGTTAGTGGGTTTAAAAATGTATTTTCTTGTTCCTCAAGTAGTGTGAACGTGGGAAAATAATTCTACGTGGGTTACTGTTTCACACTTAGTTGAGGAATAAGTGGAACTAACATGAGTAGGCTTCACTATAAAAGGAGAAGTCTTTCTCATTACAAACTACCAACTGAAAATATATTTCTATTGCTAAATCTTAAGTGTTTTCTAAAAGGTCAATTGCATTATTAAGTGAGTTCCTAAGTTCCTTAATATCTAAGTTCAATATATATACTAGTGTATTTCACAAATTGAGTTGTAATTTGGGGTTCAAGGGTTGAGTGACTCTTGTAAGACTTAGAGGTAAGTCAGTGAGTGTAGGCTTCGGAGTAGAAGCAAGAGAGAGAAGAGTTCCAGTAATCAAAGGGGATTACTGTGGGGAACTTGAGTTCGAGAGGAACTCAAGTTAGAGAGAGTAGAGTTACAGTAGTCGAAGGGGACTACTGTGAGGAACTTGAGTTCGAGAGGAACTCAAGTTGTAGAGAGTGATTGTAATAGAGTTGTTACAATAATATAATTTTTTGAGGTTTTCCCTTCTTAATAAGGTTCAAGAAGTTTCCTCAATTTTATATTTCTCTATCTCTCTGATTACTGTTCCTTTATTATTTTAAAATTCCGCAAGAAACTTTGCTAAAAGTTCCAAGTACAATTCACCCCCCCCCCCTCATGTATGTGTTCCTATTGAACTATCAATTGGTTTCAGAGCAGGAGCTCATAAAATACAGGAAACCCAGTTGAGTAAAGTTCCTGAAAAATATGAACACTCAAGAGAAACTCGAGGAAGGTTACTCCACGCTAAGGCCACCAATATTCAACGGCAAATTCTATACGTATTGGAAAAATGGTATGGAAATTTTTATTAAGGCTGAGAACTACCAAGTTTGGAGAGTCATCGAAGTAGGTGACTTTGAGGTAACAACAACCAACGCCGAAAACAAGGTAGTTCCTAAACCAATGACTGAATTTTCAAAAGCAGATTTTGAAAAATATGAAATCAATGCTATGGTTGTCAAATTATTGCATTGTGGTCTTGGACCTCATGAACATAATAGAGTCATGGGGTGCAGGAGCGCAAAGCAAATTTGGGATCTCCTTCAAGTAACCCATGAAGGAACCAATGAAGTTAAGCATTCTAAAATTGATCTGTTAATGTCGAAATATGAACGTTTTGAAATGCAACCAAAAGAAACTATGCAGGAAATGTTTACACGCTTTACTAACATCACTAATGAATTAGTTTCTCTTGGAAGAATTATTCCCACTGATGAACAGGTTAGGAAAATCCTAAGGAGCATGCCTCAAGATGATCGTTGGAGAACAAAGGTCACTACTTTGTTCGAAACGAAGGACTTTACCAAGTTCAATATTGAACAATTGGCAGGATCTTTGATGACTCATGAATTGCATCTAGGAACTGCTGTCCCTGAGAGTTCCAGGAACCAAAGATTAGCTCTTAAGGCAGAGGAACTTGATGAGTCAGAACCTGATGAAGAAGAAGTTGTCATGCTCGTTAGAAAGATGAAAAGGCTGTACAGGAACTACAGGCCTGGAAATCATGAAGGAAGGAACTCGGCTAGAAAACCAGCTAGTTCCAAAACTAAAAATGTCTGCTTCAAATGCGGAGATACTGATCATCAAATCAGAGATTGTCCTCATTGGGAAAATGAGAAAGGAAAAGGCAAAAGCAAGGAACTATCCAGAGATAGATACAACAAGTCGACATTTGCCAAACCTAACTTCAGGAAAGGCACGATAGACGCGTGGGGAGAAACGGATTCTGAAGACGAAGAGGAACAACCTTATGAAGAGACTATCAACCTCTGTCTCTTGGCAAAATTAAATGAAACTGATAAAGTTCATCTAATGAGGTAAATTCCACTACTCTTCAATCGCCGTCGAAAGCTAAATTAATTGAATTATTGTTGGAAACACTAGATGATTATAAAGGACTTGGAATATTGCAAAGCCAAAGTGATAAGGCTGAGGAACTTTGGGACAAAGGAACTGCTCAGTTATGTCTAATGGCCAAATCTGACTTTAAGTCTAAAACTGAGTTACGTATTAATAAGTCAAATGTGTGTTCAAGAAAGGAACTCAAGAAAATGTGGGTTCCTAATTCTAATAACTAGACGTTATGAATGCCTTAGTGAGGGGGAACAATATATGGCACCTATTGTTTCTTGAGTTTATCTAGTGAAGTATTGAAATTTCTCTCACTCAAAAGGCATATAAAAATTGTAGAGATGATTTTGTTAAGTAAGTTATGATGTCTTGTTTTTCTCTAAATGGTAAATTCATCTAGCGTGTATATGTAGAGTTTTTGTGAAATATCTTCCATATGAATGTGTGTCACCACAATTATTTCTATGTTTTATGCATAGTCATGAGTTAAATTTAAAAGATGACTCACTGATTTCTTTGTAATATTACTCTTACCGTCCATATTGCTAATTGTTAGTCAAAAGGAAGAGGAAGTAAAAAGTGTAGTTTCTTTCATTCAAGGAACTCATTTGTTATACATTCCACCCACACCAAGTGCATTACATGTGAATGTCCAATTATGTGTATAAACGAGCAATATCATTCTCTAAATTATCAAACCTCTGATTCCATCATTTATTTTTAAAGATTTCAAAAATTACTCCAAACCTTTCATATCAAATTTACATACCTTTTTCTTTCTATTCAGTTCACCATATATCCAAATCCTTCAATTTGTGTTCCTCCACTATAACTTTAAATATTGATGATGATGCAACATTTGAGGGGGAACTAAGGAAAGAAAATGAAAAGTTTGAGGGAGAATAAGTTGATATGGAGATGAAAAAGGAGAGACTGAGGGAGACAAAGAAGAAATAAAAATATGAGAGCAAACAGGAGAATAAAAGGAGAGATGTGTGAGAGGGAGATAGAGATCAGAAGAGATTCAACGTTCCATAAGTTATTCAAGTTCCTACTTCTACAAAGCTGTCATAAATCTATGGGTTCTAGTAGTCCCATGTATGTTCCTTTAGTATCAAATCTAAAGTAAACAAAAGGAATTAATTAGTTCCTTGAAACTTAAAGCATGGAACAGACAGCGGAATCTATTCAAAATATCGAAAAAGAAGTAAGGAACTGCATGTTATTTGAAAGGAACTGATGTGTGTTTTCAAAGGCAGATCACAAAATAAACTGCAAGTTTAGGAAAGGTAATGGTGGAGGAACAAGTGACCAATTCATATATTTTTTTCTTCCACTTAGCCTATTCCAACCATTTCTTCATAAAAATGAGCATTTGATCTTCTCTTTGATTTTTATTGGACATTCTATTTGTTTTCTACCCTATGGATTGCACTTTGGTAAAGTGGTGGTTTATGTTTAGTATGCTTTAGCTTCTTTACCTATTTTATTAACATGTGCATGAGGATGGCTAATATTACTAGATTGATGTTTGAGCAAATTGAAAAATTTAAACTCGTGTTTGACCATTAATTATATATTTATGGTGGTGTAGTGTCACTATAAGTTTAGAAGATTGATCACAAATTCTTGAAAAACAATACGCTTTTTGATGATGTCAAAAGGGGGAATTATAATGGCAAAGTAGCTTATTTATTGTTCTTATTCTGGTTCATTCTCTACTTAACATGATCTTGCATTGTTATATCATATTTTATTTGTGTTAGTTTTTATATTACTTTGCTTTGGTTTGTCATCACCAAAAAGGGGGAAATTGTTGAGCCACTATGGGTTTTGATGATGACAAACTAAAGTAATAACTAACAAGGTTTATAAGTTTTATGTGTGCAAGGTTCATTAATTAATAATGGTGCTTTATAAAGATAATAAGTGAAGTTCTTGAGTTGGAACTCCAAGAGAAGAACGAAGTTCTTTAATTGGAACTATGGAACTATTCCTTTGAATAAAGGAAATGTTCCTATGGAAATATGTTAGTGGAACTGGTATAAGAAACAAGTTGTCTAAATGAGTTCCAGAGGTGGAGTAATGGATAGTATGGAGCAAATATTCAAGGCAAATCAATACACCCTCAACACCGGTTCCTAAGCGATGATTCATGATTACAGTTCTTGTCAACAGTTCCTCAAGGAACTGTCTGCTGTTCCTGGGTTGGACGCATTCTTGTTCAACAGTTCCTCAAGGAACTATCTGTTGTTCCTGAGCTGGGACGCATGGATCTTCAGAGTCGAAGATTTAAAGAAAAGACATAAAGACTAAGTTCAAGAGTCTGTACTTAGGATTTATGTAAGTATTTTATATTGCTTAGTTTTAGGGAACTAGATGGAAC
This sequence comes from Beta corolliflora, assembly GCA_947648045.1. Lineage (NCBI taxonomy): Eukaryota > Viridiplantae > Streptophyta > Magnoliopsida > Caryophyllales > Amaranthaceae > Beta > Beta corolliflora. Next base: position 466,657 of record CANSZD010003217.1, on the reverse strand, counting down.
TTATTAAATGCAACAAGTGGTTTTGAAAAATATTTAACTGAGAGTTTTTAGGAAATATTGTAAATAAATAAAGCAGTTTTTATTTTATAAATAAAAATCTTTTTTGATTACTGAACAAGTAAAAATGAATTTCCTAAAGTCTTTCCTTATATTTCTCAACCACTAAACCACTTACTGTTAGTGGGTTTGAAAATGTCTTTGCTTGTTCCTCAAGTAGTGTGAACGTGGGAAAATAATTCTACGTGGGTTACTGCTTCACACTTAGTTGAGGAATAAGTGGAACTAACATGAGTAGGCTTCACTATAAAAGGAGAAGTCTTTCTCATTACAAACTACAAACTGAAAACATATTTCTATTGCTAAATCTTAAGTGTTTTCTAAAAGGTCAGTTGCATTATTAAGTGAGTTCCTAAGTTCCTTAATATCTAAGTTCAATATATATACTAGTTTGTTTCACAAATTGAGCTGTAATTTGGGGTTCAAGGGTTGAGTGACTCTTGTAAGACTTAGAGCTAAGTCAGCGAGTGTAGGCTTCGGAGTAGAAGCAAGAGAGAGAAGAGTTCTAGTAATCAAAGGGGATTAATGTGGGGAACTTGAGTTCGAGAGGAACTCAAGTTAGAGAGAGTAGAGTTACAGTAGTCGAAGGGGACTACTGTGAGGAACTTGAGTTCGAGAGGAACTCAAGTTGTAGAGAGTGATTGTAATAGAGTTGTTACAATAATATAATTTTTTGAGGTTTTCCCTTCTTGATAAGGTTCAAGAAGTTTCCTCAATTTTATATTTCTCAATCTCTCTTATTACTGTTCCTTTATTGTTTTAAAATTCCGCAAGAAACTTTGCTAAAAGTTCCAAGTACAATTCACCCCTCTCTTGTATGTGTTCCTATTGAACTATCAATTACATATAAGAAAGTTATAAAAAAAAGACCTCTCAGTTCTCAATTCCATAGTTTTTGTCTTTTTCTTTCCACTATATTTTTGTGGTTCAATCCTTTTCGATCCCTTACCCAGTTTATCCTCTAAATTTGATTATATATCTTTGAATTTGTCCTAAATAGTTGCAAGATATTGAATCAAACAAAACTTAATTTATAGTTATGAAAATTATAGGTTAGTGTATTTAACTCCATAAGGTGTAGATTGACTGATTGAGTTTGTTCTTGGATTACATTTGATTGCTTCACAAGTTTCATTATTATAGGGGGTTTTTAATTTGAGTTATACAAGTGTATGTTGTCACTTGTGACCAGGGGCGAAGCCAAACTTGATTGTGGAAGGGGGTCAATTTAACAAAGAATTCTAAAAATGGTTGTGGAGGGGAGGGATCAGTTTAATTACCAATAAAACAACTTTTATTTTTCACTTTCTTAATCTTCTTAACCTATTATAATCAATACAACTAGGTCTTCAGCAAAGGCCATGGCCCTCTTAGGCGTCTACTATGCCTCGCCCCTGCTTGTGACGTTTCATGGTGATTGTGGTGATGGTGTTGGTGCATGAAGATAACAAAAGTAATGTTAATTACAAAAAAAGAACAAATAATTAAAGAGTTTAGGTTGAAAGGTAACAAGTTGAGAACAAATATAATGAAAAGTATACTTCAATTTAATTTCTAGAAATCTAGGGTAATTTCTAGTAATCTAGGTTACGGTAACTTACTAATTACTCCTCCATCAACTTCCAACAGTACAGACTACAGTACTAAAGATAGTGGGAAAGGAAATATAAGAAGGAATTTTACGATGTGTCAAATGTCAACGTCGGAAGATATCTAAGCTGTGGATTTCTCTATTTCCATGAAGTGGTTGCTGACAGGTTGCTGTCTGGCCACATGTGTACGCACGTACAGTAGATATCTTCTCAGATTATGGGGTTTACTTTTTTTTTTTCATAATTTTATTTCTAGACGTCTTTTGGGTTAATAATTTGTTCCGTCTTTCATAATTTTAGCAATTAGACTTTTGCACTATTAACTTATAAATACTATATACTTCAATTTGGTCATTTTTAGTAATTTATACGTAAGGTTGAATATTATCTTATAGAATCTTGTTAGATTCGTCTCGATACATATTCTAAAGATAAGAACTTTTTATATTTTTTACTTGAATATTATTAGAAATATCAATGGTCAAAATATTTCCTTGGTAAGCGTCAAAGTCAAATTGTTGCAACTAATAATAAACAGAGAAAGTATCACATTATTCACTACGCTCTTATGGTAAGGCATTACACAAATTTAATGAAGTTTGTATGTTAGCAACCTTTCTATCACAAAATATTTAGTTTTTTGCTAATTGTATAATAAAATAAAATGGCTATATAGCTAATTGTTAAAAACTATCTAATTTTTTTGTAATATGAGTCTATGGAGCATTTTTGTAATTTCATATGGAGTGGGGGTCACCAATAGCTCTATTTCACATTTAAACATCTAACAATTAGTTATTTAATCATTCTCATAATAAAAACAGGGGATTGTTAAATATCGCCCCCAAATAACTTAAAATCGCCCCAACCACTATATAATTATACCATCCCTTACTTTAATTTTTGGATTTTAACTCCACCTTTTAACTTCTCCCACCTACCATCTTCTCTCTCATCTTCACCATTCTTCATCAGAATCATCACTCTCACTCTCATCCTTCTTCACACAAAAACAACCACCACCACCACCACCATCTACACCCAAAAAAATATCAGGTAACCCGTCGGAAAATCCAAGGCCACGGAAGAAGATTGTTCTCAGGCGTCAAACGGAGGAGGCAATCTTCAGGGCTACGGAGGCAAGACGCTGTAGAGGAGGCGGCGGCAGCAGCGGAGATGGCGGCAGCAGAGGTAGCAGCATCGCAGGTAATTTTTTTTAAAAAAAATAGCCTGAACGTCTGTCCAGGCAGTTGCTTCCATGGAAGCAACTTCCTGGCCAGGTTGTTGCTTCCATGGAAGCAACTGCCAGGCCAAGCGTTGCTTCTTTGGAAGCAACTACGACTTTATTTTTTTTCTTTAAATTTCTGTTATTATTATTTTTTTATTTACGCTATATTTCATATTTAAAATGTTATTATTTTATTAATTCATAAAATGTAATTTTTGGAATATTTTATAAAAATAATTCATAAAATATTATTTAGTGTGTTTTAATTTAATTATAATTATTATTGTAGGTTGTAGAAAATTATAAATAATTATTATTGTAGGTTGTAGAAAATTATAAATAGTATGTTTTGATTATAAATAATTATTATTGTAGGTTGTAGAAAATTATAAATAGTATGTTTTGATTATAAATAATTATTATTATAGGTTGTAGAAAATTATAAATAGTATGTTTTGATTATTAATAATTATTGTTGTAGGATGGTTAATATATTGATTTATTATTTTTTTAATTTTACGTATTTGTTGATGAATAGCCATCTGGGTTTCGACAATTTGCCGGGAAGACACTTCCCGGGTTTCGCGGTGTGCACAACGAGGATTCAGGTCCGCGACATCCCCACTCACGTGGTGTTTCCGCTTCAGTTAGGAGGACGCGTATGAACCCGACTGGTCCGCGACGTCAGCTTGAGTTACACGATGAGGGGGTTGGTGGATCGTACGATGCAAGGGAGCATCAGGAGATGGATGAGGGGGAGGATGACCGGGGTACATATGAGGCGGGTTCTGATGTTCTTTACGATGATGATGTTTAGGATGCATTTATGCGGGAATTTGAGAGAGATCCAGACCCTACGTAGATGATCGTTGGAATGTCCGTAAGGGTAGGGGTGGGCGGTTTATACGCGGCGAGGGGGAGTTCATCGACCGTTGAGAGTCGAAAGGGGAAGGGGAAGGATGCCGATGACCTTAGGCCTGGAAGGTCACGGAGTCCGGTTGCGGGGAGGACCTATTGTTGGGTCTCGTTATCCCTAGTTTTGGTGGACATGTAGCTATGGAGATCTGGGAGGGGGGGGATAGAATTCTCCTGAAGTGTCATACACGAGAGAGGATTTGTGCACGTTTGAGGATGTGGGCTAGGGCGTTGTCTCCACCCATACAGGATCGTCTTCGTAGAACGTCCTTGTACCATATCCCCTTTACTATGTCCCTGTACCATATCGAAAACCACAATTACCATCGGCAACTACATCATGCCAGCCTTCTACGTGGTGTTGGATGGCTAGTGGAAGTTTATGAAAGTATGGAAAATTTTCCATATCGAATCTCCACCCTGCAAAGTTATTATAAATCAATTTAATTAAATGTGTACAATTATACGAAACAAACAATAAAAGTATATAAATAAATATATTTTTACCAGGGGCCGACCCAGATGATTTACCTTTACCCTTAGAAGACTTGCCCATAACGTGCTCCTACCCACTTTTTTCCCGTCGCATGCCCTTGTTCAACTTAGAACGACCCTTACTCGTCACGTTAACATCAGGCTCCTCAAAGGAACAACGTTCGGGGTGGAGTTCTGAATGGAGTAGCCGAGAAATAGATCTCATGACCGCAGGATCCCTAGCCTGTACCTCGTTCACTAATGAATGGAAGAACTGACGGTCCTGATCGCACTCCGATAGTATCTCAGCCGAATCTGTCCCATCACCAATGGCTAGTCTCCACCAAAATGGATCAACCTCCTGAGTGTATAGGAGATGGTCTGCTTGCAAGGAGAAAAACGTATGGCAAGCACATGGAATACCATGCGTAGTCTCAACAACACATCCGCATCTACTCCAGTCCCAGTCAAGCTCAGCTATTCTTCCAAGCTCTCTCTGAATTAGCTCCAAACAATATTGAGAACAAATACCGTTCAAGGCGCTATATGGTGGCGGATTAAATTCAGTCCCATGAGTACGGCACGATGCTTCCAAGGAGTTTCTTATCTCTTTCAACTGCCCTGAAATAAAAGCATCAACTTGCATAAATAGTGTGTCGATTGCCTCAGTTGGAGTAGCAATCCACGCTTTCAAAGCCGAATGAGAACTCTCGACTCTGTTGTTGGTTGTGTTACCGAAGTGTCTTACTCGGTTAGTCCAACATTGCACAAACTTCTCCTTGTGCACAAGCCAAGTCCCGTGGATGTAGGTAGGAAAATCAATAGATGTGGTATTCCCAACTGTACCCCACTCCTCCATCATGTTGTCTACATTTGTTTCATATTCAGCCTCGATTTTGGATTTCATCACCCTAGCCCAACTTCCTCGTCCGAACCTAATTCCGATCTTGCTTTTCCCACCACACATCCTTGCTACCCATGCCTCCACATCATGATTGATATGCCACGTGCAAAGTAGATGTGCAGATGTGGGAAAAACCTCCGAGATATATTTACACAAAGCCAGATCTCGATCAGTGACAATGGCATTCGGAGCCACACTGCCAATGAGGTTCTTCAGTCTGTCCAACATCCAGCGATAGCTCTGAGCATCCTCATGTTGCAACAATGCCCATGCAACAAGAAAATTCTTGTTGGTTGGTGTCACTCCAACAATCTCCACCAAAGGATACAAGTACTTATTTGTCTTGTACGTTGCATCAATGTGGATCACGTGCGGATACGTACGCACTAAATTCACATAGGTCGGGTGTGCAATGAATGTATGTGTCACCCTACCCATCTCGTCCGACTGAAGCCAAAAAAGATACTTGCTTTCAACAGCCTGATGAAGAAACTGTTGGGCTGTATTTCTGCCTTCTGATCTCTCCCTTCTCAATATATCTCTGCAATTATAGATGTGCCTCATGTTAGGCTTCAAAGACGGAAATGCACCTTCAATGGCTTTCATGATGTTTCGTGGTTTCACATGGGATGAAGTTAGTTCTCCAACTAACTTCTTGGCGGCGGGACTGAGACCGCTGATTTGTCGATGGCTCTCCGGGTATAATATCATTGGGTGATTATGAAACCCATGTTCAACCCTAGTCTCGACTACCCAATACGCGTAGTCTTTTTTGGGACTAGGAACAACCGAAATTCACAGTCACATGCTTTTCTCTTTGTTTTTCTTCTAATTGCCGAACTGAAATCACGAGGTTCCTTTTTCTTGCCACGATCACAATCCAAAAGTTGATACTTCTTTTTGTGACTAGTGATCGTCAAGAAAAACCCAAGCTCAACGGCAATGTTTCTACACCACTCGGCAGCAGCATCACACGTTTCAAATTCTGGGCTATTGTCGAAATACGGGTTATAATTAATCCGATCACCAACAGGCTCCTGAAAAAACAAATCATCGTTCATTACACGAAAATATCACAATATTTACACATTAGTTTAACCAAATTAATCTTATTTTTATTTTTTAAAAACTATTTAGCACCTAATTGAATTTAAAGTTAAAAGTTCAACCAAAAAAATGGTTTACTTTGGTTAATATGTTGGAACATTTATAGTTTAAATGTGTCCGTTGATGTTATGTGATGAGAAAGAAGGGAAAACGAGAAGGCAAGTCAGTAGAGTGCTCGCTCTCCAGAAGAGTACACGCTCAAAGTTGGCAGGGATTTGGAATTAGAACCAAATTCTTGACAAGGTTGAGGAGCGCCGGCTCCTGCCTGGAGCGCCCGCTCCAAAGGGGAGCGCCAGCTCCAAGTCGTCAGTTTTCCTGACGATTGCATTTCTTTTGCGAAATGGTAGATGTCTTTTCGTATATGGTTGCTTCTTTTCTTCTGTAAGTCTTCCCTAGTATATATAGGGAGATATCACATATGGAATGGGTTAGAGAAAAACATTTTCATTTCCTATTGTGCTTGCTTAGAGAATAAAATTCTCTTGGGTTTTCTCTAAACAAAATCAAACTACAAACTCTTGTTGGGATTGTTTCTTGTTAACAACCAAGATTCAATGTTTCTTCTTCGTATCTCATAAGTATTACCGTGATACTCTGTTGTTCCTAGTGGGTCGGTAAATAACTTATAGGAAAGCGTATCTAATACGTGCTTGGAAGTTCTAATATCCTGTTACTCACTGTTATATCCACACACACCTCTAATAATCTATAAGTTTTTTAATCCTTGGGTAATTGGATCTTCCTTGGGCTATTTTTCTGAAATTGGAATGCCATTGTTAATTGGAAAAAGAAGAAGAATGTTACAAGACAAGAGGCCGGGAATGATGGATTTCTCAAAATCCAATTTTGGGTTGTATTGTAAGTTTCTACTATGTTCATTAACTTTGTTGTATGATTTGTAGTAGGATTACATGTTATAGTATTACATGATGCTGTTATCCTTTATTTAATTAATTACGAATGTTTTATGCTTAATTAATTAAATGGTGGTGAAACCATGGAGTTCTTATTACCAAATGTTGGTGGATTTGATTGTGATAATAGTATGCCGTAATGCTTCTTTAAACCAAAGACTAAAAAATGTGATTCCATGTGTTGATTTGTTGTGCCGATTAATTACATGATTCATCTTCTTATAGTATTTGATAATACTATTGTATTTTAATTAATAAAATGATGGTCTTAGAGTTTTTAACTGCCAAACGTTGGTGAAGTTGGTTGTGAAACCAACATCTTCACATTATGTTTGGGCAAGTTGGAGATCATGAGGATGATGTGGACGGTTTGTGAAGTAACGATTCAACTTATCAACGAAGTTTATGACATTCTTTGTCCAAACCATGTGTGCAATTTTTGAGAATGCACGGATATGATGAAATTTTATTTTTAAATAAAAGATGTTATGATCATGTTTATGGTTATGAATGGGCATATGTAGTGTAATGTTCATTTGGGAACATTATGAAGAAAAAATTTGTTGTTCATGTTTTTCATGTTGATATTTCACTCTCCCAAAATCTGAAATTTTTTATTTTGTTAATACTAAAATGGGGAAGAATATTAATTTATTTGATGGTTTTAGTATCAACATGTTGTTTTCATGATTTTGGTTTGAGTATTAATATGATGATCATTAAATTTATTTATTGATCATGTTATAGTTAGTGGGTTACTATCACTAATTATGTTTTTGATTATATACTCATGGACTAGTTATAATGTTTATTTTGATTTAAGTATGTGTTTTTTATAATTTTTGAGTATATAATTGTTGACATGAACATGAACTTGTGGAAATTGTAAACATGTTATTTGTTAGTAGGCCATCCTTGTATGGGCTATGTGTTTAATAATCATTTTAACCACATGTCTAAAATATAAATATTCTAAAGAACATAGAATCACATTTATAACATTTAGACAATACATGGTGAAAATGAAATTTCTATGTTCTTTAGAAAATTTATATTTTAGACATGTGGTTAAAATGATTATTAAATGTACTTCTCAATTTTATATAAAGTTGGGTGATGTTTATAATTTACAAGTTGGAAAATCAAAATATTGATTTATTTCAATGATTTTGTGGTAATCACTAGTATAAGTGTTTATATGTTTTGTTAATACTAAAATGGGGAATATATTAATTTATTTGTTTAGTTTTAGTATTAACATGTTATAAATTTATACTAGAAATTGATTATGTTTTATGGAATGTTATTATTTCATAGTTTTTTCACTTTTTAAAGTGACATGTATTATACTTGAATAAAGTATAATGAAAGACATGATAATTAATTATTTCAATTTATGAGATCATTAAGTTCATGATTTTGAGGAAATCGGTTGTATAAATTGGTTATGTATTAAATTTGGGGACAATGAAATTTTGTCTAAATTTGGTGTTGTATACATATGATTTTTACCGATTTTGTTTTAATTGAAATTATTAAATGTCTTGGAAGATAATGGTTTATTGTCTTTGATCTAATCTATTTAATAGACGGAATTATGTGAAAATAAATATGTTCTTCGGTTTGAGAAGGATAATTTGGCGTGAGTTAAGTCTTGGTTTAGGGATTTGTTTCTTACAAGAAGATGATATTAATTTCTTCTTGGAGGAGGTACTTCATGGAGGAGGTTTTTCATGGAGGAGGTTAATTCCTTGTTATCCAAGTAGTGTACTTATGTGGTTGTTCTCATATACAAGTCTTGGTTTAAATAGATAAGATGTTTATTTTGTTAATACTAAAATGGGGAAGAATATTAATTTATTTGATTGTTTTAGTATTAACATGTTCTTTGTTCATAATTGATATTTGAATGTTATAATGTTTATAATGGCAAGTCACAACACATTGGATTGCGACTTTGTGGTGTTTGTGATTTTATAAGCATGGAGTCGTGTTAATGAACTTTTATATGTTTTGTTAACTTGATGAATTTGGCCAAAGTTGTTGTCAAGTTATGTTATATAAAAGTAGGGATGTGTTTTAAGCCTTTATTAAGTAAATTGCAAATGAAGAAAACTCAATTCACGTCTTGTACAACGCAAGATCTTGAATTCAATGAGGATCCCACTTTATTTGTAATTTGGAGCACTATAATATTTTTTATTACATCCCAAGTTTAGTGCTTGTTTTTCGCAATGTTGGAGGTTGATTAATTTCTTAATAAACCTTTGGTTAGTTGCTCGGTTGCGAGAGCATGTTATAGAAGGTTTACCTATATGAGTAAGAAGTTTGGCCGCTTCATCTAGTTTGGGGCTTAACTAGGAACACTCACGAATGTGGATATGGACTCAAGACCTTTAATGGAGTCGAAGGTTACAATGTTGTTTGTGTAAGCTTGTGTGTATAGCATCTTCAAATTTTCATATGGTTGAGTGATTCAATGCTTAGTCAATCATTTCAATCGAAAGTTTAAAAAGTGTGGTACTAAGTGGAAATTCAATCTTTAAGACATTTTCATTTATGCACAAGTTTAGTTGATTTTGTGTAGTTTGCAAGTATACGGATTCAAAGCATTTATACTATAAATGAAGGAGGATTGTTGGAACATTTATAGTTTAAATGTGTCCGTTGATGTTATGTGATGAGAAAGAAGGGAAAACGAGAAGGCAAGTCAGTAGAGTGCTCGCTCTCCAGAAGAGCGCACGCTCAAAGTTAGCAGGGATTTGAAATTAGAACCAAATTCTTGACAGGGTTGAGGAGCGCCGGCTCCTGCCTGGAGCGCCCGCTCCAAAGGGGAGCGCCAGCTCCAAGTCGTCAGTTTTCCTGACGATTGCATTTCTTTTGCGAAATGGTACATGTCTTTTCGTATATGGTTGCGTCTTTTCTTCTGTAAGTCTTCCCTAGTATATATAGGGAGATATCACATATGGAATGGGTTAAAGAAAAACATTTTCATTTCCTATTGTGCTTGCTTAGAGAATGAAATTCTCTTGGGTTTTCTCTAAACAAAATCAAACTACAAACTCTTGTTGGGATTGTTTCTTGTTAACAACCAAGATTCAATGTTTCTTCTTCATATCTCATAAGTATTACCGTGATACTCTATTGTTCCTAGTGGGTCGGTAAATAACTTATAGGAAAGCGTATCTAATACGTGCTTGGAAGTTCTAATATCCTGTTACTCACTGTTATATCCACACACACCTCTAACATAATATTACATGAAAATTATGATGGATTAATTTTGTAATATTTGAGATTATAAATCTATTTTGAGACAAAATGTAAAGCATTTTAATTTTTTTATAATTAGAATTAGGAAAAACAAGGGCTAAAAAACAGTCCATATTAACAATAGTTGGTTATTTTCATAATAATCTCAGTTATGAATTACTTCCTTCGTTTCCTAAAAATCCTCCTGATACGCTCAAGTTACAGGTAGTATTTACGTAACTTTGGGTGCACTTTGCTAAGGGTTTGATTGTAATTGTTAACGTTCGTGTTTTATTTAACCCTTAGCGGAAGTTCGGAGCTTTGCGAGATAATTGGTGTTAACGTCTTATGTTCCGAGCTTTCAAGGTGAAATGCATTTGAGCCAAGCAAAGTATCAAGCTGCATCGCAAGCACAACATCGTCTCACCAACCCAGCTCTCGCGTGCACGCTCAACACCGCACGCCCAGCGCTCGAAGCAAGCTGCCCAGCAAGCATCGCTCATCGCCCAGCAGCCTCGCTCGAAGCACCGCACGCCCAGCATGCTTGCCCAGCGTATGCTCGCCCAGCGCTGGCCCAGCGCGCAGCTCGCACCTCGCGAGATAGGTCGCACCTCGCGACCTGCTTGCTCGCACCTCGCGACCTGCTTCGCACGGTGCGACCTGCCTTGCCCAGCCAAATGTGCGGTAGGCAGAACACTCTTCGCACGGTGCGACCTACTTCGCACCTCGCGACCCCTAGGTCGGTCTAATTGTCGGCTGATTTTTATGCTTTAGTATAAATACCAAGCTTGATTTTGGACCTAGGGGGGCAGCAGCCACAAGGAGAGGGAGTCTCCAAAACTCCACTCCTCTCTTGTTGTCTTCTCTTTTAGTTTTTATTTTCTAGTTTAGTTTTTGTAGATTTCAATTATGGGATTGGCTTATGCTACGCCAATTGTAGCTTGAACCGTTCTTGAACGAGATTAATATGGAGCTTCAAGCATTATTGTGAGATCTTTCCTCTCTATTTAGTTTCTTTGATTATGGTTTAATTTCTATGCTTGCTTTCTATGATTTTTGCATGATTATGCTTGGAATATTACTAGTTTGATTGTGTAATTAATCTAATGCTAGATTTAAGAATAGAATCGGATTGTTTTATTCTTTTATCAATTGGTAGCAAACTAGGGAGTAACTCAGATGCTGATCATCTTGGTTATTTCTTGGGGAAATTGAATCAACTGTTGAATGTTTATCGCTTGTATGACGTTAGCGGGTGTTTGGTTCTCTGTGTTTATTGCTGCTATTGGATTGAACTTAGACGCGATCAGACTAGGTTATCCTTTAGTTAGGGTTTTATAGTCACGCTGATCGTGCTATTCAACTAAGAATAAGGAGAACACGAGATTAATTCTCGACAATAGATAATTATGGAAATAATTAGAGTGGAGGTTCAAGGATCGATAATGAATTGAAGTGTATGTTAATCGGATTCAAGATCTTCCCATATTGATTTCTCATTTTGTTTATATGCTATTTAGTTTTAGTTTGTTAGTAAATCTACTTGAAACCCCCCTTTGTAATTATTATTAGGTTTCTCGGCCCTTAGCTTAATCTAGGTTTTGAATCACGCTGAGTACTAAACTCGTCCCTGTTTCCCTGTGGATACGACCCCTACTTCCATTATACTAGCTTAGTGTAAAAGAGAGTAGGAGAAATTTTATCTTTGGCCGGGTGCGGTGCCCAACGACACATCCGCGCCCGCCCAAATTTTGGCGCCGTTGCCGGGGAAACGGTGTTACTTGTTTGTATTTAGCGTGATTTTTGGATGGTATTGCTTGTGCTCTTTGTTTTTGGTTGGCACTCATAGCGCTAACGATGCATTGCAAGAGTTCTTCTCAATCAATTTTGCAGGTACTTGAAGTGGAGATTGACATTGTAACACCCCAGAATTTCAAAGGCGGAAAAGAAAGAAATAGTAATATATTTAATAGGACGATGGCGGAAACATCGTCTTCTGGGAATGTCACTACTACAAGAATAATGTTTAAATAACTAAGTGATAAAAACAAACATAAGTAAATACTATAAGTAAATTAATTACTTAGATTAAAATCGAAAAGAGAAAACTATCTCAAACTAAAGAGAAGTCTAGAACTAAAACCCCTAATAGATTATTTCTCGCATCTCAACCCGAGCCCAAAATCAAAGAAAATCCCCATCAACAAAACCTGCAAAATATACAACAAATATCCACAATCAGTGGGGAGTAACTAGCAGTTTTCCCAGAACAAAAGCAATCAAAGCACGATTCAGAAGAAGATTATTAAGAAAGGAATAACATGCAATCATTACATCAATAGCATGCACATAGAAATCATAAAGCTCATAGATGAAACAAGTGATCATCAACAATAAGTAAACATGATAGAGTGAGTGACATAATTCTAATATATATAAATAATAATAAATCAAGAATTCAACAAGTTACTGAGTCAGAAACCGAACGCCGGTGATTCGCAAATCACTTCCTAAGGTTTGTCAGATCGCAATCTCCAGGTCAGTCTATGGGCTTACGTTCCCCACTGCCTGTGTCTAAGAATGGCCAAACTCCCGATGCAGGGTAGAACACGCAGAACTCCCTGACCTCTCGGACGACAACAATTAACCCAGGTGTACCCCTAGTTCGCAAACCAGGTGGTTGGCATGTTCTTAACCGGGGACTACATCTATCCCACCGGATATTCTTATCTCAAAATACAATCATGCATACAAACTAAGTATCATTCATCAAAAATATTCATCAAAAAGGGGATGCCACACGGCCTTATACCCATAGTTCATCAAACAGCTCTTCATAATTCCTCAAAATAAATCACTTATACAATAATCAACAAATAACTCTCACAATAACACTTGAACATTCCCAAACATCATCAATGACAATATACTGGTTTTTACAGCAACCACACTCAATCACAAATACATCACCAATTAACTCTAAATCATATTCATTAAAAGAGTAATAACAATTAAATCATTTTATTCCATAAATCAAACCTAAACATGTGGTTACCGAAATGATGCATACTGTATACTACTAAAAATCAGCAACCCAGAATATATTAAATTATAAATTATATCTGATTTACAAGCCTTCAAACAATTTAAAAGTGTATCCTCAATTTCATCACAAAAACACCATAATAATTATGAAACTAACAAATTCGAGCATTAAAATCACATAAAAATTATCATATAACCCTAATAGCTCTACTGACATGTTACAATTTTTATTTATAATTTTCGGACTCAAAACGTATTTTTAACAGTTAATATACAGATTCCTCAAATAAGCCATTATAATAATTAAAAATATAAACAGACGCCCAAAAATTACCAAAAATTCACATAACATGTAAAAACTCACGAAAATACATATTATTCAAACAAATTAATTTTTATGCCTATACAAATAATTTTCATGAATTATATACTGACAGAACAGAAATTACAAAAACAGATATATCAATTAATTAAAACAGTAAACAGTAGATAAAAATTATTCTAAGGCATGGAATACATTATACGCATGTTACATGATCTGATAAAAATGATTTCATCAATTTCAACAGTCGATCAATAATTATTATGAAATTTAGCCAAAAACGCACAAAATACTAATTAAATCAAATAAATATTAAAAATCATGCAAAAAAATTATTTTTCTCTACACAGTATTCACATAGCATGTGTCACGTATGTTCATGTAAAATTTCGTCAAAAATCTCATTCAAAAAGTATTTTAGATAATTCCTAACGTATTAATCTAACACCGAATACTACTCTAATCACTATGATTCTAGGATAACAACTAGTTACCTGGATCGTCGGGAGGAGAGCTGAGTCCAAAGATACAATCACGAGTTAAGCATGCAATCCAAATCCTCTTCTAACCCCAAGGCATAACAAACGAGAATTGTAGCAACAAGTCACTAAGCATTTCTTCTTGAACGTTGGAAACTCTTGTTTCGTCTTTGCTCTCTGTTACGACCATGATTCCCGATGATCAAAAGCTCAGATTATAAATCGCTCCAGTCAGAATGTATAACAAGATGTTATAAACGTTGAGTCCAAAAATAAAGACGATTCCACGGTTAGATCTCCGATTACGGTTATTTTCGTGAAGGTGTGACAGGAAAAACCGGGTTGAAACTTCCTATTCTTTTCCTCTTCCTTTTCTCTCTTCCTTTTCTTGAAAAACGGTGGGTGATAAATGCAAATGATGCTGAACTTCTTTGAATAAAAATCAGAATTTTATGGATGTTTAATGGTTGAAATAAAGGGTTTTAATGAAGGAGAATGATTAGGGGGTTATAGGAGTTACAAAGCTACCAAGAGTCACAAGGAAAAAAAAAATAAAAAGAAAAGAAAGAAGAGGAGCTCCTTCTCCATCTCCTTGGCCGACTGTCAAGCCCAACACACCAACAAAAATTTCGGCCCAAATCAACAAGGGTCCATGCTTCAAAAACCCGCTACGTGATAAAACGATTAATTCTTAAATCGCGCCTAAACTTTGAAAATACTTAATAATGAAAATAATTCTAATAAATTATATTATAAATATAAATATAATGCACACATTAACACACCATATAATAAAATAATAATTCGGCTCCCAAATTATAAAGATTAAAATTCATTGATCTAGAGAAAATAATAAATTATTTATTTTTTTACGAAAAGAATATCATTTTAAAATAAACTAACACCAAAAATAAAGGGTGAAAATTACGGGGTGTTACAATCACTCCCCCTTAAAAGAGTTTCGTCCTCGAAACTTCAAAACAACCAAGAGACAAAAGAAAATACTCTAGATAAAGAACATTAAGAAAACAGAAATCGATGGATTTTAGTTAAGAACTAAACAACTTTGCAGGTTTAAAATTTGATAACTCAAATAATATATATTTTATTTTGGAAGACCAAAAGAGTTGTACAGTAAAGAAGCATGGTAACAACCATCCTTTATAAAATGTGAAAGAACCAAAGACAGTATTAGAAAGTTTAAGGTAAAAACTTTTGCACAATAAACTATAGGTAATTTTGCAAAAGAAGCATGAATAAATATTTACGTAAAATTATAAAAAGAATAAATCCGATCATACATAAATATTTTGAGAAAAGAAACGAAGAAGAAAAAGTTCGTAAATAGATAGCCAAACCAATTTAAATAGAGGTAACCACACAGGCTTATACTCCACTTAAAGAGATAAGAGCACTTTAATAAAGAGTAGCTAGCTGCTTTATTAAAATAGCACTTACGAACACAAGTCATGACATATGTTATAAGAGCGTACGCCTCCTAAACATATATATGAAAATTAAAGTTCGCAAAAGAAAATGAAAACTCTAAAATAAATTTCACAACGACGAAACACTAATAATAAATAGGCGATAAAGTAATAAATTATAAACAACAATTATAAATTTGCTAAGTCGACACAAATGTGCATGGAACCACCCATTGCAATCTAGTATCAACAAAACAATATTTGAAAGCCTACTTATCAAATCGACATTAGAGTTTACTGGAATCACCCAATATAAACTTAATATCAACTGAAAAAGGAAATTAAATCAAAACAGGTAAAATGCGTCACCTTATCAAATTGACATACAAGTCAAAGGAATCACCCATTATGACTCAATATCAACTCAAACAAGTTTAAAATTTAGACTTATCAAATTGACATACAAGTCAAAGGAATCACCCATTATGACTTAATATCAACTCAAACAAGTTTAAAATTTTGACTGAGTATATAAATTTCATTTTCAAAGAATATAAAACAGATCAGTCGAAACCAAAGAATTAAATAAGAAGTATTGAAAACAACCAAAATTTTGCTATGAATTGAGAAAGCACTAAATATTTAAACAAGAAACAACATATGGTAAACGAGATCCTTTCACACATTTGAGTTTGAAAAATAATGCTAATAAGAAAAGTAAATTAGTAAGTAAAATAAAAGTTGTTGAATGCTAACCTTTAAAACAAAATAGTTTACATCTACTTTTCAAACTAACACCAAAACAACTCATTAGGGTACTTTTATTTTCAAAGACTACAAAACTTATTAACATAATTAAAGGCTGAACAAGGATTAGCATGAAAAACAAAAAATATCAAAAGAAAAATATTTATATGGTAAAAAACGGTAAGAGAAATTTGAAGACAATTGAAATTAAACGTTTTTCAAAAGAGTATGTCAAAATATTAACAATAACAAAATTTGAAAGTCAGAAAATAACTCTAACATAAGTATAAAATTTATTAATTGCAAAGATCTAAAATATAATTTGGAATATAAATTCAAACTAGAAAGTTTTGTAAATAATAAAACAGATACGTAGTACTCACATAAAAACAACACTCAATTGAAAAAGAACAGAAAATATATACTGTCTCACATAATAACATATACTATCAAGCAACTAGCAAATAAAATAAATGTAATGCAACACACAAGACTATATTAAAATAAAATTAAAGTTTATCTTTAAATTGCAAAACACAAAATAAATTAAACACACAACTAGACCGAAGAAGGTATAAATTACTTCGCTTTCGCGCACTCGATAAAAAGAGAAAATAAATTACATGCAAGCGGCCCTGCAAATAAGATTAACAAACTTGGTAGACTAATTCCACCAATAAAACAAGTAACTATACATATAACATATGCTCCATAAGCATGAGAGCACACCACATTCCCATAAGGCTTCCCTTTTACTTACTCTACCCATCACACTCTCATTATAGTGAACAACTAAACTTAATTCTAAACAAATTTTATATCCTATGGCTAACTAATAATTCTAAAGAATCATTAGCAACTCTTTTTCAGAGTTTAGGAGCGTTTTGCTCTGATACCAACTGTAACACCCCAGAATTTCAAAGGCGGAAAAGAAAGAAATAGTAATATATTTAATAGGACGATGGCGGAAACATCGTCTTCTGGGAATGTCACTACTACAAGAATAATGTTTAAATAACTAAGTGATAAAAACAAACATAAGTAAATACTATAAGTAAATTAATTACTTAGATTAAAATCGAAAAGAGAAAACTATCTCAAACTAAAGAGAAGTCTAGAACTAAAACCCCTAATAGATTATTTCTCGCATCTCAACCCGAGCCCAAAATCAAAGAAAATCCCCATCAACAAAACCTGCAAAATATACAACAAATATCCACAATCAGTGGGGAGTAACTAGCAGTTCTCCCAGAACAAAAGCAATCAAAGCACGATTCAGAAGAAGATTATTAAGAAAGGAATAACATGCAATCATTACATCAATAGCATGCACATAGAAATCATAAAGCTCATAGATGAAACAAGTGATCATCAACAATAAGTAAACATGATAGAGTGAGTGACATAATTCTAATATATATAAATAATAATAAATCAAGAATTCAACAAGTTACTGAGTCGAAACCGAACGCCTGGTGATTCGCAAATCACTTCCTAAGGTTTGTCAGATCGCAATCTCCAGGTCAGTCTATGGGCTTACGTTCCCCACTGCCTGTGTCTAAGAATGGCCAAACTCCCGATGCAGGGTAGAACACGCAGAACTCCCTGACCTCTCGGACGACAACAATTAACCCAGGTGTACCCCTAGTTCGCAAACCAGGTGGTTGGCATGTTCTTAACCGGGGACTACATCTATCCCACCGGATATTCTTATCTCAAAATACAATCATGCATACAAACTAAGTATCATTCATCAAAAATATTCATCAAAAGGGGATGCCACCCGCCTTTATACCCACAGATTCATCAAACCCTCTTCATAATTCCTCAAAATAAATCACTTATACAATAATCAACAAATAACTCTCACAATAACACTTGAACATTCCCAAACATC
Source organism: Beta corolliflora (assembly GCA_947648045.1). Lineage (NCBI taxonomy): Eukaryota > Viridiplantae > Streptophyta > Magnoliopsida > Caryophyllales > Amaranthaceae > Beta > Beta corolliflora. The sequence goes on along the minus strand of CANSZD010003217.1, from coordinate 448,297 downwards.
ATCAATGACAATATACTGGTTTTTACAGCAACCACACTCAATCACAAATACATCACCAATTAACTCTAAATCATATTCATTAAAAGAGTAATAACAATTAAATCATTTTATTCCATAAATCAAACCTAAACATGTGGTTACCGAAATGATGCATACTGTATACTACTGAAAATCAGCAACCCAGAATATATTAAATTATAAATTATATCTGATTTACAAGCCTTCAAACAATTTAAAAGTGTATCCTCAATTTCATCACAAAAACACCATAATAATTATGAAACTAACAAATTCGAGCATTAAAATCACATAAAAATTATCATATAACCCTAATAGCTCTACTGACATGTTACAATTTTTATTTATAATTTTCGGACTCAAAACGTATTTTTAACAGTTAATATACAGATTCATCAAATAAGCCATTATAATAATTAAAAATATAAACAGACGCCCAAAAATTACCAAAAATTCACATAACATGTAAAAACTCACGAAAATACATATTATTCAAACAAATTAATTTTTATGCCTCTACAAATAATTTTCATGAATTATATACTGACAGAACAGAAATTACAAAAACAGATATATCAATTAATTAAAACAGTAAACAGTAGATAAAAATTATTCTAAGGCATGGAATACATTATACGCATGTTACATGATCTGATAAAAATGATTTCATCAATTTCAACAGTCGATCAATAATTATTATGAAATTTAGCCAAAAACGCACAAAATACTAATTAAATCAAATAAATATTAAAAATCATGCAAAAAAATTATTTTTCTCTACACAGTATTCACATAGCATGTGTCACGTATGTTCATGTAAAATTTCGTCAAAAATCTCATTCAAAAAGTATTTTAGATAATTCCTAACGTATTAATCTAACACCGAATACTACTCTAATCACTATGATTCTAGGATAACAACTAGTTACCTGGATCGTCGGGAGGAGATCTGAGTCCAAAGATACAATCACGAGTTAAGCATGCAATCCAAATCCTCTTCTAACCCCAAGGCATAACAAACGAGAATTGTAGCAACAAGTCACTAAGCATTTCTTCTTGAACGTTGGAAACTCTTGTTTCGCACTGCTCTGTTACGACCATGATTCCCGATGATCAAAAGCTCAGATTATAAATCGCTCCAGTCAGAATGTATAACAAGATGTTATAAACGTTGAGTCCAAAAATAAAGACGATTCCACGGTTAGATCTCCGATTACGGTTATTTTCGTGAAGGTGTGACAGGAAAAACCGGGTTGAAACTTCCTATTCTTTTCCTCTTCCTTTTCTCTCTTCCTTTTCTTGAAAAACGGTGGGTGATAAATGCAAATGATGCTGAACTTCTTTGAATAAAAATCAGAATTTTATGGATGTTTAATGGTTGAAATAAAGGGTTTTAATGAAGGAGAATGATTAGGGGGTTATAGGAGTTACAAAGCTACCAAGAGTCACAAGGAAAAAAAAAATAAAAAGAAAAGAAAGAAGAGGAGCTCCTTCTCCATCTCCTTGGCCGACTGTCAAGCCCAACACACCAACAAAAATTTCGGCCCAAATCAACAAGGGTCCATGCTTCAAAAACCCGCTACGTGATAAAACGATTAATTCTTAAATCGCGCCTAAACTTTGAAAATACTTAATAATGAAAATAATTCTAATAAATTATATTATAAATATAAATATAATGCACACATTAACACACCATATAATAAAATAATAATTCGGCTCCCAAATTATAAAGATTAAAATTCATTGATCTAGAGAAAATAATAAATTATTTATTTTTTTACGAAAAGAATATCATTTTAAAATAAACTAACACCAAAAATAAAGGGTGAAAATTACGGGGTGTTACAGACATGGAACCACTACTGTCACACATGGAGCACAAACCCAATGATTAAGCTTAAGGTACTAAGTCGAGCTCACGACTTTAAACAACAGCGCTTCTCGGGAGGCAACCCGAGATCCCTTTTATTTTCTTTCTTTTCCTTTATTTTCTCATCAAATTTCCACCACCACAACAAATTTTCTTTCACCCACCGCCCACCCACTAAAAAAAGATCCACAACCAATCTTAATTCACTTGTAACCAAAATCCACAAAAGAAAATCCGTTGGGAGGACTTCAATAGCTAGGAGTTGGTAACACTAGAGGATTGAGATTGTTAATGTATCTTTTCGATCTCTTAAGCTAGGAGCAAATCTCACAAATTCAAAACTTTTGAACTTGTCATTTGTTTGAGTGATTCGAGGGAGCGGGTTGTGAGTTGAGTTATGAGATTTGAGTTGGTGTTGTTAAGAAGTTTGAGTTTGACGGATTGCTTTTCATGAGTTTTGAGCATTCGATCTTCGATCTACCCGATTTTCAAATTTCCCCCCCATTTTCAGTTTACTTTTTCTTTTAATTGTCGACACATTGAGGACAATGTGTAGTTTAAGTAGGGGGGAGGGTATTCTCATTCTCATGTATCTATGTTGTATATCTATGTTGTATATATTACTTTCAATTTGAAAAAAATTGAAAATGAAAAAAAAAAAGAATATAAAAAAAAAGTGATGAAAAGAATCCCGCTGAGTTGAAAACCCGCAAGGGCGGGCGACTCGGGCAAAATTGGGGGCTCGAATAGGTCGAAAACCCGAAAGGGCGGCCTATGCAAAAAAGAGCTAGTTGAGCGGGTAAGATGGTGAAATGCAACCAAAAAGAAATGTGTGAAGCTAGGATGAAAACCCGAAAGGGCTCCTAGGCAAAATGAGAGATTAAGAGAGAATTTTGTACTTTGAAAACTCATTTGCCGGAGATGGTGTCATAAGGTGGAAAGCGTTTTCGGGTATGGTTGGTGAATTCATCCTTGATTTTGTGAAGATTTGTTTTGGCTTTCACATTCTTTTGGTTGATTGTTTGTTTTTGGGAGTAAGCATGGAATTTATCCCTTTTTTGTCTTTGTTCCATGGCTTGCTATTTTAAATTAGTTGTAGTAGTAGTAGTTTTAGTTTATCTTTTGAGGTTTTAGGCGAGCTGTCATTTTGATTGTGGCGTTTGAGTGAGTTCAACTCCTTTGAGATCCTTCAGGATTTGAGCTCACATTTTGGTTGTCGTTTGCTGGTTATTGTTGTTGTCGCGTCTTTGTATACTTCAGGTGAGCTTGAATCTAAGTGTGGGGGAATCATCATCCCTTACGTTTAGGATTTGAGCGTATTTTGTTAAGATGTGATAATGATGGTGTAGTTGATGGGGAGTGTAGGTTGGTGTCGTTAGCTTGGGTGATGATTTATTTGGTGATCCTCATTTTGAGTTTACTCGAGGTCGAGTAAAGTTCAAGTGTGGGGGTATTTGATACGCTCAAGTTACAGGTAGTATTTACGTAACTTTGGGTGCACTTTGCTAAGGGTTTGATTGTAATTGTTAACGTTCGTGTTTTATTTAACCCTTAGCGGAAGTTCGGAGCTTTGCGAGATAATTGGTGTTAACGTCTTATGTTCCGAGCTTTCAAGGTGAAATGCATTTGAGCCAAGCAAAGTATCAAGCTGCATCGCAAGCACAACATCGTCTCACCAACCCAGCTCTCGCGTGCACGCTCAACACCGCACGCCCAGCGCTCGAAGCAAGCTGCCCAGCAAGCATCGCTCATCGCCCAGCAGCCTCGCTCGAAGCACCGCACGCCCAGCATGCTTGCCCAGCGTATGCTCGCCCAGCGCTCGCCCAGCTCTGGCCCAGCGCGTAGCTCGCACCTCGCGAGATAGGTCGCACCTCGCGACCTGCTTGCTCGCACCTCGCGACCTGCTTCGCACGGTGCGACCTGCCTTGCCCAGCCAAATGTGCGGTAGGCAGAACACTCTTCGCACGGTGCGACCTACTTCGCACCTCGCGACCCCTAGGTCGGTCTAATTGTCGGCTGATTTTTATGCTTTAGTATAAATACCAAGCTTGATTTTGGACCTAGGGGGGCAGCATCCACAAGGAGAGGGAGTCTCCAAAACTCCACTCCTCTCTTGTTGTCTTCTCTTTTAGTTTTTATTTTCTAGTTTAGTTTTTGTAGATTTCAATTATGGGATTGGCTTATGCTATGCCAATTGTAGCTTGAACCATTCTTGAACGAGATTAATATGGAGCTTCAAGCATTATTGTGAGATCTTTCCTCTCTATTTAGTTTCTTTGATTATGGTTTAATTTCTATGCTTGCTTTCTATGATTTTTGCATGATTATGCTAGGAATATTACTAGTTTGATTGTGTAATTAATCTAATGCTAGATTTAAGAATAGAATCGGATTGTTTTATTCTTTTATCAATTGGTAGCAAACTAGGGAGTAACTCAGATGCTGATCATCTTGGTTATTTCTTGGGGAAATTGAATCAACTGTTGAATGTTTATCGCTTGTATGACGTTAGCAGGTCTGTTGGTTCTCTGTGTTTATTGCTACTATTGGATTGAACTTAGACGCGATCGGACTAGGTTATCCTTTAGTTAGGGTTTTATAGTCACGCTGATCGTGCTATTCAACTAAGAATAAGGAGAACACGAGATTAATTCTCGACAATAGATAATTATGGAAATAATTAGAGTGGAGGTTCAAGGATCGATAATGAATTGAAGTGTATGTTAATCGGATTCAAGATCTTCCCATATTGATTTCTCATTTTGTTTATATGCTAGTTAGTTTTAGTTTGTTAGTAAATCTACTTGAAACCCCCCTTTGTAATTATTATTAGGTTTCTCGGCCCTTAGCTTAATCTAGGTTTTGAATCACGCTGAGTACTAAACTCGTCCCTGTTTCCCTGTGGATACGACCCCTACTTCCATTATACTAGCTTAGTGTAAAAGAGAGTAGGAGAAATTTTATCTTTGGCCGGGTGCGGTGCCCAACGACACATCCGCGCCCGCCCACCTCCCATTTTCACTTTTTACTCATGCTAATGAAAAACTTTGATCACTAATATCTCTAGTTATGTATTTGTAAAAATTATAAAAAGTAAATATTTATAAAATACATATTAAGATAAATATAACAAAACATTTGTTTATATTTTTTCTTTCGTACAAATCACATACGATGGTCAGAATGAAATTTATGAATAGTGAAAAATGTCAAAAGTGGGAGGATTTTTAGGAAATGGATGAAGCATTTTACAATAACCTTAATCTTGGAGAGCCCCAATTTAAAATTACTTGGTGACTAGAAACTAAGGCTCTTGTATGTTAAACTTATTTAACTTGTTTCAGAAAAAATAAGTTCATATTAGATAAGATAGGTTCAGATAAAATAAGATAAAATAAGATAAGATAAGATAAGTTCAGATAAGATAAAATAAGATAAGATAAAATAAGATAAGATAAGATAAGTTCAGATAAGATAAGATAAGATAAGATAATATAAGTTCAGATAAAATAAGATAAAATAAGATAAATAAAATGGATTAACTATGTTAGATAATATAATAAACTAGAATATAAGTTCAGATAAGATAATATAAGATAAGTTCAGATAAAATAAGATAAGTTAAACTAATTTCAAATAAGTCAAAATAAGTTGAATCAAACATAGCCTAATTTATAAAATTAAATAATGATGAGTTAATATCTGGTTAATTAGGCAAGGGAAGAGTTGATATTAACAAAAAACTAAAATCATAATTTATGATACAAAAATCTAGTCGACTAGGCATTTATTTTATATTCAATATCGCTTTATTCATACCAAAATGATGGAAGAGTGTGTTTAATATCAATCTAGACCTAGTTGATTAACAAATGTAGGGGTGTAAGTGGATTGGACTGGGTTGGACTTTGCTAAATCCAAATCCAGTCCAAAGTTTTTTGGACTCGAGAAATTGAGTCCAAATCCGATCCAAAATTTTTTTGAGTCCAGTCAAGTCCAGTCCGAAACTTTTTTCTTGAGTCCGAATCCAGTCCAGTCCAGTCCAGTCCGATTATTATGTACTATATTAATTTTTTTTCCCGATTTACGTTCACAATGTTTTTTCATGATTGAATCATTGGAATTTAAAAAATTGGACTCATTACATCAATTCCACAAAGTAAATTACATACATCTTTAAGGTCTTATAAATAGCAAATTGCAAAATACAAAAGGTGCCAAAAGGATTAAAATAATTTTTGCCATCTCAGTTATAGTTCTTCCTTTGGACTTTTGGAGGGTAAGTAAAAATTCTAGTGCTAGGTAAAAGAACTTAGAGTGGGAATGTTAAAAAATCCAAAATCTCAACAAAAATATAAAAGATTTTTTTTAAATATACATTATATATATATATATATAATTTTTTTTTTGGGGCCCCAACTGGGAACCCCTTGGTAAGAAGAAGGACCCTACTGGACCAACACCTATCGCAGGTCAGCCAGCCCAGCTACACATGTCAACGCTTGGGAGTAGGGGGATTAAGGGAATCCCTACTCCCAAGGACAAATTGGTAGTGGGGCTCGAACTTGTGACCTCAAAGTCACAAGGTGAGTTCCCCACCACCTCCACAAAGCAAGCTTGGTGTATATATATATATATGTAACTCCATTTTCATTTAGTTGCAACAAAAGAACTTTTTATGTCTCAAAAATAATACCCCTTTGTTGCAAACTAAATGAAAACGGAGGAAGTATATATATTATATGCTAAAATATTTTTTGGACTGGATTGGACTTATTGGACTCCAAAGGGATGAGTCCAAATCCAGTCCGAAAATATTTGGACTCGAAAATTTAAGTCCGAGTCCTGTACAAATATTTTTCAGTCCAGTCCAATTCGACAAATTTGGACTGGACTGAATTGGACTCTGGACTTTTCGCAGCCCACTTACACCCCTAAACAAATGTAGTCCTTTTCCTTTAATAAAAATAATAATATTACTAACTTTTAGTTTGCCCCCACAATATGTGTACTACTTTACATTATTGATTGATCATAATAGCAATAAAAAAGTTTGTCTATGCTTCATTTTTGGGGAGGGGGGAGGGGGGGGGAGGGGAGGGAGGGGTGGTCAATGCTTAATTATTCACCAACAAATTTGACCTTAATTTTTGAGTACTACTAGGGTGCACTTTTTCAATTAGAAGATGAAATCTAATGACGCGCATGAACAGTTGGCAACAGCATTTTTGGATTACTTCGGCGGTGCATGGAATTGGGTTGACCTTTTCATCTATTTAGACTATTTTTCATTCATCTTCTGTGGACTATATAGTTCATTGTAGCCGCGTAATTTGCACAGGTACGCATAATTGCATAAATATCGTGCAAGCCCTATATCTACATCACAGACATGCATATTAGTTTATATAAAGACAACGTAATTAATAAATTAAGAACAAAACTCAACTTTGATGTTGTCGTGACTTCATGTCGTGTCCTGTTGATCAGGTGACGTGCTTCATTGCCAAAAAGGAATAAGATCATGTGCATTACGTTTAAGTAATCCTATTAGTATTATTTCATCTATTTATTACGTACAAATTGTGCATTGAGAATATAATCAATATGTCGGTACGTCCTTCTCACGACATGGAAGCTCCAATGCACGTCAATTGATGATTCATGTGTTGGGTAATGATGTGGAGATGGTAGTCGGAAGATGACGATGAAGGAGCGATGCATCATTGTGCCAAGCTAGAGTGTTTGGGGAAGCACAACAATGGAATAAATTAAAGCATGAACAATAGAAGTCCATGGCCTACCCGTGGTGTTGGATGAACACCACGGCCTACCCATGGAGTTCACTGACTAGAAGTTTACTTTGGTGCTTTGTACAGCTCAAGTCCACGGGCTGGACGTGATGTTGAGAGGATGGCCACGGCCTGGCCGTGGTGTTCCCTGCTACACGAGTTTCTACTCGTTTTGAGCTTGGTTTCCTTATTTCGTTCGGATTCTTTTTAACCCTAAAGTATAAATATGTTTAGAGGTTGTTTTGCCTCATATGATTATTCTTCTCAGATTAGAGAGAGAGAAAGCTTTAGAGAAATCTTGAGAGCTTGTAATCACCATTGAATATTCATCTTTGATTCCTAGTGCATAGTTCGTGGTTTTTCTCCCGGTTCTCGGGTTTCCACGTTAAAATTCCTTTGTGTCTATTTATTGCTTTCTACAATTTCGTTGTTCTATTATTGTTTGATATTGATTCTAGCAAGATTGATAGGCATACGTTAGGATTTACAATTGGTATCAAGAGCAAGGTTTGAGTATTGTCTAGATCTAGAGCAATTAACAATGGAGGATGCGAAGATTAAGATCGAGAAATTTGATGGAAAAGATTTGGCCTTTTGGAAGATGCAAGTGGAGGACTACTTGTACCAAAAGAATCTTTATCAACCACTCGATGAGAAGAGGCCTGCAGGCATGGAAGAGGAAAAGTGGAAGGTTCTCGATCGTCAGGCACTTGGAGTTGTTCGTTTGACATTGGCACGGACTGTTGCCTTTAATGTTAAGGATATCAAAACTACGGCAGGTCTAATCAAAGCACTGCCAGATATGTATGAGAAGCCTACGGCTATGAATAAATTATTTCTGATGTGCCGTCTTTTTGATTTAGAGATGATTGATGGTAGTTCTGCTGCTGAACATATTAATGAATTTAATTTAATAATTAGCCAATTGACATCTGTGGGAATCTCTTTTGAGGATGAAGTTAAAGCCCTTATTTTGTTATCATCTTTTCCTATTGATTGGGAAACTGTTGTAACTACTACTAGTAATTCTTCTGGAAAAGAAAAACTAAAACTTGATGATGTCCGTGACTTAATTTTGGGGGAGAGTATCCGTCGAAAGGAGAGCGGGGAATCATCTGGGGCTTATAGTGCTGAAAGTAGTAGAGGAAGAAGGAAAGCAAAGGGAAAAGGGGGTTCATCTCAAAATAGATCGAAGTCAAGGGGGCGAAGTAAGTCTAAAAGCAGAGCTAGTATTGTTTGCTGGAATTGTGGGGGGAAGGGTCATCCAAAGAGGGAGTGTCCACAATCCAAGAAAAAGGGTGGCAAGCCCGACCACAAAGAAAAGCAAGACAGTGATTCTGACTCATCAATTTTTTCTGCAATTGATGAGATTGGGGACGCTTTGGTGCTGAGCGTTGATAGTCCCATAGAGTCGTGGATACTTGATTCGGGTGCATCTTTTCATTCTTCACCTTGTAAGGAGCTGTTTCATAACTTCAAGTCAAAGAAGTTGGGTAAAGTTTATCTAGCTAATGATAAAGACTTGGAAATTGAGGGGAAGGGAGATGTGATGATTAGGACTACGATGGGGGGTACTTGAAAACTGCATGATGTTAGGTATATTCCTGGCCTAGCAAAGAGTCTGATTTATGTGGGTCAGCTGGACTCAAGTGGATACAGGACTATGTTCGGTGAGGGGAGATGGAAAATCTCTAAGGGTTACATGACCTTGGCTAGATGAACCAAGGTTGGCACATTGTACACTACTGCAGGGTGTACGGACATGTTGGCTGCGACGACAACGGATGAGACCAAGTTATGGCATACTAGACTTGGTCACATGAGTGAGAAAGGGATGAAGATTTTAGCTTCGAGTGGCAAGTTGTCAGGATTGAAATCAGTTGACATGGAATTTTGTGAGAGTTGTGTCTATGGCAAGCAGAAAAAGGTTACTTTCACAAAAGCCAAGAAACAGTTGAGAACTGAGAAGCTAGAGTTGGTGCACACTGATTTATGGGGTCCTTCCCCAGTAAAATCCCTTGGAGGCTCACGGTATTTTGTTACTTTCATTGATGACTACATCAGGAAAGTGTGGGTCTACTTCATGAAGCAAAAATCCGAGCTTCATGAAACTTTCAAGAAGTGGAAAGCTGAAGTTGAGAATCAGACTGGTAAGAAGATAAAGTGCATTAAGTCTGATAATGGAGGTGAGTATGAGTTAGCAAGGTACAAAAAACTCTGTGAGGAGAACGACATCGATCATTTTGAAGAGGACTATTCCAGGGAAACCTCGACAAAATGGGGTTGCGGAGAGGATGAACAGGACACTACTGGAGAGAGCCAGAAGTATGAGGTTGCATGTAGGGCTACCAAAGATATTCTGGGCAGATTCAGTCAGCACAACAGCTTTCTTGATTAACAGAGGACCTTCAGTTCCTTTGGAATTCAAGATACCTGAAGAAGTGTGGAGCGCGAAGGAGGTAAATCTTTCTTATCTGAAGCTTTTTGGTTGTGTTGCTTATGTTCAAACTGAGAATCGTGACAAGTTAGACCCAAAAGCTGTTAAATGTTTCTTTATTGGGTGTGGTTCTGAGAAGTATGGGTATCGGTTTTGGGAACCCAAAGGTAGAAAGATTTCGAGGCATTGTGATGTGACTTTTGATGAGACTAAGTTGTACAAGGATGTGTATGGTGTTAAGTCTGATGATACTGAACTAGTAGGAGTTGAGAAGGAGGAGTTTGTGGAGTTGGAGGACATTTCTGATGAAGATGTTCATATTCCAGAACGGGTTGAACAACGTGATGATGAGGTTCACACTCCTAGAGGATCGATTCGGGAGAGTCGATGTCCCGAGATTAGTGATTCGAGATAGAGCTATTGTTCCTAGCACACCGCATTCTGGGCTCCAGTTCTAGTACAAGGAGAATAGTCTCACAGGTTGACCTGAAGAAGTCTGCACGGGTGATCAAAGCACCTATTCGATATTCACCTTCTATGTATTATTTGTTACTAACTGATGCAGATGAACCAGAATCTTATAAAGAAGCTGTGAATTCGACTGATTCACCTAAGTGGGAGTTAGCCATGAAAGATGAGATGCAGTCTCTGGAAAAGAACAAGACATGGGTGTTGTCTGAGTTACCTGCAGGAAAGAGAGCACTTAGCAACAAATGGGTCTTCAGATTGAAGAAGGAGCCTGATGGGAGTATTAGGTACAAGGCGAGATTGGTGGTGAAGGGGTTTCTACAACAGGAGGGTATTGACTATAACGAGATCTTTGGTCCAGTTGTAAAACTTACTACTATTCGCATTTTGTTGGCTATTGTTGCTTCAGAGAATCTGTTCCTGGAACAGATGGATGTAAAGACCGCGTTTCTACATGGTGATCTGGAGGAGGAGATCTACATGAAGCAACCGGATGGGTTTGAAGTTCCCGGGAAGGAGAACTTGGTGTGCAAGCTAAAAAGAAGCCTTTATGGTTTGAAGCAAGCTCTAAGACAGTGGTACATTAAGTTTGACAACTTCATGAGTAGCAGTGGGTTCGTTAGAGCTGATAGCGATCATTGTTGCTATTTTCAGAGGTATGAAAATGATTATGTTTACTTACTTCTGTATGTTGATGATATGCTGATTGCTGGTACAAGTATGGAGGTCGTTAATGGACTAAAGGAGAAACTGTCGAAGAAATTTGAGATGAAGGATTTAGGTGCGGCTACACAAATATTGGGCATGAGGATTTTCAGAGATAGTTCCACATGTATGTTGAAGTTATCTCAGGAAGCGTATATTCTCAAGGTGCTTAATAGGTTTAATGTGCAAGATGCTAAGCCTAGGAATTCTCCGCTTCCGAGCGATCTCAAATTGACAAAGGAGGATTCACCTACAACAGATGAAGAAAGGGAATAGATGGTCACTGTTCCTTATGCTTCTGCAGTTGGTAGTTTGATGTATGCTATGGTTTGCACGAGGCCCGACATTGCTTTTGCAGTGGGAGTTGTGAGTAGGTTCGTTTCTAATCCTGGATTGAAACATTGGGAAGCTGTGAAGTGGTTACTTAGATACTTGAAGGGTACTTCTAGTATGGGGCTTTGCTTCTGGAAGAAGGAAGTGAAGCTTGAGGGGTTCGTTGATGCTGATCTTAGTGGAGATATCGATACAAGCAAAAGCACTTCGGGGTATGTCTCTACTGTTGGTGGTACTGCAGTTAGTCGGATGTCCAAGTTACAGAAGTGTATCTCTTTGTCTATTACAGAGTCCGAGTATGTGGCTATGTCGGAGGCGGGAAAGGAGATGGAATGGCTTATTGGTTTCTTTGATGAGATGGGGATACGTCAAGAACGAGTTGTGCTTTACAGTGATAGTCAAAGTGAAGTGCATTTGGCTAAGAATCCTATGTATCATTGTAGGATCAAACACATTCGGCGTCGCTTTCACTACATTCGTAATTTGGTGGAAGAGAAGGTGTTGTGTTTGGAGAAGGTGTTGGGTTCTAAGAATCCAGCGGATATGCTTACAAAGAGTGTGAGTACTGACAAACTAAGGTTGTGCAGAACCTTGGTTGGCCTTTGGTGATTGTCGAAGGAGGTGGTGCATTAGGAATTGAAAAGATGACATGATGGTGATGATATTTATATTGTGTTAAGGGTGTCTTCGCTTTTACTGATCTCCAAGTGGGAGATTGTTGGGTAATGATGTGGAGATGGTAGTCGGAAGATGCCGATGAAGGAGCGATGCATCATTGTGCCAAGCTAGAGTGTTTGGGGAAGCACAACAATGGAACAAAGCATGAACAATAGAAGTCCATGGCCTACCCGTGGTATTGGATGAACACCACGGCCTACCCATGGAGTTCACTGACTAGAAGTTTACTTTGGTGCTTTGTACAGCTCAAGTCCACGGGTTGGGCGTGGTGTTGAGAGGATGGCCACGGCCTGGCCGTGGTGTTCCCTGCTACACGAGTTTTTACTCGTTTTGAGCTCGGTTTCCTTATTTCGTTCGGATTCTTTTTAACCCTAAAGTATAAATATGTTTAGAGGTTGTTTTGCCTCATATGATTATTCTTCTCAGATTAGAGACAGAGAAAGCTTTAGAGAAATCTTGAGAGCTTGTAATCACCATTGAATATTCATCTTTGATTCCTAGTGCATAGTTCGTGGTTTTTCTCCCGGTTCTCGGGTTTCCACGTTAAAATTCCTTTGTGTCTATTTATTGCTTTCTACAATTTCGTTGTTCTATTATTGTTTGATATTGATTCTAGATTGATAGGCATACGTTAGGATTTACATCATGGTGAATGGAATTAGGATGATATGATAAATTGATAATATTCTTTTCGCATTTAAAAAGCTTATATTAGGAAACAATGGTTCTATTCTTAATGATGAATTTTTATTAACGTAAGAATCAATGCTAGACGCCTAGACATACCTCGACAACACGGAGATGGATTGAAGGCGAATCATCGTAGATTTGCATTTCGTCTCACAGTAAATCAAAGGAATGTGTGTTTGATCATCGTTTCAAGAGCCTCATAACAACCCTTGAATATGGATAAGTTGATTGGAACTTGGAAGAAAAAGTATGAACACATCTGCTCATTCCGTCCCAGAATGCTCTTTACACTTTTCTCTTCCATCCGTCTCAAAATACTCTTTACACTTCTATTTACAGATATGACCCATGCACCGATCTAAAACCGGACTGGACCACAACCGGAATCACAAACTTCTCCAGATCAAAATTATCCGGTCCAGACCTGGGTCCTGGCCGGTCCAGTACCAGTCCCGGTTTTGGACCTTTTTGTGATATTTGCAAATATTTTCGTTCTTTTCCTTTTTTTAAAAAAGTTGTTCCTTTTTTTAAAAAAGTTGTTCCTTTTTTTAATAGCTATATGATATTACAAATAACAGTACAAATAAAAAATTAGAAAAAAAAAGGAACACAAATTTCAGTTTTGCACAACTCACAACTCAAAGGCAAATGAAATTCAAAAAAACACATTTCAAAATTTCAGTAAAAAAACGAGACTTACAATGACAAAAAGGGGACTGCCGACCGTCGAACTGACACGAAGGGGACCGACGACGAACTGACGACTGGCGAGTGGGCGTGTTGTGGGCGGTGTGGTGGGCATGCTGTGGCAGCGTGAGTGGTTGTGGTGTGGTGGCTGGTGGGAGAAGAGAAGAGTGAGAAAATGAGTAACCCTAATTTTTGTGGGTGGGAAACCGTTTAACTTCAGTCTTAGTTGGTTGGAAGTTTAACGAACCGTTTAACTTTGATTCACTTGAAAGTCTGGAATGTAGAGGCTAATTACTTTATTTCCTTTATCATGGAAGAGATCTCTTTGTTGCACTGAAGAGCGTTCCTAAGAGATGTGATGATCTCCAAGCAGTCTGTTTTGATAATAAGGTGAGCACATCTCCATTGCAGGTCTTGGAGCCCTTTTAGGACCGCTTGAGCATCAGTCTGAACTGAGGAGTTGGCGAAAGTTTTCGTACTCTGGGCTTCACAAGGGTGAATATTTTCCGTAATCCATGCAATTGCTGCTTTCCAATCCTTACCTTTGTTTTTTGCTTTCCAAGATCCATCTACCAGAATGATTAGTGGAGCTTGTGAATTTTGGTCTCCAGATGACCACTCTTCAGTTGTTGGAGTTGTTGCAGATTTGAGATTAGTTGTACCGGTATTAACCCATTTTCTTGTGGCTTGAATATGTCTTTTTTTGTTTTCTTGGATAATATACATGAGTCTTGTCGGATTAGGCTTCTCATTTCTGAACACAATTTCATTTCGGTGTAGCCAAACACCCCATAGAGTAGCAATAAAGTCTCTCCCTAGGGCTATACTCTCATCTTCTTTCTTTTTTCTGAATAGATTCAAGAAATTTCTAATCCAGTCTTGAATTGGAGTATTCTGAGAGTCTTGTGATCTAATTCCCATAGTTGTGGCCCAGATGCGTTGGGTGAATCCGCAATTCTTCAAAAGATGGTCTTGATCTTCTTGGACTTGATGACATAATTTACAGGAAGGGTCCACTTGAATCTTTCTTTTTATGAGATTAGAGACTGTTGGTAGGGCTTGAACCATTATTTTCCATAAGAAGTGTTTCCACTTCGGGAAAATATCAGAATTCCAGATAAATCTCCAGAATTGGGTCTCGGGGTGATTACTTGAACTCCTAGATTGGAGAAACCAGTAACCAGATTTTACTGTGAATGAACCTATTTTCGTGTGAATCCATTCATTCTCGTCTTCTTCAGACTCTTTTGGAATGTGAGTGCCCAAAATTTTTTTTGCAACAGAATTGGAGAAAGAATTGGTTTCAACAGTGAAACCTCGTTTTTGGTTTCAGACAAGAAAATGAAATCTACATTACTATTATTTGCCGTACTAGATAAGAAGCTAATAACTTGGGGTTCTAAGCTTCTAATCCCCCTACAATTCCAACTTAGAATACTCATTTTTTGTCCTTAGGCTGTGGGTCAGCCGCACCTTGCTCTTTTGCAGGGGGGATTTTCTTGTCTTCTGGTTTTGGGTGGATTTCTGAACTTGAGTGGTCTTCTTCATCACTGAGGCCATATTTCAGAATGGCCTTTCCCTTCGTTTTCCTCTGAATTTTCACCCTTTTCGAGATGTTAGGAGATTCATCATTAGCTTCCTCCATAGGGACCAGGTTTAGATCAAAAGCTCTGGATTCTCGAGCACATGACTCCATCCGTTCATTTTGGGAGATGTTCAGGGCTAGGAAACCGGTAGATTTCCATGCCCGTTTTCTTCAGTGTTTGAATTTCTCGGTAGGATTGGAGGAGCTCGGGTAAAAAGGAGCATATGGATCCTTCGAAAAATCCAAGGGCGAATTTGTTGGAAGTGAACTTGGGGGAGAGGGTGGGAGATTGAGATTAAATTCCATGTCTTCTTCGACAAAGTCCCAATCCTCAAGGGGAAAATCGAATCTTGCAGAGGAGTAAGAAGTCTGAGAGATTGGTGAAGTGGGTGGAGAGTGGACAAGTGAGAAGGAGTTAGACGACGAGTGCTGGGAGGCAGAATCCTGATTTAGGTTTAAAAGAGCAAACTCTTGTGGGCTTTCTTTGTTGGGCTTTGAGTTGGATGTGTGAAAAAGCACAATTTTACCCAATTCATCCCATTCCTCAAAAGATAAACTCTTAAAGTGGTTTTCCTTGTGGTGGACCTTTTTTTTTTATTTTCGGCTTAGGGGTGTGGGAGAGGTGGGCCTTGTTTTTGTTTTTTGCTAAAACTTTTGGATCAAGGCTTTGACTTAAAAACTCTGAAGTTTGGACAATGTCATTTTGGACTTGCACAGTTGAAATTTGAGTCGAAAGAGGAGACTCTTCAAAGCAAGGTTCTGGGATTTTAGTTAGAGGTTCAAAGATTTTGAGAGGGTCAAACCTGTTGTTACACGAGATTTCAAAATTGTTCAAGGGAGAGTTTGGCGGGTTTTTGTAGCTTGGTTCTTTAGTGAGAGGTGAGAGAGCCCCTGAAAGTGTTGAGCTGAAGATGTTGTTGCAATCTAAATAGCTGAGGGAGCCGAACGGTATGAAGGGGTCGTTGAGTGGGTCTCTAGGTATGTAGATTCTGTCATTCTCGTTGAGAGTGACGTTGGTGAACAAGTCAGCTAGATTGACATCTTCATAGGGAGGGAAAAAAATCACTTGGTGGTCCATTGTTGACTGATCTTGAGAGGAGTGGAGAGGAGTTTGTGTGTTTGGGTTGGAAGATGACATGGGTAAAAGTTTTCTTCTTTTGGTGGTAGGGATGGGTGAGTTTTTTGCTTTTTTTGATACAACTAGGTATAAATCTCTATTATATAAGCCAAGGGGGGAGCAATGGTGTCCCCCTTGGAATTTACTTAAATGCCCCCCCGCCCCACATAGATATTACATTTCAAGTTTCCTGTGGCCACCTAATCAACCCCAATTCCACGCATAAACTTGCCAAAATAAAAATATCAATCAAATCAAATTTAAACCCAATTAACTCATATAAGGTTCAATCACATAAACTTGCCAATAAAAAAGATTCAATCAAAAAGATTCATAATCAAGAACTTACCAAACGTTAATACTACATAAAATAACAAAAAAAAAAGTTAAACGGCATAACATCCTCTCAAATCAATTTTTACATAACACAAACTCAATTACAAACACAAACTCCAAACAAAAAAAAAATCAGTTCTCTTCATAGACTGGAGCTTCACGACATTCTCAAATATGGAACTCTCAAGTTTGCCGATTCTTTACCGTTAATCAAGTACGCAGTTTGTTATTGAAAATAAAATTATGTGTGTTGTTTTATGTTTAGTAAATCTTAAGAATATGTACTATGTTTGAGTAAAATTAAACTCAAATTACAGTATCTCTTACGAATATTTGCTGTATTATATTTTTTTTCCAAAAAAAAAAATAATTTAAATTACAGTTTATTTAAAATTTAATTTTAAATTAGTTGAAATTCAAATTAAAACTACATCATAAATGGTCGAAAAAAGAATGAAATTTCGTCAAAAATGACTTCAATATTCGTGCCCAGATATAAAAAAAAATTTGGGATAAAATATGAGAACTCGAATTATTTTTGTGCCCATATATTAAAAAGATTTTGAGAAAAAAAATACTTAAACCCATATATTAAAATCAATAAATCAAATTTCATTAAAAATAACTTCAATATTCGTGCCCAAATATTAAAAAAAAATTGAGACAAAATATAAAAACTCGAATTTGGGGGAAATCGAAAAAATACTTAAACCCATATATTAAAATCAAAAAATTATGCCCATAATCGAATTTGAACATATACCTTAATTTGGGGAAATCGAATTTCAACATAAATTGTAGAGCTTGCGGTGGAAAATCGAATTTCAACATAAACTGCAGAGCTTGCGCCATGACCGCAAGCAAGCTCGACCATCCATGACGGACTGAGCGAAAGCCAATTCCATGACCGCCAAAGGCAACTCCGCAACTTGCTTGAGATAATCCCAGCTAATAATCGACGGTCTCAATTGCATAGAGAGAGAGAAAAAAAATCGAGTGTGTGTTTTGAATTGGGGGAAATCGATGAAGATGATGTTCAATTGAATAGAGAGAGAAAAAATATTGCGTGAAATTCAGAAATATGGGTATGGTAATTGAGGGAGTAGTGGTTTGATTTGGGGGAAATATGGGTTTGGAAATTGGGGGAGTAGTCAGTAGCTAAGAATTGAAGAAAGAGAGAAAAATGAGTGATACGACAATTGAAGAGAAAAACGAGTGATTTGCGGGAAATATGGGCTTTTGTCATGGTACATGGGGATGTTTAGATCTTTGACTTAAAATTGCTAATTGTTATGCACACTTATTGACTTAAAATTGTTATGCTAATTGATAGTGCTAATTGACTTAAAATTGTTATGCTACATGATAGTTGGTTGACTTAGATTTATTTTAAAACTATAAGTTGGTTCTATAATCTTTGATTGTTTTATATATATCTCTCTCTCTCTATGAACGCCTCTAAAATTGTTTATTAGTGTAAACTATCTGAAAGCAACATTACTAATCTTTATAATAGAGATTTTTTTGGTTGAATGATTATTCTTTCAAAATTAATTTTTCAGAACTTGATAGTGTTTTTGCAAATACACAAATTATCAAGAAAGTGCAATAATAAATTAACAAGTTTTAAATTACTAACTTTTTTGTTTTACTACTGAGTAACAATTATGCCCAAAAATATCGCCGCACGCATCGCGTGCATTAAAAGCTAGTAGGGAATAAGGCTCAGAGGAAGTGGAGTTGAGTAATTGTTTGCGTTAGCAAAATTCTTTTAAGTGGATGAGTCGCGATATTCCCATACCCGGGATGGGCAGGTAGTTGCCCCTACCAGGGGCAAAATGGTAATTTCGTCTCATAAATTAAACTGTCCCTCCTTCGGGTTTTATTCCTCTCTCCATCCTCCTCCATTCTCTCTCCATCCTCCTCCATTAAAGGTAATAACTGTAAAATTTAATTCAGCGATAAAGAAAATGTGAAGCAGCGAATTTTGATTATGTTAAATGTTTGGATTTCTAACAATGAAACATTTGACATTGTTAGGTGAATTGCGGTTTGAGTAGGAGTTATTTGAAGAAATCTGGGATTTTTCGGTTTGCGTAGGGGGTTTAATTGAACAATAGGTGGAATTTTCAAGGTAAGATCTGTTAAAATTTGCATTGTCGTTGGTTTCAATTAATTTAGAAAGTTAGGTATTGATATGTGTAGAAAATATGAAATTGGGCATTAGGAATTGATGTAAGCGTTAGTTAGGTTAAAAATGATATTTTTGGCTTGGAATTTGGTAGTTAGTTGTGGGTAAGTCGTATGTTGGTGGTGAATTATGGTGAATTATGGAACTAGCAATTTAATTTCCATGTGTAAAGAGTACAACTCAATTTGATTATGTACAAAGGAGAAGAAAGATAATAATACTAATATACATTGTGGGTACGTATAAAAAAAAAAAGAATGTTCCTGTGGTGAGACAGTAATATCAGTTGAAGAAATGATATGAAGCACTTAGAAGTTAATATGACTTAAATTGATGCAGTTGGCACAAAGATGGATGAGTTTAGTGATAAAAGTGATGACGTAATAAGCGGTGAATACGAGGAAGAAGCTGAATGTTTAGAGGTAATAAATGAATTAAAATGAAATAAGATTATGAATATGTATATTTGTGTCAATAGTTATTGAGGTTGTTGATGAACTTGGACAGGATGATGTGAATATTGGTCGTGTAAATAAAAGGAGAAGAAAGAACCCTAAAACAGTGGGTGATAAGGTAAAAAACTTATTGGTATCTGTTGAACAACAAGTAGTTGCAATTGTATGTTATTACGTGATAATGTGTGTTCATTTGTGAAGGGTGTGAAGAAAAGTAAGAAACCGAGATTTGTCTTAACTCGAGATATGTATAGGGTGAGTGGTTTATAGTTGTTTGAACGAGAAATGTGTTAAATTGAGAAACGTTATGTGTGTTGTTTGTAATTAGTTGTCTTTGTATATGCGTAATTGTTACAGAGAAATGATTTGAGTGAGGGTGGTGCAGTGAAAGCAAGGGGAGAAGTGTGTAAAACGCAGCTCAAGATGTGTAATGGTTCCCACCCTAATGTAAACAGTAGGGTGGAGAATTTTGGTATAGTAGTAGGTGGATTTACCCCAATGAAAGTTCAATGGGTTAAGCAAATGGGTTTTGGTGGGCTGTTGGAGTTGAAGAGGAGAAGATTACCCCGGTCATTGTGCTATTGGTTGATGACATTATTGGATGTTGAGAGGAAGGTGATACAGTTGCCCGGTGGTGTGGAGTACCCTTTGGATAGGAACCAGGTGCATTGGGTTTTAGGTACCCCTTATGGCCCAAAGCGGGTGCCGAAGGAGGCACGTAATGGTGAGTGTAGGAGGGCAGTGGAAGCGATAAGGTTTAAATACGGCATGGGGGTTGGGATTCCTATGGTTAAAGTCCTAGAAAAGGTTGAGGGATTATGTGGTTTGGATGATGAATACGATTTTAAGACTGCGTTCCTAATATTAGCCTTGTGTGATGTATTGTGTCCGACCACTTGCCGAAGGCTGGAAACAGAACTGGTTGTTGCTGCCACCTTTGCCATGGATGCAACCAGTTATGATTGGTCGACCCTTATAATTGAGAAGCTTTTGCTACATGGTCGTCATTTTGCGGAGAAGCTTTATAAGGATGGTTATGCGAAGGGTTGTGGAGGTTGCACATATTATCTAGTTGTGAGTATTTATATGGTTTTATTATACGCAATTTAATGCTGTTAGAATATATGTTATAATGTTATAAGTCTTTAAATGTATAGTTATTATATGAATTTATATTTCATGGTTTGTATTGTAGATTTTGTATCTAGATAGGCTAAACCGGCCTCCTATGAAATGGGGTATGTTTCCAAGGTGTAAGTCATGGTCGGTTGCTGACGTGAATCAGGCAAAAAATGATGATGAAAATCTGAATGGGGATTATGGGAAAATAGGGGTATGATGATTTTAATTATGTGGTTGAAGTTATGATTTGTTATGAATTTTATATAGTAGTGATAATAAATTGTGATGTACTACTGTTATTAGTGTATTGATGTGGCTTATGGGGAGAGGCATCCTCTTATGGCTAGGGACAGTTTGGGTCCACATTCTGAGGCGTATGAGGTAATATGTACACTCTTATTTGTTGCGTTATTGTGTTAATGTATACGTTTCAATGGTCACTAAGAACATATCTTAGTAGTAGAATATGTAGAATATGTTAAAATCAATTAGTTCTTTGTGTTATGAAAACTGTATAAATATTTGGTGTTATTTGTTGCGTTATTCTACAATGTAAAATTACACCTAACAATAAAAAAATCAACAATACGTTGATCATCATTAAACTAAGATAGTTGACTCCATATTAGCAAGTTTAAACATGAACATTACGAAATATACATCAATCAATAATTGACTGTACATCGGAAGTCTTCACATTCTGAGAACAATCATGCAGATTTACAAAATGAGAAGAAACACAAAAGCCTCAATTTATACATAACATTATATATACATGTGCAAATCTCTCTGGAAATTATGATTCTCTGCATAATCTTAGAGAACATCTCACTTATTTGTTGACTGGTATAGTGATATATCACTGATCTCTCTGGTATTTTACTGCTTTAGTGATTTAATACGTGTAAGATCAGGGGAAAAAACATGATTTAATACGTAAAATGTAGTGAATATCTAAAATGAGTATAAATTGAAATGTGTATTTGTTTATTGGTAAATTTCACAGATTGCGCGGATAGTACTTAGTGGATTGGGTGTTGAACTTCAAGGTGGTGGTGGTGTTCGGGACTTGAACGACAACAATGTGGTTGCGGAATCGGAGTCGGATGGGGAAGCAAATGTTGCACAAAGGAGAAGGGGCCCTAGGGATAACCTTAACCCATATCAGCGGAGGATGATGAGGAGGGCACAACAAGGTGGTGAAACTGTGCATGGGCAGGGGTTACATGGTGAGGAGGGGGAGGGGTTTGAATGCGCATCACGATCCTTCTCATCATTAGCACGAACCTCCATAGCCTCACAATACCGTTCCGCAAATTCAAACAACCTTGTATGCTTATTCACATAGCCATCAAAAAAGCTATTCATACTCTCAACTCGTTGTGTGGTTTTCATTCCTGCCCAAAACATATGCCGAAGATATGCAGGGACCCACATTGTCCTTTCACGGAATAAACCTACACAAACATACACCCTACATGTATCAAAGAATATAATACAGACACATGTAATTATAAACACCCTACTTACAACACCTATTTAATTTCAAGTGCCAATGTCCACCATTAGTATGTGCCCAATAACTAATAATTTTTTTAGAGCACTTCTTACCTTCTTAAATTTAGAAATGTCTTCAATATAAAACTAGCAGCATAGCAAGACAAAATAATTTAAGTGGCAGCAGGAGCAAGATTGGCAGGACAAAAACTAGCAGCAGGACTCAAATGGCAGCAACAACATTTCTAGCTTAATTCACACAAAATACAATTGCCAGCAGCAAGATTTCAACGTCCAGCTTTTGTGTTAGTCAATGGTAGGTCAAATTGTAGCTAAATTTCGATTTGTATGCACTTTCACACAACTAATTTAAGTGGCAGCAAAACTCATATTTATTTTTCCATTTTACTTAAACTAAAACCACCATTTGTAAAAGGTTTTTCTTATTGTTGTTTATCAAGTTTTCATGTAAAACAATCCTATTTGAGCAGCATTTTTTCTTGTATTTCTTGTTTCCTGCATAACATCCTGCATAACTAGCACCATTTTTTTGTTATTGTTGGTTGTTGTTCTATACCTAAACTTATAAAGTACTAATTAAACACTTTAAACTACAGTATGTATCCTATAATATG
This sequence comes from Beta corolliflora, assembly GCA_947648045.1. Classification (NCBI taxonomy): domain Eukaryota; kingdom Viridiplantae; phylum Streptophyta; class Magnoliopsida; order Caryophyllales; family Amaranthaceae; genus Beta; species Beta corolliflora. The sequence goes on along the minus strand of CANSZD010003217.1, from coordinate 425,678 downwards.
TTTCCTATAATATGATTACTTCATAAAAATAGGTAACTAATGATGATAACTTCATAAAAATAGGTAACAAAGTGGCTAAATGAAAATTAATAAGCAAGACCTATAATAACACACTAACCTGCTAGCCATTCATTCTCACTCAACTTGTACTTCACAACAACAGTACTCCAGCTGTCCTCAAATTCTTCCGCATCCAAGCTATCATAAATGGAATTCAAAAGCTCATCTTTGAATTCATCATACCCCTTATACATCCCCAACTTCGAACAAAACTTCTCTGTTATGTGCCATAGGCACCAACGGTGTCGAGCAGTCGGAATCGAAGTTAATAATGCTTTTCTCATTGCAGCACACTGGTCCGTAAGTATACCCAAAGGTGCCTTGCCACCCATACAAGAAAGCCAAGTTGAGAAAAGCCACTCGAAGGTCTCCGTATTCTCATGAGACAACAACGCACATCCAAGGAGAATGCTTTGCCCGTGATGATTTACACCAACAAAATTACAAAATGGTAGCTCGTACTCATTTGTCAAATACGTGGCGTCAAAGCACACAACATCCCCAAACTCTTCGTACGCTACTCTACTCCGAGCATCAATCCACATTATGTCCTTCAAAGTATTCGTCTCGTCCACAAGATGCATATGAAAAAAATTCTGATTCCCCGCGGTCATATTA